>CM060127.1:2357113-2782221 GCA_030522415.1 Channallabes apus
CTGCTTGCACTCTACAGTAAATATACATTCACATTAGACATTGTGACTGTGACCATACCTAATTGCAATCTCTCCTCCTCTTCTCTTCCTCCCCCTCTTTCTCTTTCCTCTCTCCCCCTGTCTCCCCCTTTCACTCTTTCTCTCTCTCTCTCTCTGTCGAGCTACACATGTGGTTCCTGAGCTGCCAGTGATCCAGACTCCCTCTGCCCTCCGGACCTGTCTGGTCCATCCTGGTGCCCGGTTTCTTGTTGGAGGTCTCATCGCATGGATGCCCCGTGTGTCTCTTTAGGATGTGCCTGGTGTCTGGGGATGATTCTATCTACTTAGAAGATGGTTCTGGCCTCGACTGGTGTTGTCAGCTGTTTCTCTGAGGACTTGACAATTCGATAGTTCAGGACTGGAACTTTCTACAAGTCTATCTGAGTCTCGAATAATTACTGGACTCCATTTTACATCAACTATTATAACATCAATTAACATCAACTATTATAGCTGAACCTAACACTTAACACAGTATAAATGCAGATCATTTCCTGCTATCTGTTTCACCCAGATGAGGATGGGTTCCCTGTCGAGTCTGGTTCCTCTTAAGGTTTCTTCCTATTACCATCTCAGGGAGTTTTTCCTTGCCACTGTCGCCCTCGGGCTTGCTCACCAGGGACTATCTGAACATTTTGATTCATACACATTCACATTCCATACAAACTTAAATAATTCTTTTGATTGTGTAAAGCTGTTTTGAGACAATGTCAATTGTTAAAAGCGCTATACAAATAAAACTGAATTGAATTGAATTGAATTAAGCCACTGGGAGATAGAAGGATATTTAGCAGACTTCCAATGCAACAACAATAGACGTCTCGCTAATAAGGATGTGAAAGCTATGATGTCCTTTTGTGTAGAATTAAGTGTAAGTGAGCGATCAGGAATCCCAAATATAGCAATCAGAGGGCAAGATTGGAGAGTTACCCCAAGAACAGTGGACATAATGGCAAAATAACCTGTCCAGAAACCTTCCAGCTCAGGACACAGAAAAAACATGTGGCTAAGGTGACAAGGAGAGCCATGGCATTTATCACATTTGTCTTCCACTTCCGGATACATTTCTGAAAGTCTAGACTTAGAAAAATGTGCCCTGTGTATGACCTTAAATTGAATAAGTCCAAGACGAGCACAAGAGGTGGAAGACCGTACCCTCGCTATAGCCTGTTCCCAGGACTCCTCCTGTATTTGAATTCCTAGTTCCCCTTCCCATGTACACTTAAGCTTAACATTTGAGTGGTTACTAAGAGACAGGATAGTATCATAGAGTTTCGAAATGGTTCCTCTATGATGAGGAATAAATGATAGCATAGTTTCCCACTGCTGTTCTGGAGGTAAAGAGGGGAAATTAGGGAAACGCTTGGCAACTAAATTTCGAACTTGAAAATAGCGAAACAGATTGGTAGTGGGGAGACCATAACGAGATGACAAATTGGCAAAACTATCGAAGACACCGTCCGCATATAAATATTTAAATTGTTTTATACCCTTGTCACACCACACTGAGAACGACGAGTCCAGGAGTGATGGGGGAAACAAATGGTTATCTTTTAGAGGACCTGAGGAAGATGTCATTACAAATTTAAAGTGCCGTCTCAACTGGAACCAGATCTTGAGTGTGTTAAGAACCACCTGATTATCAGTATACAGAGAGGGTTTTATGGGTAAAGAGGAATAGAGCAGAGCCGGTATAGAAGATCCCATACAGGATGATAGCCCCAATTTACACCAAGAGGATCCAGAAGATTTTAACCAGTAGCAAAGTTTATGAATGTGAGCAGCCCAGTAGTAAGCTAGAAAATTAGGTAATGCAAGTCCTCCACTAAATCTGCATCTCTGCAGTATGGTTTTACGAACCCTAGGTGGCTTCCCTCCCCAAATGAAAGAACCAATAATCTTGTCCAGTGAGACAAAAAATCAACTGAAATAAAAATAAACATTTTGGTAAGATATTCATTTTAACAACATTAATCTTACCGATTAATGAAAGGGGGAGATTGCCCCATCTTTGAATATCAGATGTGATCCTTGATATAAGGGGAGTAAAATTAGCTGATTTAAGGCCAGATAGAGAACGAGTCACATTAATCCCCAAGTATTTAAACCCCGATGGACTAAGATGAAAGGGTAGATCGGACTGTTGAAGATGACATGCTGACGTATTAATGGGAAAACACTCACTTTTCCCCAAATTTAATTTATAACCTGAAAATGAGCTGAAATTCTCCAGAATACCTAAAACAGCCGGGATGGAGAGTCCAGGATCAGTTATATATAACAAATAAGCATCGGCATACAATGATAATTTATGTTCAATTCCATTACGGAAGATTCCCTTGAATACGGAGGAAGATCTCAATGTGATTGACAGAGGCTCGATGGCGATGGCAAAGAGTAAAGGTGACAAGGGGCAACCTTGACGACATCCACGACCCAGAGCTAAATAATCTGAATAAACATCATTAGTATGTACACTGGCTTTAGGGGACGAATAAAGAAGCCGAATCCAAAAAATAAATTTATCGCCAAATCCGAATTTCTTTAAAACTGCAAACAAGTACTCCCACTCCACTCTATCGAAAGCCTTTTCAGCATCTAAAGAAATCACAAGTTAAGGAAGTTCAGATAAATGCTTTGAGTAAGTAACATTAAAGAGTGTACGGGTATTAAAAAACAATTGACGTCCCTTTATAAAGCCATTTTGCTCTTCAGATATAATACAAGGAAGCACATCCTCTAGGCGAGATGCAATTACTTTAGCCAACACCTTTGCATCGGCATTAAGCAGAGATAATGGCCTGTAGGAACCACAGGAGGTTGGATCTTTGTCATTTTTGAGAAGGAGCGCTATAGTGGCTTGTGTAAAAGTTGGTGGTAATGAACCCGTTTCCAAGGATTCATTAAACACAGACAAAAGCAATGGTGCCAATTTACCAATAAATGTTTTATAAAATTCTATTGGAAACCCATCAGGGCCTGGGGGTTTATTAGACTGCATATCTGTAATAGCATTCGATACTTCTTCAACGGAAAATGGGGAGTCCAATTGCCCGGCAATATTAGTATCAATAATAGGTGTCATGCACACTCGGTCCATGGCCGGCACTAGAACCCGGAAGTAATGCGGTCATGAACCAGAAAGTATAAAAGGAGTAAACAAATGATAGTACAATGCTCAGTCATTGAGTTTTTCTGATGCCCTGTCGGAATCGTTCACCAAACCGTGAGTACTCACCCTTTTTGGTCTGCTTCCTGATTGAGTGTGTATTTCTAGGACGCGGGTTAGATTGTGTCTTTCCCTTACTCCCCTATCGTGAGAGTCCTTAGATCAAAGAGCGTGATTATCCTGCCTACTCGTGTTTTCTCCGCGTTTGGGTTTACCATTCACGCAACAAAGGGCTAACCGCTAAAGCTACGTCTTCTGGTCTTCCGAGGTTAGTTCTGACAATAGGGTTTGAAAGATTATGGAGAAATTTGATCATTTTAGCTTTGTCCGTAGGAAATTCTGACTTGTATAACGAAGCGTAAAATGTTTTAAAGGTAGAATTAATTTCCAAGGGATCTGCAGTAATAGTGTCATAAGTGTTTTTAATACTAGGTATTAAACGCGAAGTGGCTTGTCGTCGTAGCTGATGTGCCAACAAGCGACTTGCCTTGTCACCATACTCATAATATGAGCCACAACTGCGTAGTAACAAGCGCTCTGCCTCTTTAGTTGACATAAGATTGAATTCTGCTTGCAAATCAAGACGCTGCTTCAGTAATTCTGGAGAAGGGTTCAGTGTATAACTTTGATCAAGGTTATTAATCGCAGCTGTAAGTTCTTTAAACCTGGCATTAATCTTTTTATTAGCAAGAACAGAATAAGAAATAATTTGACCTCTCAGGTAGCATTTGAGTGTCTCCCATAGCAAGGAATATGAAACTGAAACGTTTTGATTGAAGGACAAGAACTCCTCAATAGAACGTGAAACGAATTCACAAAATTCTTTATCTGCCAGAAGAAGAGAGTTAAATCTCCACAGTGGTGGGCTACGTTTATAGGTAGAAAGCTGAATATCCAATAGCAGAGGTGAATGATCAGATATTACAATACCAGAATAGTCAGAAGAAGTAACACACAAATCAAGAGCTCTGTCTATAAGAAAGTAATCAATCCTGGAATAAGAATGATGCACCTGGGAGAAAAAAGAAAATTTTTTGATTGAAGGGTTGCGAAATCTCCATGGATCAATAAGATCGTTCTGTTTCATAAAATCTGAAAATATTTTAGACATAGATGATGGAGTCAGATTACGAGGGTTAGATCGATCCAAGATTGGATCAAAAACACAATTCAGATCTCCACCGAGGATCAGCAAATGAGTGTTCAAGAAGGGGATGTTACTCAGCAGTCTATTAGCAAATTCAGCATCATCAAAATTTGGGGCATATACATTTACCAACAAAACCTTTTTTTGCATTAGTGTACCAGCAACAATGATGTATCTACCATTCTTATCAGTGATAACATTGGTCGATGAGAATTGAACTTTCTTATTAATGAGAATGGCAACTCCTCTAGCTTTCGAATTAAAGTTTGAGTGAAAGACCTGACCTACCCAAGGGCAATTTAACCTATAATTATCTTTAATGCGAAGGTGAGTCTCCTGTAAAAATGCTATATCAGAATGTAGACGTTTCAAGTGTGTGAAAACCTTAGATCTCTTAACAGGATTGCCCATACCTCTGACATTCCAACTAATGAATCTAAGAGGCATGCCATTGCTGGGATCTATATTGCCATTAACCATTCAAAAAGAAAAAAACAACAACAACCAAAATGCCAAAGAGCCGAAGCGGGACACCCTCCCCCCCAAAATACCCCTAAACACACATACACCCAAAGTCTCCACATAACAAAAACAAAGGAGACAGCAGTGTTCCCCAAAATAGCAAAAATGATCCACTAAAGTGAATGGACTAACCGGAGCCCAAGCAAAAACAAACAAGAGAGAGAGAGAAAAAACCTCCCACCGACTTCACACTGTATAACAGCGTGCGTGTAACAAACACGTTATATATACTGTATATATAAAACCCTGTACAAAATATTGAATCCTCAGAAGATGAACATTCTAACAAAACAACAGAAATACGTAAAAATACCAAAAAAAAAAAAAAAAACAAGTCCTGTGCAAATAAATGCAATAAGTCTAGTTTATTCTTATGAACTTAGTCTTATTATATAAAAGTGAAAATAAAAAAACTAAAACAGTACAGTAACTAGCGCAACATACTAAAAAAAAAAAAACAATGCGCAGGTAGCGTTAAACCTAATGAAGCCGTAATCACTTATCAGCATTACAGCAGCAAACTGAAGGGCTATTGAGGCTCAACCCGAAATCAAAGTTTTAACATAAACACTAGCTTTCTCCGCTGAAACAAAGTCCTTCTCAACCCCCTTATATGTGATTGTCACATCTGTGCCACCACAGTCCGGGGAAATACGATCTGGGTCTCCGGACTACTGAGCCGCACCTTGTCCCCCCCTAGTGTGTCAAAGTGGTATGTCTTCCCCTCATCAAAGTAATGATGTGCACCTGTGTCACTCCCTCGTGTGTCACTATAAATGCCAGTCAGATCCGGACGCGTGTGTCCGTGCACTGTTGTCCTCACGTATGTGTCTTTGTGTCTCCTCACCTCTCTGTGTGTGCGTGTCTCCTCCTCAGGGCTGAGCAGAGTCTGCAGGGTCGGGGTAAGACCTGTCATAACAGGTATCTGGGATTTAAGACTATGCTGATACGTGCGGCGTGAACGCCATTATCTCGAGTGTGTGCTACTGTGTATTTCGTGGAAAGAAAAGGACTGTGCTTGTGTTACTGTGACCCGCCTGCAGACCCAGCCTGAGGAGGTTCGCTGAGGAGCTTCCCCGTTTTGTTTATTGTGTTCATGTGCTTCGTGTTTTTTTTGGTTTATTATTTTGAAAGAAAAAAGAAGAAAGAAATAAAACATAATCCTGAGTTTGAACTTGAACCTGTATCTTGCGTCCTCACTGAATAACCCTCGAGAACATGACAGTGATGCGAAGTCGCGCTGGATGAAACAGGCCATACCGAACACCCTCAATGCCACGCAGCTGCTGCCTGACCGTATTGAATGCAGACCGAGCGCGTGCGATCTTGGCAGTGTAGTCACTTTAATCTGTCTGCGTTCTCTAGCGCGTCGTAAAATGTCAACACAGTTAGTGTGGTAATGAAACCTGCATACAATGGCTCGTGGACGGTCGCCGGGCTTAGGTGCGGGTTGGAGGGTCCTGTGGGAACGATCCAAAAGCGGCTCCTTCTCCAGATTAAACGCTTCCTTTAGCAAGGAGGCCACGGCCGCAGTAGTGCACGTGTTAGGGCCCTCTGGTACTCCCACTATCCTAACATTGTTACGCCGCGTCCTAGACTCCAAGTCTTCACATTTATTCTCCAGCTTGGCTACGTTAGCTGTGAGACACTTGATAGTGTTTTTCATCTCGGCTATGTCGTCGGAGCACACAGTAAGCGCGTGCTCCATCTCCCTGACCGTACCTTTTAGCTCGGACACGGTAGCGTCATTAGCAGCTTTATCTATCGCCAGCTGCGTCTTCATCGCTTGCAAGTCGAACTTAATAGTAGACAAAGCATCACCGATAGTATCCTGAAGTTCTTTTTTAAAAATATCGGCGATATCTTTCCTCAGCGAGGCCAACAACTCTACTTTAAGAGCGTCAATATCCGGATTAGCCTGGCTCGAGGGGGGCTTTACAGGTGACGACGGCTCACTCGAGGATGTGGTCGCAGTTTGCAAACTAGGTCTCAGTTGTGTTTGAATTGTACTGCGAGTTTTTATATTTTTTGCTGCCATTTTACGCAGTGCCGAGTAAACATTTTCAACTCAACCAACTACAAAATAAAACAGGACTAAAATTATGGCCAAAAAGCGCAAAGGAATAACAATTTTAATTGAAATCGGCGGGAGCTCCCAAACTCATGTCCTACTCCATCAAAGCTCAACCGGAAGTCCTCCATTTGGTTAATCTTAACCCCTGGGTTGATTAACCCCAAAGAGTGAAAAAACCCTCAAAGTGAAAAAAAGAGAGCGGCATACTTCACAGAGGTTTTAATGCACGCATATGAGGAATTCAAGCCAATAATAATGAAAAAAAGCAATACGTCTGCACTGGCTAAAGTTGACTTGGCAAAAAATAACGGACAGAGTAAATGTGTGATTGTATTAAATTGAAAATTTGACATCGCCTCCCCTTTTATTATAGTTAGAGATGTTCCGATACCATTTTTCCCCTCCCGATACCGATTCCGATACTTGGGCTCAGGGTATCGGCCGATACCGAGTACTGATCCGATACCTGGATGTGTATCTGTACAGTGTATGTGTGTGTATATATCATTTCTTTTTCTAGCTCTGTGTAACGGGTTCGACCCTAAGTGCACGGGCGACACCATGAAACACGGACACGAGGCGAGGTCTTAGAGGAAAAAGGGTAATTTATTTAGAAAAATGGGTAAGGAAAGGGTTAAAGGCTCTCTGTGGCCTTTTCCATTTCGGAAAAGCTCCAGCTAAAAGAAAAATTATTAGAGATAAGAAACTCGCTCCCTGGTATAACGATCACACGCGCACTTTAAAACAGACCGCTCGGAAATGAGAGCGTAAATGGCGTCAAACTAAATTGTTAGTATTTCAAATAGAATGGAAAGAGAGCATCCTGAACTATAGAAAAGCTCTTAGTGTGGCTAGATCAGCATATGTCACCACTCTTATAGAAGAAAATAAAAATTTACCCAAGATTTTTATTTAATACCGTAGCCAAATTAACCAGAAATAAGACCACTGCAGAAATCTCCAGAACATCATCATGCACTTCATGATGGACTTCATGAACTTTTTTAATAATAAAATTGTAAATATCAGGCATAAAATTGAGGCTCTGAAACCGAACAATGTAATTGATGCAGATGTTAACCTAGCCATGTCAGATCAGAACCTAGAATACTTTACTCCCATTGAAGAGAATTAACTAATTTCACTCATCTCTTCTGCAAATTCATCAACCTGTATGTAGCGCGGCCACATAAAGGGGCAGTTAAACAGCAGGGGAAAGAAGAAAGAGCTAATGTTGCTCACCTGCACCAGCAAACTGGCCCCATGCGGTTATTTTGGTCCCCATGACAACGGTGGTTTGGTTCCGGGGTTAAGCTCACGCGCGCATGCGCAGCTGTGCCGCGAGAGAACTCCGATGACCTATCGGGTCACGTGTGTCGGTATAAAGCTGGAACCGGAAGGACGCTCGGGACGGAGAGATGAAGTCAGCGCGCGACATTGGTAGTGAGAGAAAGAGCGATTGTTAGTGGATTATCGGTGGATTATTGTTCCCGGATTTCATACAATACCCTTCTCATTCCGTTTCCTCGTTCTCCCGGATTTACCATCATTTCCTGGTGAGAACGAACCATCTCTCCCATACACCTTATCACTCCTACAATAGCACGGACTTGGACATTCATACATACGCACTCACTCACTCGCATATACTACTGACTTTGTACATATTTGTTTATATTTTGTATATATTGATTTTTTGCTGCACCTCATTTGTTTGTTTGTCTTTTGAATATAATACACTTCGGTTTGGTTTTGGTAATTGTTGTTGTGTCCGTCTTTCCTTGTTCCGCGAAGGTTGCGCAATACCGGAAGTAAGTGTTATTAGCCCGTATATAGATTTAAGTCCTCGATTTAGTGTAATTAGCTCAAAAATTTTATCTGAGCGATACATGTATATTAGATCCTATACCGACACATTTTCTTAAACAGATAGTACCAGAAATAACAGAACCGCTGTTGAGAATAATTAATTCCTCACTCAGCATTGGTTATGTTCCAAAATCTTTTAAATTAGCAGTTATTAAACCAATAATTAAGAAACCTGACCTCGACCCCTGTCAGCTGTCCAATTACAGGCCAATATCAAACCTCCCCTTTATCTCTAAGATTCTGGAAAAAATAGTAGCGGAGCAGCTATGCTCATATCTACATAGAAATGGCATACATGAACTGTATCAGTCAGGATTTAGGCCTCATCACAGCACAGAAACAGCACTCGTTAAAGTAGTAAATGACCTCCTATTGACCTCTGATCAGGGTTGTGTAACTATGCTTGTATTACTCGACCTCAGTGCAGCTTTTGACACCATTGATCATGCTATTCTTCTTCACAGATTAGAAAATGTAGTAGGAATTAAGGGTACAGCCCTCTCCTGGCTCAGATCCTATTTGACCGATCGTTATCAGTATGTAAACTCAAATGGTGATTATTCTGCATGTTCTCTAGTGGAGTTTGGTCCGCAGGGTTCCGTTTTAGGCCCATTGCTTTTTTCCCTTTACATGCTTCCTCTGGGCAACATAATCCGTAAGCATGGTCTTAGTTTTCATTGTTATGCTGACGACACACAGCTATACGTCTCAACAAAACCTGATGAGAAAAACCAGCTTACTAAAGTTGAGCAATGTGTGCAGGGCATAAGAAATTGGATGCTAATTAACTTCCTTCTGCTTAATCCGGATAAGACAGAAGTTCTAGTCATAGGACGCATACAGCTAGGAGTAAAATCTTAGATCACACCGTAACTTTAGATGGCCTTTCTGTTCCATCAAGTGCAACAGTAAAAGACCTCGGCGTGATTATAGATTCCAACCTTTCATTTGAAGCTCATGTAGATAATATCACCAGGATAGCATTCTTTTACCTCAGAAATATTGCCAAGATAAGAAATATATTGTCGCTAAACGATGCAGAAAACCTAGTTCATGCTTTTATCACTTCTAGGATGGACTATTGTAATGCCTTACTGTCTGGTTGTTCAGTTAGGTGCATAAACAAGCTTCAGCTAGTCCAGAATGCAGCAGCGAGAGTCCTCACTAGAACCAGAAGATATGAGCACATCACCCCTATCCTATCTTCACTACATTGGCTCCATGTGAAATTTCGCATTGATTTTAAAATACTACTCTTGACATATAAAGCATTAAATGGTCTCGCCCCGCAGTATCTGAGCGAACTGCTAGTGTCTTACGATCCGCCACGCCTACTTCGGTCAAAGGATGCAGGCTGCTTATCAGCACCGCGTATTATTAAAACTACAGCTGGGGGCGGAGCTTTTTCTTAGAAAGCCCCAATATTATAGAATAGTCTTCCAAATAGTGTTCGGGACTCAGACACAGTCTCAGTGTTTAAGTCTAGGCTAAAAACCTATTTATTTAGCCAAGCATTTTTATAAATAGATTTGCCTTAGGTAAAGGAGCAGATCTGGGGGACTCATGGACGTAGAGTATTATGGTGAACTGGTATGTTTAGATGCTGTCTTCCTCACTCTCATTTGATCACTCAGGTTTGTTGAGGTGATTGTTTGCTTTACATCTCAGGGAGCCCTCATGCTTGTGTTTCCTTCTGGCTCTCCCTTTTAGTTATGATGTCATAGTTAGTCCTGCGGAGTCCCTGCTTGCACTCTACAGTAAATATACATTCACATTATACATTATGTGACTGTGACCATACCTAACTGCCATCTCTCCTTTTCTTCTCTTTCTCCCCCTCTTTCTTTTTCCTCTCTCCCCCTGTCTCCCCCTTTCACTCTTTCTCTCTCTCTGTCGAGCTACACATGTCATCCTTGAGCTACCAGTGATCCAGACTCCCTCTGCCCTCCGGACCTGTCTGATCCATCCTGGTGCCCCGCTTCTGGTTGGAGGTCTCGTCGCATGGATGCCCCGTGTGTCTCTTTGGGATGTGTCTGGTGTCTGGGGATGATTCTCTCTACTTAGAAGACGGTTCTGGCCTCGACTGGTGTTAGCAGCTGTTTCTCTGAGGACTTGACAATTCGATGAGGATGGGTTCCCTGTTGAGTCTGGTTCCTCTCAAGGTTTCTTCCTATTACCATCTCAGGGAGTTTTTCCTTGCCACTGTCGCCCTCGGCTTGCTCACCAGGGACTATCTGACCATTTTGATTCATACACATTCACATTCCATACAAACTTAAATAATTCTTTTGATTGTGTAAAGCTGTTTTGAGACAATGTCAATTATTAAAAGCGCTATACAAATAAAATTGAATTAAATTGAATTGAACTTAAAACACATCTTTTTACTCTTGCTTTCAACTCAGTTTGATTTGTTGACTGATATTCCTGTGTTTTATTAAACTGATACTTATTTTATTTGTGATATAACCTATTCTTGTTAGGCTTTACACAGCCTAACAAGAATAGGTTACATCACAAATAAAATTGGCTGTTTTTTAAAGTGCTCTATAAATAAAGTTGGATTGGATTGGATTGGATGAACGTTTTGTCCCTTTCTGTGGAAAATGCCCTTTCCGGCAGTACATGCCTAGTAAGACAGGGAAATACGGCATAAAAATTTGGGCAGCCTGTGATGCAAAAACCATCTATCCATAGAATCTGCAGATTTACACAGGCAAACATGCAAGTGGCATTCCTGAGAAAAATCAAGGAGTTCTCAACGTGTAGTCCTTGATATGACTACAGGACTGCGAGGTCACAATATCACATGTGACAGTTTGTTTACCAGCTGTGACCTTGGACAAGAACTTCTCAGGTGGAAACTTATCATGGTGGGCACAAAAAAAATAAATAAACCTGAGCCACCTGCCGAAATTTTGCAGGTGAAGGACAGGGCTCCACTTTCTTAAAAATTTGCTTTCACAGACACCACCACGGTTGTTTCATACTGTATTGTCAAAAAAACAAACAAACAAACACCGGAGTGTGATACTTATGTCCACTTTTCACAAAGACACAGCTGTGCAAGTGCATAAGCAAGTGACAAAAAGCCCATAATTATCTTGGACTATAATAAAAACAAAGGTGGAGTGGACAACCTGGACAAGCTGTCTGCCACCTACACTTGCCAATGATGGTTGTGTTTTATAACATTCTAGATGTGTCTGCATACAATGCATTTGTGTTGTGGACCCACATTCACCTACACTCTAAAAACTAACTCAGAGGACCTTTTACCACTACTTGATTTAATACATGGATGCAAGTTAAAAATTGTAATTAATTGATTTAGATGAACCTTCTAAGTTGCGAACTTAATTTTTATAAGTTGTGATCAAATAATAATGTTGGTAATTATATTAACTTAATTTTGCATGTAATTTAAACTCAAATTTAATTGGTAATGGGGTGAAAACAAAATTTAAGTTGTCTTAACTTTAAAAAATTGGCATGATAATTTAATTCTTTTCAGTTATCTCCTACCTACAGTATAATGGTTTTGCAGTGAACACACACTTGTCTTAACAGAGCTCAGGGCTCACTTTATTTTCACTCGGAACAGAGCACATGTGAACAGCACAGCTCGTCGTGTTCCTGACTTACTAACAAAACACGTAATGACGTAATAACGTTTTCTTAAGGGCATACACTCATTACATCTCCCCTTTTCAGTTTTTTTTCCTCTTAACAGAACAGAATTAAACATTAACATTCCTGGCTACTTATAACTTAACACCTTCCAACAATACCTTATTTCTAGTTTTCTTACTGCTTACTCTAACCCCATAGAAGAACATTGTTTCTTAAATCTATTAAACACTTATGACCAATAAATTGCCCTTTTCCTTTCAACATTTTTTTTTTCTTTTTCACAAATCCAATCTTTCCACTGGTCTGCTCAGTCTGCCAGATCTAGTCACGAATAGTCCTTTGTGGTTCTTTGGGGTCTGAGACGAAGTTATCCCCATATGCACTGTAGACATAGGCAGCTGTTCATATATTTGTTCTTTTTGAAGCGGAATTCGGTTTCCTTCCACCGGGGCAGGGCAGAGCTGCAAGTGACGATGGTTGCGCCGCAGCGTTGCCCCTTGATGTGTCTCAATGACGAAAGATCGAGGAGTCGTGCTCTCGGCTCTGACCACAGCAGCTGTTCCCCAGGATTTTTGATGATCCAACTTTGTGAGCACCTGACCTCAGCGATGGCAAAGGTCTAGCTCCATTGTGACGATTAAAGTAGAAAGCTTGCTTTTGCTTTTCCATGGAATCTTTTCTCCTCACATATTCAAGATTTGGCCACTGAGGCTGAAGATGTGTCTCAAGCAATGGAAGTGTTGTTTTAATCTTTCTGCCCATAAGGAGTTCAGCCGGGCTTACACCCGTTGTGATGCAAGGTGTGGCCCTGTAACTCATAAGAGCGAGAAGAGGATCTTTCTGTTGCAAAATTTTCTTCGCAATCTGCACCCCTCTCTCTGCATGTCCATTTCCTTGAGCGTGGTGAGGACTGGATGTGATGTGCAAAAAGTCAAATTCTTTTGCGAATTCTTTGAACTCCGCACTCGCGAACTGAGGACCATTGTCTGAAACTATTTCATCAGGGCAGCCAAACCTGGCAAATAGCGCCTTCAGCTTCAACACTATTTCTGAGGTAGTGGTAGCTGGCATGTGAAGGATCTCAAGAAATCGAGAGAAATAGTCTGACACAACAAGGTAAGTGTGCTTATTATACTCGCACAAGTCAATAGCTAGCCTTTTCCAAGGTCTGTCTGGAAGGGGTGTCGAGATGAGAGGCTCCTTTTGCTGTGTTTGTTTCATCTCAAGTCATATTCGGCAGGACTGAACCTTTTGTTTTATTTCTGACGAGATGCCTGGCCACCACACCGATATTCTGGCCCGCTCCCTACACTTTGTCAGACCTTGATGTCCATCATGTATCCTGTTTAGAATATCTGCTCTCAAGACGTTTGGAATTAAGATTCGGCTTCCTCTTGTCAGTATTCCATTGTGCTCAGACAGCTCGTTCTTGAAATGGAAAAACTGTTGAACTGCCACTGGAACGTTGTCTATATATTTTGGCCATCCTGACCTTATGTACTTCAGTGCAATTTGCAGGTTATTGTCAGCCTTTGTAGCAGCCCTAATGGCTTCAAGTTTTGGTGGGCTTGCAGGCATGCATTCAGCAACAGCAGCTATGTAACACTCCACGTCGGTGTGTATGTTGAGATCATTTTCCTTGTATGCTAGTGGGCTTCGGGATAGTGTATCAGCCACCACCAAAGTATTTCCTGGAGAATATTCTGCTGTCAGTTTGAATCTCATAAGCCTCATGAGTAGTCTTTGACATCTCAATGGAACACTGTCCAAGTCCTTCTAATTCATAAGAGGCACTAACGGTTTGTGATCGGTCACCAATTTGAAGTTTTCAAGGCCTATTAGGTACTTTTCAAATTTTTCACAAGCCCAGATGCTCGCCAGACATTCTTTCTCAATCTGGGCATATCTGGATTCTGCCTCAGACAAACTGCGTGAGCAGTATGCTACCGGTTTCCAGTCTTTCTCATACAGTTGCAGTAGTAAGCCACCTATGCCATAACTGCTGGCATCAGCTGACACAACAGTAGGTAGAATCACATCATAAAACTTCAAAACTGGAGAAGTAGAAAGGATGTCTTTAATGTGCTGAAATGCTGTCTCTTGGGGACTGGCCCAAGTCCAAGTAGCTGTTGACCTCAACAAGTCATACAGTGGTTTGCCTTCTGTTGATAAATTAGGAATGTACTTTCCTAGGTAATTAAACATCCCCAGTACCCGTCTTAGCTCCTGAACATTGTTTAGAGGTGACAGCTCACGGACTGCTCTGACCTTCTCAGGATCGGGTCTCACACCTGATTTGTCAATCAAGTGACCCAGGAAGTGAAGCTGATGTTTTCTCAGCCGACACTTTTCACGGTTCAATTTCAACCCCGCAGACTCAATTCTCTCCAACACCTTGGTAAGCCGTTTGTCATGCTGTTCCATGGCGTCTCCATACACCAATATATCATCCATATACACCGATACTCCATCAAGCCCTTGTAGAGTTTCCATCATCTTCCGCTGAAATATTTCTGGGGCACTGGTGATGCCGAAAGGAAGACGTTTAAAGGAGTACCTTCCAAACGGTGTTATGAAAGTGGTTAGTTTGCTGCTTTCTGGGTGTAACGGTATCTGCCAAAAACCTGAGGCAGCATCCAAAGATGAGAAGACGGTTGCACCATTCAGTTTTGCAATTATCTCCTCTGCAGTTGGAAGAACATATCTTTCCCTTTTTACAGCTTCATTTAACTTTTTCAGATCTACACAGATGCGAACTCTCCCATTCTGTTTAAGCACCGGCACAATGGGTGCGCACCAGTCTGTAGGGTCTGTCACTGGCTCAATGACCCCGTTCTCTTCCATACGCTGAATCTCCACTTTTACCTTTTGTATAAGAGGCAGTGGAACTCTGCGCGCTACGTGTACCGCATATGGCTGAGCATTGTCCTTAAGCTGGATTTTAACTGGCTCTGTTTTAAGAGTTCCATGCTCACCAAATGCATTGTGAATTTCCTCAATGCTTTTCACCACTCCCATTGAGGATGCAGTGGATCGGCTTAACAAATTGTTCACATTTTGTCCCTGGATAACATACACTAGGAATGTATACACACTTCCTTTATATGTGGTACTGACTTGAAATTTCCCCAAGCACTCAAGGCGACCTCCGGGACTACACAGTGTAACACTAGACCGCTCCAGAGTTCTCCTGGGATTAAGCGTGCAGAATGTTTCTGCACACATGATGTTTGCATCTGCACCAGTATCAATTTTAAATTTAACTGGTGTCTTTCCGATGGAAATTTGCACAGTCCACTGCTCATCATTATTTTGTGAATTTGTAACAGCTCCCAGGAAATATGGTGTCTCTGCAACAGTTTCTGTCACTTCTCTCACTGATTTACTGTGACACATTCTTTCCCAGTGACCCACTTTTTTACATTTATTGCATGTTGATTTTATTGCTGGGCATTTTCCCTGATACTTGTGTTTAATCTTCCCACATCTTCCACATTTTGGTTCTCCTGGCTCTTTGTCAAATTTTCTTTTAGGTTTCCATCTCTGTTTTCCTCTGTCTGCTGCTTTCCCTTGTGCTATCTCTTGTACTGCAGCGCTCGCCTCCCCCTGCTGGTGAACTTGGAGCGCCACCTCTTCACATTGGCGCACGCTCTGAATAGTCTGAGCTAACGTGAGGTCGGACATTAACTGCAGTCAGACAGTTCTTTATCGAGTATGCCCACGACTATCCGATCCCGAATGTGTTCATCTCTGTACTCTCCGAAGTCACAATGTTCCGATAAATCATACAGAATTCTAATAAAGGTTTCCGCCTTTTCACCCGGGCGCTGAACTCTTTGATAGAAACAGGCTCGCTCGTGAATCACATTCCGTTTAGGGAAGAAGTACTCGTCGTATTTTCTTAACACGACGTCGAATCTCTTCTTGTCGCCTTCCTCTTCAAAGGCGAACGATTTAAATATGTGTTCGGCTTCGTTACCCATGGCGTAGATTAATGAACTGACCTGGACTTCACCGTCTTCTTTATCCAGTTTGGTAGCACTCCTAAAGCGCTGAAAACGTAACTTCCAGTCAGCCCATTCATTCGGTCAAATGAAAAACATTCCGGAGGATTGAACTTCGCCATATTTCGAGGCAATGTGCTCGTCAAGCACTTCTGACACCATGTAATGGTTTTGCAGTGAACACACACTTGTCTTAACAGAGCTCAGGGCTCACTTTATTTTCACTCGGAACAGAGCACATGTGAACAGTACAGCTCGTCGTGTTCCTTGACTTACTAACAAAACACGTAATGACGTTTTCTTAAGGGCATACACTCATTACATACAGAACATGCCTGGACGTGTTCCAGTGGTAAGATTGTGTGTTAGCAGACTTAGAGGCTAACCAAACTCAATATAAACAATATTTCATGGTGAGTAACATTTAATTTACATCTAATAGTTCTACTAAAGTAATGAATTTGCACTTGTTTCACTGAGATATCTGCTCAGCAAGAGAGCTGATGGGAAAAACATTATTCAAGTTTTGCTCATTTGACTGTAAGCTACATAATGTTATCTAATTTTTTTTCTCTTGGAATGTTCCATGACATGCTACTTGGCTTTTGACTGTAAAATTTATGGAGATTTTATTATGCTTATGCTTAATGAGGACTAGTTGAATTTTGAGAGTTTTTTTTAAATTTATATTTTGTTCATACATACTACAGCAGTTTAAAAAAAAAAAAAGTTAATTGCACAAAAATAATGGTAGAACTAATGTCTTTTTAAATCTACCACATTAACAAAAAAACAAAAAACTTAAATAAAATAAAAAGAAACCTGAAAAAAATCTATTTGGAGCCACTGAATTTGCTATTTGAAATTTTGTATACATTATTATAGTAATTAATTAGCAACATAAAATTGCTTTAAAATAATATCGGAAGGCCATTTGGAGCAACATAATTTATGAGTTATCAACTTAAAAACTTGCGCTTTGTCTAACAGTTAATAAGTAACAGGTAATTAAAATAATCTTTGACTAAAGAGGAAAAGCTAATTCCCCCAACGCAATCTAGCTTGTTGGTTCAATATAATTACAAATGAAGTTGTCATAACTCAAAAAGACTAATGCAAAACGTTGCGTTAATTTTTTTTGGTAAGTCTAAACATTTCTTTTTAGAGTGTATGGTGGAACTCAACAAGCAAAAAAAAAGCAAGAAAAAAATTGGATGATAAATAATTGTTTGAGCGTAATATGGCTGATTATAGACACGGGTCAAAACCGATCCATTTACATAAGAGATAATAACAGTAAGCTAACATAAGAGGAAGGTTAAACCTGGTGTGTTGATTCTAGCTGTTACACAGAGACTGAAAACAGGCCGAGAGCTACAGAGCCATTATACCACAAGCAAAGTACATAACACATTAACAACAACACATTAGACAATACATACTATAGATTAAAGTATGTACTTAATTACAAATTACCTAACAAAAACCATAAAAGTTACCTTATGCCGATGAAAATAAAATAATAACGATACGAACTAACACACGCAACGATGCAGCTTCCAGCCGTTAATTAAAACTAGGAGCGGAGGACTCGGGAGCCAATCAGAGAACGGACAGTCCGAATCTGCCCGCCTCCAGTCTCTGATTGGCTGGTGTGGCGCTGATTCTAGTCTTTGGTTGGCTGGAATAGTTGCGGAGTTATAACGCTGCTGCAGTTTGTGCAAGTGTAGCTTTATGACAGTCAGCGCATAGAAGAGGGAGAGTGCAAAGATAAATTATCTTGAACGGGCAAAAAGCGAGTTTGAGAGCTGGCACGAGAGAGAGATTCAGTGTGCAAAAATGTGTCTAAAAGCGCGCACGCACGAGAGAGTATTGCACTAAATATAAGTACATATGAATAAGTACATTTAAATTTAACTGATAATATAGTGAGACTACCGTATGTTAAAAATGTTATTCTAATGTATACCTCCTGTACATTTGTACAATGATTATTTCGAGCATTTTTTTTTTAATATACCAAAAATACATTGAAAAACAAATTTAAATAAGTATACTTTAGGAAATTAGACCAACCTTTCACTTAAAGAATTTTTTCCAATAATATATTTTTGGAAAGTGTACTTTAATACAATTATATTAAAGTATATTTAAAGTTTAATTCCAAAATTTGGCAAAAGCATGATGTTAGTATACTTTTTATATATTAAGTGATTGTACAACTTTTTGTTAGAATATTTGCAATGTACTATCGAAGATTTCAATATATTTGTAATACACTAAAGTGTATTTTTTTTCACTGGGGATTACTGATGTAATGTGTTTCAAAAACGTGTTTTAGTATAGAAAATGCATTCAGTATTTGTAAATGGTCTTGAAATGGTCCTTTAGTGTAACATAGAGTATTTGCAGTACAGTATTATAGAAGACTGTATATTATATAATAAAGTATATTGGTATTAACCACATAGTGTACTTTTTTGTATTTAGAATTGGCCAGAAGTATAACAGCATGCTGCAGCAATACGAATATATTTGTAGTATATTACTCATTTATTTGTCACAGTAAAAATTGCTGTAATGTACTTATAATACATGAAATATGTTCTTAAATTCATTAATGAATTTTTTTTTATCGCTGATAAAAATATCCAGCTTGATCTACTTAAACAAAATGAAGGTAGCTTTTTGCATCAAATTATTATGTAGTTCAAGCAAGACTAGTCTTTGTATTTACTACTTACATTTCTTTACATAAAAAAATATTTTTGATAGTAAAGTCTACTTTATTTTGCTAGTTAAGTCAATTTTATTTTGCAAGTACACTTTACTTAATTTAATAATTTCCCTGGTCATTGTTCTGTGTGTGCTCTACTTAACTTTCAAATATGAGTTTAAACATGTATTTGTAATTCAAACTTCGCAATTTCTTTTAAGTTTCCATATTACTTGGAGTGGGGCCTGCTTTGTTTTATTAAATGTCCTAGACTCATTTTAAAGTTACATGTATTCATACTGTCTAGTTAGCATCTAGCCATTTCTTGCACATTATAGTTTAAATATAAACTGTGTAATTTTGCACTTTGAAATGCAACTTCACCCAGGACAAAACTTGAAGTAAGGACACTTTTTATTATGTGCATATACTCCTGAACATCCACAGTTCCTTTAAACTGCACTTGGTCCTGAACTCATACCATAAGAATTAAGACAAATATCAGCATAATAAAATAAATAATAATAATAATAATTACAAAAAAAGAGTAGCATGACATAACAGAGGACCAGAGAAAATGCTCATTATAACTTTATCAATAGCATCTCTATAGCTTTTATACATGCAAGATCACATACCTTGGAGCACATTTTTGCTCCACATCCTCATATTGGCAACTCGAGCTCAATAATCATTAAACAACAAAATATTGGGAATACCATATAAAAACAGTAGAACTACTTGAACATTAGTGTATTGGGAGAACATGAGTACAGTTTAAAACAAACAATTGTAAAATGTTCAAGAGGGAGTTCACTCAAACCCTCTACCTTCCATGGCATCTATGTGGATTTTAGTGGCAAGAGAATCTCATCAGACCTGAGAATTTTGTTTCTCATTGTCTGAGAGTCCTTCAGGTGGCTTTTGGCAAACTCCAGGCTTCCGTCAGGCTTCTACCATATAGGCCTGATTGGTGGATTGCTGCAGAGATGTTTGTCCTTCTGGAAGGTTCTCCTCTCTCCACAGAGGACCTCTGGAGCTCTGACAGAGTGACCATAGGGTTCTTGCTCACCTCCCTGACTAAAGCCCTTCTCCCCCAATTGCTCAGTTTAGGTGGCTGACCAGCTCTATAGAGTCCTGGTGGTTTCGAACTTCTTCCACTTACGGATGATGGAGGCCACTGTGCTCATTGGGTCCTTCAAAGCAGCAGAAATTTGTCTGTAACCTTCCCCAAATTTGTGCCTCGAGACAATCCTATCTCGGAGGTCTAAAGAGAATTCCTTTGATTTCATGCTTGCTTTGTGCTCTGACATAAACTGTCAACTGTGGGACCTTATATAGACAGGTGTGTGTCTTTACAAATCATGTTCAATCAACTGTATTTACCACAGTTGTCATTATGGGGTGTTGTGTGTAGAATTCTGAGTAAAAATATTTATTTAATCCATTTTAGAATAAGGCTGTGACAGAACAAAACTTGGAAAAAGTGATGCGCTGTGAATACTTTCCGGATGCTCTGTATATATATATATATATATACTTATCTGTAGTTATGACTTGAAAATTAATGAAATAATGAAAACCTGTGTAGAAACACAATAGCACAAAGCTGTTAGCTATCTTAAATTTCACAACTTTGTCTTGGGCAGGGCTTTGAATCGGAGCAATGGCAGAGGTGCATTATGTGTACCTGGCAGTCCTTGTGTAACTCCTCTGGCTCTACCAAGATGGCACCGGTGAGGTCGGCTGCCGTCACGACTGCTCCGACCTACTTTTCTTAGTTTTTTTTATTTTAAAGTAATTTCCAGTAACTTTAAACCAGCTAATTCACCATCATTGAGTACATTAGGTATGATAGAGACACCCTTGTTTCTATTGGTATACAGTGTACTCACAATTCGATGTTTTTAACTCCGGATCCGAGCTGGCCGAGTGAGATCCTGAGGGAAAACAAAGGACGCGAAGCGGCGGCCCCGAGGGAAACGAGCCGGCATCAGGAACAGGCTGAGAGCTCGTGCACACCGCACACCTCTGCCTAGCATCCTGCTCGTCAATGTCCATTCACTGGACAACAAACTCGATGACCTCAGGGCCAGGATAAAGTTCCACAGAGACATTCGGGACTGCAATCTCCTCTGCTTCACCAAGACATGGCTGAACCCAGCGGTGCCGGACCACGCCATCCAGCCGGCCGAGTTCTTCTCGGTTCACCGCATGGACAGGACGCGAGACTCGGGGAAGTCAAGGGGAGGCGGTGTGTGTTTAATGGTGAACAGCAGTTGGTGCAACAGCGCGAGCGTTGTTCCTCTTACACGCTCCTGCACACCAAATCTGGAACTACTGTCCATCATGTGTCATCCTTTTTATCTACCCTGGGAGTTCACATCAGTCATAATCAGTGCCGTTTATATTCCACCACAAGCGGACACGGACAATGCCCTATGCGAGCTGCATGAGGCACTTTCACAACAACAAATGCAACACCGGGACGCTGCGCTTATTGTGGCGGGGGGCGAAAGGACACTAGATCATTGTTACACTACGGTCAAAGACGGCTACAAGGCACAATCTCGCCGTCCGTTTGGTAAATCCGATCACGCCGCCATCTTCCTCAAACCAAAATACAAACAAAGGCTGAAACAGGAAGTTCTGGTTCAGAGGGAGGTCGCGCGCTGGACAGACCAATCGGTGGCCGCGTTACAGGACGCACTCGATGACGCAGACTGGGACATGTTCAGAAACCGCTCAGATGACATCAGTGTGTTTACGGAAGCGGTTGTGGGATTCATTGGGAAACTAGCGGAAGATACGGTGGAGAGAAAGACTATCAGAACGTTTCCCAACCAGAAGCCGTGGGTGTATAAAACCATCCGCGACGCTCTGTGATCTCGCACCGCTGCCTATAACACGTTACTTGCGTCGGGAGACTGTACAAGGCTGCATCATACAACGTCCGGAAGGCGGTGAAAGAGGCGAAGCAGCGCTACGGAAGGAAACTAGAGTCACAACTCCAACAGAGTGACTCTAGGAGCCTGTGGCAGGGATTAAGGACAATTACGGATTATAAAACACCAACAACCGGTATGACGAATGCGGACGCAGACGAGCTGAACACTTTCTACGCTCGCTTCGAGGCTGCAGCTAAAGACGCTAGCAATGCTAGCGGCGCTAAAGGCTGCTGACAGGAAGACACTGCCAGCACCGGAAGCACATTCATCATCACCGACCACGATGTGAGGAGAGTCTTCAAGAGCGTGAACACCAGGAAAGCAGCAGGACCAGACGGCATCTCAGGCCGTATCGTCAGAGCCTTCGCAGACCAGCTAGCACCTGTGTTCACTGAGATATTGAACATCTCTTTATCTCAGTTGGTGATCCCCACGTGCTTCAAAGAGTCCATCATTGTTCCTGTCCCGAAGAAACCTCATCCTGCTTCAAGACTATCGCCCTGTACCCTCACCTCAGTAGTGATGAAGTGCTTTGAACGCCTGGTCAGAGACTTCATCATTTCTTCACTACTGTACACACTCGACAAACTACAGTTTGCATACCGCACAAACCGTTCCACAGACGATGCAATCTCACATCTTCTCCACACATCACTCACTCACCTGGACACTAGGAAAGGGAATTATGTAAATTATGTCTTCATTGACTACAGCTCTGCATTTAATACCATAATTCCCTCCACACTCACCTGGGACTCAGCTCATCTATATGTCGGTGGATCTCCAACTTCCTAACTGGCAGACCACAGGCGGTAAGGATGGGCAGACATGTCTCAGCCTCCCTCACTCTCAGCACTGGAGCCCCCTCAGGGTTGTGTTCTGAGTCCCCTGCTGTAGTCTTTGTACACCCACGACTGCGAGGCCACTACCAACTCTAGCGCCATCATCAAGTTTGCTGACGACACTGTCGTGGTCGGCCTGATCAGAACAACGATGAGACGGCCTACCTGGAGGAGGTTGGAAATCTGGAGAACTGATGCCAGAGAAACAATCTCGTCCTGAACGTCAGCAAGACAAAGGAGCTGATAGTGGACTTCAGTACAAAGCAGGAGAGGAACTACCAGACCCCCATCATCAACAGGAGCCCAGTGGAGAGAGTGGACAGCTTCAGATACCTCGTTGTTCACATCATGCAGGACCTGTCATGGTCCTGTCACATCAACACCGTGGTGAAAAAGGCCCGGCAACGTCTCTACCACCTCAGACGCTTGAGAGACTTCAGACTGCCCTCCAAGGTGCTCAGGAATTTCTACTCCTGCACCATAGAGAGCATCCTGACGGGAAACATCACGACCTGGTTCGGGAACAGCACCATGCAGGACAGACGAGCTCTACAGAGGGTGGTGCGATCAGCTGAGTGCATCATCCGCTCCGAGCTCCCTGACCTGCACTCGATCTACAGCAAGCGGTGCTGGTCCAAGGCCAGGAAGATCGTGAAGGACCTCAGCCATCCCAGCAATAGACTGTTCACTCTGTTGCGGTCTGGGAAGCGATTGCGCTCCCTGAAGGCCAACACAGAGAGACTGAGGAGAAGCTTCTTCCCGCAGGCGATAAGGTCTCTCAATCACAATCACACCTCCACACAGGACTAATAACATCTTTTAAACGTTGCCTGGACAATCATGGACACATTCATACACACTTGCACTACATATTTATATATCTGGACCATTGCACAAGACACTTTAATAAGTCACTTTTTATGCATATTTGCACAACCACTGCCACTTTCAAATTTTATATATATACTATTTTTTAAAAATATATTTCTATATTTTGTAATATTTTTTATCATGCCCTTATTTGTACAGTTTATCTTACTAGTTAAGTTTATTTTCTTTAGTATTTCTTTTTATTCATATTTATTCCTTACGTATAAGTTTTATTTTATTTTATTTTTAAGGTCACTGGCGGCCGTATAAACATTTCACTGCATTTCGTACTGTGTATGACTGTGTACAGTATGTGACAAATAAAATTTGAATTTGAATTTGATTCACCAAGGTAGAAATTAGGCCTCTGATCACAGCTTCTCTTCAGGATTCAATACTGCTGTCCTTAAAAAAAATAAAAATAAAATGAACAATTACATACATAAATAAATACAGATGTCAGATACTAGTACATAAAATTTATTATGTACATGCCTCATTTAAAAGGTTAAGGATGCCATCGATTTTTCTCCTAATGGCACCTCCCTTCTTTCTGTACAGGCTCAGTAATTTGGCGTGTATTGGTCCAACTTGCCTAGGAATGTGGACTGTAATGGCTTTAGCGTGATCTTCTGAAATACCTCCACGATCTGAGAGACAGAGAGCCATAGAGAGAGAGAGAGAGAGAGAGAGAGAGAGATCAATTTGAAACATGACACAAGCACCTTGTACTAGAGAACACAATTTAAAATGTTCAACATACCTGAGAAAGCTCAAGCAGCGCAGGCCATCATGCTTTAAAGTCAATCACAGGTGGTTTTTTGAGGATTACATCATTTCGACTCAGAGAGAAGGTTTTTGTCATCTTCTCATTAATGAGTTTGTTGTTGTTCTTCTTGTACTCATAGAGAAGCTCAATTCTCTCCCTTTCAAGGGTTGCATCAGTTTCACCTTGAAGTTGAAGTGGAAGATAGTTTACGCCAGATTTCTTTGCCTTTTTCAAGTTTTTTACAGGAGCTCGATCTGTAGCAGATTTTCTCTTCAAGCTGTTCACATTTAACTCCAAGGTTATCTAAGGTGTCTCATCTTTGCTCTGTAATTGCCAAGCTTGTACTTCAGGCTGTTGTGCCTACTATATAACCCATTACATGACACTGGGTCCCTCAAACATGGATGCTTGGCAATAAGAACCTCAGCCACCTGCTCCCTTTGTGCTTGTGAAGGATAGGCAGTGTAGACAAAGATACTCTCTGCAAGTTTGTCTTGTAACCCAAATAGTTCACCAAAGCAAAGTCATAGCAGAAGTTACGTCTTAAGGGATTATACCTTTGCAGAGCAGTGAGTGCCCATTTCCATGAACCTTCTCAAAAGTGTACTTAAGATTTTTTTGGTACTAATAATCCAAGGCAAACAGGCCAAACTCTTAAGCAACAGCAGATTGCAGATCTGGAGCATCTTGCAAAACAATCTCTTCCTCCAACACAACAGCAAAGTTTATGACACTTGTCAAAGTGGTGGGGGAGTCATCATCTTCAATCACAACAGGAACGACCACTTTCATGTCATGTACTGTAGTACTGTGTAAAAAAACCTTTTTGAGAATCATCTTTTCTATGTTGTTATATTTCTTTTTGTTCCAAGTCTTGGATCCTACTAGATTAATGTAGACAAAATAGACAGAAAAAAAAACACCTCATAAATCCTTAAAATCCGTTTTCTCTGTATACAAGTTTTGAGATAATCAGCTAAAGTAAAATAAGAGCCTGAGTTCAAATGAGTAAGAATTAAGATATTTTAATGATGTCAACAAAAACATTAACAGCCTGCAGAGAATCAATGCGACATACTCATCAGACATGTTCTGAATAGTGGAGATTTATCATCACGAAAAAACACAGGGAGAAATTCCAGGACGATTTTCATTCGGTGTGCCGCAGTATTTGAAGTCTGAAAAAAAGGCAGCAGTGGTATGATTCATCACTTTTGATAAACTTGCAGGTATTTATAACATTTAATGTTATTAATGTCTCTAATTATGAGAGAAAGATTTTGAAATATGCAATACTGTTTGCATAGAATAGAAAATGTGCAAGTTTGCGCTCAAGTGTCTCAGCATCAAATCTGTCCTGTTCTCTCAATTTTACATGTGCACAAGCTGACGTTCCAGCTTCAGGTTCACTGTTCAGCTCAGGTGTTGTTTCAGCCAAGATTTTTTCAGATACCTTATGCATAATCCGAAATTAAATTTTTATGTTTTCTTGTTCTATGGCTGCTACAGCTTGACAATATATACTATATATATATATATATATATATATATATATATATATATATATATATATATATATATATATATATATAAAAAACTATATATATATATATATAATTGGGATACGCATGTGTGTGTTTTGTGTGAATTATTAATTAGACTATTTTGCTTCCAGAGTCTTCTGCTTGTTGAAAAGTGAACAGAATGTTCCACAGGGTTGTCCGCAATGAGGCTTGGGTAACATTTTAATTTGATACGTGGTTTCCCCACGCTTATTTAATGGCAAGGCAATTTTATTTAAACATTAAAAAGATAAATATATTTATGTAAACGTACAAACTTGATTATTTATTGTTAATTACACAGATTTAATAGTGCTACATTTACAACATCTCAGAGTATAATTTTTTTCAGTGTAAATAAAGTTGTTCCACTTTTGCACACAAAAGTATACTTTGTTGTTCCAAAACAGCAAACTTGAAATATACTGTCATTAGTCTGAAGCAAGTACATTTAAAAATGCTTAATATACTTAGCATACTTTTTTATTTTTACTTGGGATACTTTATACGTTAAAGGGAAATTCATGAACTGTCATAATCACTCCAATATCGAGTCTGAACGTTACAATCCAGATTTTATAAAATGCAATGTAATCCAATGAGACAAGCATGTGCACAAGTCTAAATGGCTTATTTTCACTACTGACAGGCTCATAAAGGTCACAAATATCTGGTGATAGACCAGAGTCTCTTTAACATTATATCTGCTGGAATTCTTTGTAGCCAGATGCTCAGCCGCAGACAAAACAAGCAATATACTTTGACATAAATGACATTATTATTAGGTTATTTTGAGAGCTTTTAGTAAATTTATTCTTTGTTAACTATTCGAGGAACAGACACAGTTTCTATAGGACAAGCTGTGCACTTGTATCAGTGTGGTAAGTTGTAACATGGCTACAATAATTTAAATCTATGGTATGACTTATCACCAGTCAGAAGGTGCTCCTAGAAATGTTGTCCAAGTGGACTGTTGCTGCTAGGGTGCAGGTAATCTGTGTGGTAGAACCTCGGACAATGCCAGAAAACATTCCAGTTATCAACAAAAGGTCAATTCTGTTGTTGACACCAAGATTGTAACCATTCATTAAAGGTGAATAATCTACTGAACCTCTCGATTCCTCACTGAAATGTGGGATGCGGTCCTGATACTATAATCCCTGTCGTGAGCGATGTGCTGTGATCCTTCTCGACTAGGCTTCTGAAGTTCTTCTTCAGGATCTCCGTCTTCCACAGCCTTGTATCGTTCGCGCCAGGATTGATTGGAGTACTCTATTTTCTTTTTGCATTTTAGGTCACAGGTGGCCATATATTTCACTGAATATCGGACTGTGTTTGACTGTGTACATGACAAAAATTTTCTTTGAATAAAGTTCCTTTTTAATTGTTTGTGTGTTTGTCTATTGATGTGGATTATTACTAAACCCAGCATCGGCAAACTTCACTGGATGTATAAGTGAGCTAATGCTTGTAGCTTCCACATAAAATGTCATCAAGACCCTTCTAATGGTCTAAATGTGTAGAATTTTCACTTGGTGGACGTGCACTTCACATTTTATAATTTACTATTTGACTTTCAGCAGAAGACAATACAAAGAATACGTGCTTAATGTTTTATTTCATGTTTTAATCACAGAGTAAAAGGCATGCATATTTTATACTCTGATGCTTGCTTAGTGGTATTGCTTGCTCAGCGCATCCACGACGACACTCAGGAACTTATGGAAAACCTCATGCACATCAGGGGTGAAGGCGGAGGGTCCGAGCTTTGCAGCCAGAGTTTCAGTGAGAGTCTCACAAAGGAGCTGAAAACAGACAATTATAAAGTCATAAACAGACGATAAGGTTGTAGCTTGAGACATTAGTGATAATCAGTCATAATGTAAATTGCTTTATAACATTTTGCATTCTGCAGGTACTGATGTTAGACTTACCCAGAAGTTGCTGGGATCCACGTGCAGTTTCTCAGAGTGCAGTTTACTCAGCTGAGCAAAGGCACCCTTAACGTTGTCCAAATGCTTCACAGCGTTGTCCAGACCACCCTTAACCACCTTTCCATGGGCATGCACTTTGGGGTTTCCTTCGATTGCTGCGGCATTGGCTAGATTACCAAAGGAAGCGAAGTATCTCTGGGTCCATGGATAGACAATCAGAAGCCTAGGCAACAAAAGGGATACACACATGTAATATCCAAATAACACGCTTTAAGAAAAACATATCAGACTTAATTTTGGGAAGTGTCGAATTTTCGCATAGCATAAACCTACCTGACCAGGGCACATCCGATATCGTCACCGGTGACCTTACCCCACACGTCGTGGATGACTTGACGCTCGTGATCTGACCAATGAACCATAGTGATGTCTTAATGAATTCTCTGAATTCTTGAGCAAAACTTGTTCTGGGCGAATCTTTACCTATTTTGCATCAGGGCTCTTTTTATTGACGTTAAAACTCCCCTCCCATCGCTGAAGGAAAATTTTGATTGGACGAGCTCCGGACGTTGGCAAGCTCAAAACAGATTAGCGTCGAGCCAGGCATTAAACAATTTTTTGGCTAATAGTTGAGTGATTAGGGCGTCTCCTAATTCTAGTCATCTGCACCATCGGATTAGTTTTTACAGTAAGGTTAAATAAGGTCATTTAAACTGCATTACGGCCCTAGATGCATTAAAGCTTTAGTCACATATCCACATGAGTAAGTAAATGATTACGGTTTATCACGTGAAATTATTTTCAGATTTTTTATTTATATATGGCAACATTCTTTGATCTTATATCATTATATAACAGGACTTATCTAAACTTACAGATGACAACATCCCGTGATGAACTAAAATTTATTTTATAACTGGAATATTAATCAATACACCAGCATAAGCAGAATATTTTATTATTTCACACCTTTGGTGATTCTAAGACTAATCTTTCATATTAAATTTCCCAGTGTTGATATAATAGCCAATGTTATTAAAGGACCCATGTGAAGTCTGAAAATCTTGATCGAGATATTACTGTGAAACAATACATAAAATACTATATTTCTTCTTCTCTTTGAAAAATAAATGATAAATAATTTAGTAATAATCAAAAAAATTTAATAATTTGTGTTTTTCTTAAAAAGAACTAGCATCCGTTCAAGTCCCTATAACTTTGACTTTTGTATTTCTGCATCTAAAGGTTATCTGAGTTCATTATGCAGCATTTCAGCCCATTTTGGAGGAGATCCAAAGGTGACTAGACAGTTCAAGTAAGAGGTGGAGTCTAGATTTACAATGGCAGGGTGTGCCTTATATCAGACTCAATAAAAAGAGGCACACGGCTTCAACAACCACAACAATTTTTGCAAGACATTTTTTGAGCTGAAAATCCAGACAAGTGCCACAATGAGTCTCACAGCTAAAGACAAGGCCGTTGTGAAGGAGCTTTGGGGAAAGATCTCTTCCAAGGCTGATGAGATTGGCGCCGAGGCATTTGGCAGGTGAATTAATCGCTCTTACTAACTGGACAACAAATTGTTGTGGTACATACTAGTTTGTACTGACTATTCATTTTCCCATTTGCTTGATGTTTTTTATGCAGGATGCTGGAGGTCTATCCTCAGACAAAGACCTACTTCGCTCACTGGTCTGATCTTCATCCCGGATCCCCCCAGGTGAAAAAGCATGGTGCCGTAATTGCCAGGAAAATTGGAGAAGCTGTTGCCCACATTGACGATCTTTGCGGATCCCTGAGTGCACTAAGCGAGCTGCATGCTTTCAAGCTCCGTATTGACCCTGCTAATTTCAAGGTAAGCAGCAGATTATTCATACGGAATTTTCTGTGTTTAATTGACCACAGATTGTGTTGTAACGATGGTTTCATTTGCCCCATTATAGCTCCTGGCCAGGACGATTAAGGTGAGCGTTTCCATGCTCTTCCCCGGGGACTTCACCCCTGAAGTTCAGGTGTCTTTTGACAAGTTTCTGGACAACCTGGCCTTTGCTCTGTGTGATAAGTACCGCTAAATGAAGTACCAGTTTCAGAAGACATCGTTTGAATGACATCCAGAAATGATGGTGACAATAAACAGAATTAAACGATACACAACTGTTTCATGTTATTTATACGGGTTGCCAAAGCTCTTATTTAACAATCTTATACACACAAACACCCAAAACAATAATGTTCACTTCATTAGAAAAAGAGGGATTCTTCTTAATCTCATAAAAAATTCTAATTCGGAGCACTTTCATGTAACTTACTGTACTGTTTATTTATTTATTTATTTATTTAGTTATTAAATTCAATGCAAATTGTAAGCCATTGGGTAACAGTACATTACTCCAACAATCACTGTTACAATTTATTACTATTTATTTAACACTATGATGAAGGTATTTTACATTTTAATGTGCAGGACGGGTAAAAATTACCCTGTATTCTTTTCCAGTTTGTAGCGCCCCCTTCGCCACCCTGGCACCTCGGGCACTGGTTGTTAACTTTTTAACCTGGATTCCTATGCTGGGTTTCACCCGTTGTCTAACTGGCTTTACACTGTGAACACTCAACCCCAGCAATTATAAACAATGAACAGACACAACCTTGGGTGTATAAATAACCAAATGTATTGTTCACTTATATACAAAAATAATAAGTGCTTCAAATAAACATTTATCAAAATGAAATAAATAAAACAATCTCTTGTAAAGTAAAGAAAACAAAGATATAAATAAAATGAATAGCAACTTAAATACTCTCCATGTAAACATCAACTTAATTATTTCCTGCTTTTAAACTTAGTCTAATTCTGAAAATAAACAAAAATGTCAATACAAAAACTTATTGCTCTTAATACACCAATTCTATTATGTACACCTCTGTATACTAATTAACGTGACCAGTCAACAATCATACAGCAGTATGTACAGCAGTATGTGTGTAAAAACAAACTAAAATGCTGGCAGAAACTCAACTCGTTGCAGGCCTGGTTCACCGCACTGTACTCACAGTCGGTGTTGAAATGTCGCACCACAACGTTTTGAATACCTCCCAGTCGCTTGTTGCAACCTATATCTTGAACAGCAAACTCTTGTTTCCTTGGCAAACCCCTAAACTCCGGACTGTCAGCAGTTTCAGGTCACCGCATGATGTTATCGTGTCCCTCATTGGCCAAAAGGAGGCACCCCAAACATTTCCGGTAGAACGGGACGCTATCCGTCATCTCTGGTTCCACATACAGTATAATCTCACAAATTGTCCCAGTCCTCAATCTTTGTAGTAAACCACTTTAGTAGTGCACTTCGGCATTAGCATGGCCTGCTACAGTAAAACTTCAGCTACACACACTGGCTTCTATCTGAACACTTGTGGATTAACAATCTTTACTTAAAGTTTACAGCACTTTTGGAGAACTATGGAAACAAATAACTTAAGAGACTTTCTAGATTTTTAGAGGCTCACGGGCAGTGATGTCCCCTCAAGCTATGCTATTCCAAACACACAACACCATTACACGTCTTTCTTTTTCCAGAAATCTCTCACCTGTTTTAATTCCCCACTCCTTATCAGTAAGTCCCAGTCACGGATGGCTCTAATTGGCTACCAGGAATATTAACACTGCATTTATGACTGATCCTATTTCAACCATATTTCCATTGAAACTAGGTTGCGACCTCATGGTCCTTCAGTAAACAAATGGTGTTGTATAACACAACAGACTTGAATCATCCACAAAAGATTCCTGATCTTCATTACCACTGTTACAAGACTGGCTCAGGGAAGCAACACCCAGGACAAAACACAGGTTTGAGTTCAAAACACACCCTTGAGTTACATGCTATAATAAATTACAAAGTATAACCTTAAATATATTTAGAATAAATCAGTATCACATCCATCATCACACAGCTAATGTACGTGTAATAAAAGTAGTCGTGATGTCAATATTTGCCCAGCAAACCAGTCTTTTGCAACGGCTTAATTGACTTCCAGGAGTCTCTTGGAAATCAATTAAGCCGTCTGAATTATCTTCAAATATACAAAAAAAGCGAAAAGACACTCGATTATTTTGCATAGGTTACTTGTTTAATTCACAAAGTAAAAACACTTTAAAATGAGAGAAAAACTGTTAAAATCCTCGATCGCCTTCTCAGCGTTAGGTAGCGAGTGATGTCATGATTTGAATCCGGGGAAACATAGGGAAACTGAATTTCCCGGAACAAGGGTTATTAAACCTCCACTCTGTCAACTCATCGTATTCATTCCATAAGTGCGCTATACAACCCCAACAACTGACATGCTTCACATTGTTTCTGAAGCTGGTGAAGTGTGTCAGCTGTTTGTCGATCAACTATGATTGTATACCAGGTTCGTTTCAACGCCACAGGTTACATGAAAATATCAGCGACAGTTTGGTGATTTAATTTATATATTTGTCTGTTATGGCATGTTATTGATAAGTTAACCCATGTCGAAATAAACGTTATTGGAAGAATTTTGTGCAATGTTTAATTTGCATAGAAAGTGCCGTCTTTCTTAACGCTGTCATGAAAAAGGAGTGAAAAATCGATTCCTGAGCCACCAATGTCCGCTAATTCAGGACCTTCACTGTAGACAGCGCCGCGTAACGTCGGACGTAAGAGGCAGCGACTTAAGAAGAGTCCTAAGAGACAGTTCGAGAAATACACTTAGAAAAGTTATCACTTATTGTAAGATATATCTTAAGAGTCTTCTTAGCGCGAAGAGTGTGCGTTATCGAGAAACCGGCCCCTGGTCATTAGTCTACACTAAAGTTCAGAAAGGAACACACAAAAGCTGCTAGCACACTAAAGTTAAAATCATAGACCTGATAAACCAAATTTTGCCAAACTTTTAACTCACCTAACTTAAATATTCTCCTCTTACTCTTTCTAAACAGGGAGTATGTAAAAAAATAAATAAAAATACATGAGCAACACCCAGGTCTACCTAAAAATTTCTAAGCCCCATCTATCTTCTGAGGTGTACCGGGCTCGAGGCGACTTTAAAAGCAAAAACAAACAAACAAAAAAAAAAAAAGCAACAACTGTAGACCATATAACCAATGGCCACACAGTTGCAACACACTTACCCCCGACAGAGAAGTCTCCACCCAGAATAACAAATAAAAAAGGCAAAATAACAAGAGTGAACCGAAGGGAGTTCTGAATATTCAAACCAACTGGATCACTCAACTTATCTAACGGAGGAAACTCATGCATGAACACAAAAATACTCAAACAACCATACTCACTCAGAACCAATATCAGAAGGAAAACACAGTTCTAAAGTATAATATATATATATATATATATATATATATATATTTTTTTTTTTTAACGGATGAGCCGCCATTATGTTACAGGGAAGCAACATCAAGGGCAAAACACAGGTTTGCCAATCAAAAATGATTAATTAACTTATATTAACAAAAATAAAAAAGACAACACTAGAGGAAAAAAAAAAAACACTGCTACCGTGCTAGTAGCACAGCCAGAGATAGAGTGTGAGAACCAGTCATGGGATTTAAAGATGACCTACGGTGCTACATGGACTTTTTCAAGCTGTTTGGACTGCATTGTGTGTTAGGAGAGTGTGTACACAACCACTCTACAATGATAAAGAGCCGCCCAGCGATTTTCTTTTAATTTAATAATATAAGATGCCCCTTCTGAAATCAGGTCTTTTTCAAAAGCCTGTCGGAGCACCGACAGAGGCCGCTCCTACTATAGTTGATTGACACTGGTGTTTTAGCAAAGACCCGCCCGAGTGAAAAAAAGAGCCGTCGGCCATTGTTTTTCTACACTGGAGCAAAATGGCGCCTACATGAGTGTGGTGTGCAGTTTGTTGCTGTAGTGTGGTGGTCTAGTGGTTAGGATTCGGCGCTTTCATGTGGGAGACCCGGGTTTGATTCCTGCTCAAGGTCAATGCTTTTTTTGCACTACATATTTATAAAGTTTTTCTAAAGTTCGTTTAGTAACGAGGCGAGTGCGCTATGCTTCGGTAAGCTTTTCTGACACCAGGAGAGACTCAGTCAAACACACACACACACACACACACACACACACACGTTGTCTGTCAGAAAGGTCTCTGTTTATTAACAGAAAAAGTTTATAGATTTGTTTGACTAAACGCCTGTGCTATAGACATATGTTACTACAAATTAACCATTGTAAATGTCCTGGTGAGATCCCGAAAAAAACAATGCTTCGCGTGTATAAGGTCGCGGGTTTAATAGCCGGCATTTCCAAGATGGCAGCCATTAATCCTTCGTGGTCTAGTGGTTAGGATACGGCGCTCTCAGTGTAGCAACTCGAGTTCGATTCCCGGTCTGGGAAGTCAAAGAAGTTTTACAACCAGATTCACATGTAAAATTTTATATACATATATAGCTATATATATATATATATATATATATATATATATATATATATAAATATAAGTGCGTAATAAAAATATTACAAAATATAGGGGAAATACTGCATATCATACTGTGTATGACTGTGTATGTGACAAATAAAATTTGAATTTGAATCAAAGGAGAGGAAGATAGGTGGAAGGAGACAAAGGGGGAGAGAGAGAGAGACAGAGTATGGGAAGGTGAGCATGAATGAACAGATGCAAGAGGAGACAGGAAGATAAGCAGCAGGGAAGATTTAACACGTTAATATCAGATCTATGAGGAAGAGAGCAAGAGAGTAGAAATAACTCCTTTATATATAAAATAATTCTAACATCATGTCAAATTATTTTTAACTGTTTTTTAAATATTTTTAACTGTTGTCAAAGCTATACCCCACTTGTATTGTGAAGACACGCCCCACAGAACTGGGGGCGGGTTCAGTAGAGGTCATTAACATTTAAAGGAGCATGTACTGAAACAGGTTGCTGAGAACAGAGCTACTTTTTACCAGGTAAAAGTAATGTTTTTTTACACAACAATTGAGAATTTTTAATTAAAGTATATTACAAACTTTTCATTAGGACTCTAAAGAATCATATTAACTTATGAAAAATTGGGACTGGATGACCTCTTTAAGTTCAGTTTTGGTGAATGGTGGAGAATATCAGAATATCAGTGGAGAATCAGATTTTTGAGCCTGTCTGTGGCTTGACATATTGTCTTTATATGCTATTCTCAAAAACTTTAATTTATTTATTTTTTCACTTTTGCTCGAGGTTACGGGTTGCTCTCGAGACCGCGAGTATGACATTAAGTGCTTTAGTGTTGAGAAGCACAGGTAGGTAGGTTATTTTGAGAGCCTTTAGCGAATTTATTCTTTGGTTTAACCTTTCATGGAACAGACACAGTTTCGATAGGACAAGCTGTGCACTTGTACACTATAAGTGTGGTTATAATATGGCTACAATAATGGCTACAATAAATGACTTACTGCCAGTCAGATGGTCAGTAGTGTCCTAGAAATGTTGTACGAGAGGACTGCTGCTGGCATTGTTCGTGCCAGCATAGAGGACCACATCTCCGATGTTCTCTTTTTGGGCCACGGGTACCTGTGCAGCGACATCAAGAATACCAGGTAAACAGCCAGCGCACCTTATCTTTAGTCTCCGAAGATCACTGACTCGCCAAGGAAAATGAAGCGGTTCCAGGTCGAGATCACAAAGGCGGAAAGCGGCGGAGGGGGAGAGGTCCTCACCTCTCCGCCTGGCTCGTGTCTTCCATTGCTGCTGCATCCAGACTCCGTGGAATCCCAGCGTCAGAGTGAACGAAACCTGGGAGGGCTGTGTCCTTGGTGCATTGGACCTGGACAGAGAAAAACACGGGGTTGAGGTTGTCGGAGAATTTGTATCATGCCAAAAATTTACCTGGGACAGGTGAGATCTGTGAGACAGGTGAGATCGGTCTGTGAGTTTCCAGCACGGTTTTCGAGTGAGTATATAATAAAAATGCTTATCTGTTACGTGTTCACTCTTCGTAAGAGGACAAAAAGTTAGAACGATGTTTCACCTGCAGCCTTTTATCTAGGGGAACCCTAAAGGATGTCAAATATCGCAAAAAACCCACTTTACACTGCCGGCCTTTAGAGATAAAAAAATAAAATGTATGTGCAGCAATCTCAATGGACATTTTGACCAAGATTACCAACGTAGCAGTTCGCCGTACTAATAAATGGCTACAAGCTACACTTTGAGCACCTCTTGTAATTGTAGAGGCTAAAGGAACATATTTCAGGAATTAGAATAAGATGTATCAGTGTGACGGTCTTGCCTGGGTGGCCTCTTAACTGCACAATGAGGATATAATGTGGAAATAAGGATTTTGTTGCATGAGAAATTAATCAGCTCTACATAAAATACAAGATAACACAAATTAACTACAAGTCAAAATGCATTCATTCATTCATTTTCTATACCGCTTAATCCTGTGTTCAGTGTCGCGGGGACCTGGAGCCTATCCCAGGAGACTTCGGGCACTAGGCGGGGTACACCCTGGACAGGGTGCCAATCCATCGCAGGGCACACACTCATACGCACATTCACACACTCATTCACACACTACGGGCAATTTAGGAACGCCAATTAGCCTAACCTGCATATCTTTGGACTGTGGGAGGAAACCGGAGTTAGTAAACTAGTTATTTATTTTAATTATTATGGTAGTCAATATTAATTTGAAATAAGGCTGAGAAACATTATTTTTAATTAATTTTGTCTACCTTAATAATTACTAGCAGGAGGTAATGCTGCTACTAATTGTATTCCAGCTTACCTGTTCAGTTTGATTGTGATTCTTTTCACTTGGCTCTGGTAGATCAGGGGAGACGTGTTGGTCATCATCACTGACCTACTGCACTTACAGTTTACACTGATGAGTGGTAGATCTTACACTGCATCACGATGATACCCCCTGCCAAATGTTCATGATATCTCACAAACAAAAAGGCAAATTTGTCTTTTCCTCATAAAGTGTTGAGGTCAAATTCCACCCATACAAGTGTGACAAATATGCAAAGAAAAAAAATCAGGAAGGGGCAAATACTTTTCCATGGCACTGCACATGTAGTCAGATTGTTCCACTAGGATGAAACTGCTCCAGGTGTTAAAGCACTTTTAAAATCACACTAACTTTACACTGATCTGAATAACTTTGAATAATGAACTTATTGTTCTTTAACAGTAGACAGTATTAATTAAAAAAATAATCTCCACTTTAATGAGCCAGTGTATTCTTCTTCCTCTTTTTAAAAGGCAGAATCTGTTCATTTGAAGCATTTCACTGCATTTACCTCTAAAGCTTTTTCTTATTTTCGTGTACTTTTCAGCTCCACCTTTTCTTCTTCCTCCATTTCATTCATTGAAATTATTATTAATTTGCTCAAATTCACTGCATCGAGAAAGGATCAATATCTCTCCCTCCGTAAATTAAAAGTGAAGGTGTTTAATTAATATAGAGGGAGCGAAACATCCGCATGCACAGTAACAAACACAGTTAGCTTCTCCGATTTGTTTTTAATGTTGCTCGCGGCATCGTAACAGACCGTTAATTCATGTACTGATGAGATGGACAAACTGCTCGATGTCCGTCCTTTATTTTGCTGCATTGTCAGGTTATAGTACAAACATTCGGGCAGATCCTGCTATTAAATCAAACTAAAAACTAGTGAAAAGAATACAAAACTCAGACTCTATAGCCCAGCTTACATCCCGCAGAGAAAAACTGTTAAAATCCTCGATCGCCTTCTCAGCGTTAGGTAGCGAGTGATGTCATGATTTGAATCCGGGGAAACATAGGGAAACTGAATTTCCCGGAACAAGGGTTATTAAACCTCCACTCTGTCAACTCATCGTATTCATTCCATAAGTGCGCTATACAACCCCAACAACTGACATGCTTCACATTGTTTCTGAAGCTGGTGAAGTGTGTCAGCTGTTTGTCGATCAACTATGATTGTATACCAGGTTCGTTTCAACGCCACAGGTTACATGAAAATAGCAGCGACAGTTTGGTGATTTAATTTATATATTTGTCTATTATGGCATGTTATTGATAAGTTAACCCATGTCGAAATAAACGTTATTGGAAGAATTTTGTGCAATGTTTAATTTGCATAGAAAGTGCCGTCTTTCTTAACGCTGTCATGAAAAAGGAGTGAAAAATCGATTCCTGAGCCACCGATGTCCGCTAATTCAGGACCTTCACTGTAGACAGCGCCGCTTAACGTCGGACGTAAGAGGCAGCGACTTAAGTCCTAAGAGACAGTTCGAGAAATACACTTAGAAAAGTTATCACTTATCGTAAGATATATCTTAAGAGTCTTCTTAGCGCGAAGAGTGTGCGTTATCGAGAAACCGGCCCCTGGTCATTAGTCTACACTAAAGTTCACAAAGGAACACACAAAAGCTGCTAGCACACTAAAGTTCGTTACAGTTACAGTTACGAATACAGTTCGATTCCCGGTCTGGGAAGTCAAAGAAGTTTTACAACCAGATTCACATGTAAAATTTTATATACATATATAGCTATATATATATATATATATATATATATATATATATATATATATATATATATATATATATATATATATATATATATATATATATATATATATAAATATAAGTGCGTAATAAAAATATTACAAAATATAGGGGAAATACTGCATATCATACTGTGTATGACTGTGTATGTGACAAATAAAATTTGAATTTGAATCAAAGGAGAGGAAGATAGGTGGAAGGAGACAGAGGGGGAGAGAGAGAGAGACAGAGTATGGGAAGGTGAGCATGAATGAACAGATGCAAGAGGAGACAGGAAGATACTGTAGCAGCAGGGAAGATTTAACACGTTAATATCAGATCTATGAGGAAGAGAGCAAGAGAGTAGAAATAACTCCTTTATATATAAAATAATTCTAACATCATGTCAAATTATTTTTAACTGTTTTTTAAATATTTTTAACTGTTGTCAAAGCTATACCCCACTTGTATTGTGAAGACACGCCCCACAGAACTCTATATCCCAGCTTACATCCCGCATTCGCATTCAACTTCACACACACCGGACCTCATTACCCACAATGCATCTCCCGCACTGGACTACACTCCCGTAAACAGCTGTCGTAAATCAGCCTCTCTCTCTCTCTCCTGCAACAACACGCACTTTGTTGGCGGCGTCCGTACGATCAACGCACTCATCCATATGATTAGGAAAGAGATGCAATATTGTGGTTTCTGTCATTTATTATATATTTGTGTACTGACTGGGCCGGACCACACTGGCCAGCGGCCCACCGGGAAAACTCCCGGTACTCCAGATGGCCAGTCCGCCAGTCCGATCTCAGTTCAAACATGAATGCATATTTTGTATACTTTTACATAAATGTGACAATCATTAATTAACATTAAACATCTCACTACGCTATAAAGCAAACTTAGTGTTTATAAGTATTGACTCAGAATTGCATATACAGTACATCTATTCCTTTCTTTTTTATTTGGGTATAACTATAGAATACTTACCATTGCAATTGCACATACAGTCCTAATTGTAAATCTTTGATAAGAAAATCAGAGAACAGTAAATTAGAGAATTCATAAATAATTAACCATTTTGTGTGTTTTGTGATTGTATAATGTAATTCAATCATTCAGATTGTACAGAGCAAAGTGCATTGTACATCAGTGTTTACATTTTCAGTGAACCGTAATATCGCAATATATCGTGATATAATATTGTGTCCCATGTATCATGATACTATCAGATCATGAGTTCCTTGCCAATACCCACCCCTACTATAAAGTGCTGATTTTACTTAATTCATTTCATAAGTTACCCTTAGGATGTCAAAATATGAGCAAATTGTAAAATATACGCTGCCAGGGACAAATTACTATAGAGTAATATATTTTTATTGCATAATGCCCTGCAGTGTGTTGGCTCCTTCCCAGAATTGGTCCCCGTGTCACAGCAAGAAGATCCTGGGTTGGCCATGGGGCCTTTCTGTGTGGAGTTTGCATGCTCTCCCTATGTTTGTGTGGATTTTCTCCGGGTGCTCTATTCTCCTCCCACAGTCCAAAGGCATGCAATATAGGTTAACTGGTGACTCTAAATTGGCGCGACTGTGAGTGTGTGAAGTGTGTGTTCCCTTTGGTGTGTTGGCACTTGCCCAGGTTAGGTCTGTAAGTTCCTGAAATAGATTCTGGTCGCCACCGCAACACAGTTGGGATTAAGTGTTTTGGATAATAAAATAATTAATCAATGTTTGGTCTTCATTTGTTTGACCAAAAAAAGAAATTCACACAAACATTATATCAAGGAAACCATTTTGAAGAAAATTTCGATTTTTTAAAAATATTTCCGAATGGCAATGTAAAGTAAATAGGTTAAGCTTGACAACATACTACTACAAACACAATATGAGGAAAATTAGCAAATTAGACAAGAAGTGATATGGGAAGAGTTGTGTCAACCTTCACTGAAGAAAGACAGAATACTGGCAGTGAAGTGTTGGCTGGTGCTTTAAAGGACCAGTTATGCTATCATGAGGGTGTATAGTGATGTCAGGGACAGTATTAAATGTTAATATATTCATGGAAGTATTTATGAAAATGACCAATTTTATTAAACATATTTTTAGGAACCATACATTGACAAATAGGCTAGTTTTAATTTTATATCATTTAATAAATTATTGCACTCATAGACATTCACAGAGCTATGCGAGGGGCATGTCAAAATCACATTTTTATACCAGAAAATAGTATGAAATTTAAAAAATCAATTTCAAGATGCTAATCGGTGTACAAATGTGTCTGAATTGTTTCTCAAATTTTCATTATTTTGCAGTATATTCAAGATGAGTGTGTGATTCTGATGGGGTCCTTCAAAACCTATATAGATACTGACCTATACCAATTGTAAATCTACACTGTAAAAAGTGGGACGGCGGCACGGTGGTGTAGTGGTTAGCACTGTCGCCTTGCACCTCCCACCTTGCAGGCTCGATTCCCGTCTCTGTGTGCATGGAGTTTGCATGTTCTCCCCGTGCTTGGTGGGTTTCCTCCGGGTACTCCGGTTTCCTCCCACAGTCCAAAGATATGCAGGTTAGGCTAATTGTCGTTCCCAAATTGACCGTAGTGTGTGAATGAGTGTGTGAGTGTGCGTATGTGTGTGTGCCCTGCGATGGATTGGCACCCTGTCCAGGGTGTACCCCGTCTAGTCTCCTGGGATAGGCTCCAGGTCCCCCGCGACCCTGAACACAGGATTAAGCGGTATAGAAAATGAATGAATGAAAAAGTGGGACTGGGCTTAATTAACAATAGTTAAATTAATATTAGTAACAAGTACATAATAAAATGTACTTACTGTATTCTGGAGTCAAATGAAGCTGATTTAAACAAATGCTTATTATTTATTAATTCCATTTCAAGTAAATTTTTGTCAGTTTAAAAAAAAAAGGGCAAATTTTAATTACATTTTTCAGGCCGTGTCAAAATCAAAAATTTTTTGTAAATTTTACTCATTTATAGAGAGACTAGGTTCTACTGCCATGCAATTTCTGCCATGCAATTTCTGCATTTCTTCAAGTTTTTACATCCAGACAAGGTGCCACATGCTGCAGGATCTGCATTTTTCTTAATGCGACTTTTCAAATTCAAATTCAAATTTTATTTGTCACTTTATTTGAGATTTGTTTAGTTAGTAATATGAATGTACAAATCATTTTGTAGCAGTTAAATTTTTTTTTTACAGAGAATTGTGAAATATACAAATTTTATTGTGTGGTTAAATTCAGTTAAGCTATTTCCTCTCAGTCTGTTCTAAAGTAAAGACGCCCTCTCAGTCGGCTCTGTTTTTATTTGGCTAAAAGTCGGGCTTAGCATGGTAGTTAGTTCGGTGTGTGAATTTTATTACAATGTGTGTTATATAGTATATAATATTCTTTAAAGAGGCAGTCGGGCTAGTCAATGTTACAGAGTGTTAGCGTTAGCTTCCCCTCCCCCACTTTAACAAGTGATTAGCTGACCTTCACACTGAGTGTCTGACTGCAGCAGGTAACTGTTGCTCTAGAGGTGAGGAATTAACTTAAAGATTTACCTTTTGTGTTTTGAATTGAGTTCAATATAAAATATTAAATTAAATGGGACACATGTAGTAACAGAATATTGTATGTTTCTTTATGATGGATATGGACCACCTGTGTAACAGTCTCATAATGCTGTTTGCTAGTTTTAATGTTAAAATAAAGACTCTTGATGTTTCAGATGAAACATATTTGGCAGTATATTCTTTTTTGATACACAGCAAATTCTGGCCTTTGGAATAAACTCAGAGTTTATTTCAACTACATTTGAGTGTACATGCGTGACCATCGAATAAACTCTAGTGCAGAGTTAAATTAACTCTTTTCTGTGAGTTGATTTTTCAACTCTTTTCAGGAGTTTAAACAACTCCTGTGGAGTTAAAATTATACTACCATATTGAGTAAAATTTAACTCCTAACTTGAGTTAATTTTAATAATAACTCGTTCATAGTGTTAAAAAAATCCAAAACACTAAAATGGTTTCAGGTGAAAATAATTACACACAAAAACACCATACTGGTTACTATGAATGTCTTACTTTTATTTAACAAAATAAATGTTTTTACAAATGCACACTGTATGATGCTTCGTAACGGTCTTCACTTAGTAACAGAAAACATTTACCCGTAAAACAGCTGAACATTACATTATAACATGTTACATTTGGGAAATGTGTGATCAAATGTAATGAAATTGGCATATTAATTTCAATGAAAGGAAATTACATATTTTAACAAACTTAAAACACAGTGTCAATAGCACTTCTCTGAGAAATTACCACAAAAAATAAATAAATAAATAAATAAATAATAAAAATAACATTTTCTAATGCAGAATTGTTAACATGAGGCAGACTGTTGACTTTAAAATCTGTAAAGTGCATAAACATGTACATTAAAGCGGGGATCAATTCCAATTAGACTCTGTTAAGCCAACAGTATCTGCAAATTAAAGTATACAACTTTCTGACAACATAAAATTGTGAATTACATCCATATGACATCTGGATATCAAAACTTTTGAAATGTCTTAGTCTCTTCCTTTCTAGAACCAGGATCTTCTTAGGGATGCTTTCAGTTACTTGAAAAGCATGAAAGTGGTCATGGAAACAAGTTTCATGCTCAACCAAAACAAAAACAGCTTCACCATCATGCAAAATGATAGAGGTTATTCTGCTGAACACTGGCATGTTTTCATCAGTGCTTGTGCAAACAAAGAGGCCCACACGATATTCAACTCCACAACACTTCACCCAGTTTGTGAGATTAATAGTGGCTTTTGAATCAATGTGAAAATATGCAGATAAAACTTCTGAACATTCTTGTGTTTCAAGTAAACACATTTTAACTGGACCAGACTCAATGGCTTTTAAAGTCATGCATTCCCAATGATACGCTACTGCAAACTGGTGTTTCCTAGCAAGTGATATAGTCAAATTCTTGAAGTTCTTCACACAGTCTTTAAAAAATTTGTGTTTGGCTTCGAATCTCATAGTCCAGATATGAATTAGTGGACCGATCTTTCGAATGCACCTTGGATAGTGGACCATGAAATGATGTTTTGGAATTAAGTTGTATGATGGGTACAGTTCTTTAAAGAGTTTATGGTGTTCAATAATAAGGTGCTTTAAATACACAGTCATCCCTTCAGTGATTGAGTATGAGAACACAATGTTTATAATGTTCAACAACAAAAGCAACAAGTGCCAATGCAGATCATCCTTTGGTACCAGGTCACCAAATATCAAAGGTATATTCGTGATCAAACACAGTGTTTGTGATGCATTTAAGCCTATTCCATGCCCTCCACAATCAAGGTTAACATTTGTTGGCTTATTTCGCTTCTCCAAATAGCCATAATTAAAAGCATATATTATATTTAACAACCTTTCTTTAGAGATGAGATATTCAATTAAATATTCAAAAAGCAAATTCACCTCATACTGACAATCCCCTTCCAAAAGATCATGCATGATGTCAACAGCATAATTTTCTGCAATATTGAAATATTGCAATGTATTAAGTATACTCTTTCTTTTAATGCCAAATGAAGAGGCTAAGGTTGGGTCATCTACTAAATTGAGATAGTGTTGGTCATTCAGAAATGCTGATCTTAAAGTCAAAGATGGGTCGTCATCTGAAAAAACTGACTGAGCTGAAGATTTATCAGTTAAGCAAAATCTACAGAAATAATTTGCTCCAAAAGATTCCAAAAATCCAAGAATACTATGCATACCCAAATTATCACCAGTAATTTGTGCAAGAGTGCCATATACAGGAACTTCAGCAAATGGAACAGCAACCCCAGTAGTCTCTAACATTTTCAGGTCCTTGACTAGTGGTTTCAGTATTTCATCAATTCCATATTTCTTAGCATCTTGTGCATAAAACAGTGATACCAGGTGAATGTTCATTAAAACAGAATTCACACTGGGTGGAAGATTTCGAAGAATGAAGTAAAGACAGCCAATTTTATGTATGCCCTTTTTTGAGCCTAAAGGATTTGCACACTCAAAGTCATCATAGTATAATTGGATTTGGAGGGCAAACTTACTACTTGAAAACAAAGGATGAGTTTTAAAGTAGCTTCCATCACAGAAGTCCTCATATTTGTCAGACTGAGTACATATTTGTATCATCTCACAAATACCTTCATTCTTGAAAATGAATTGAAGTGTTTTCAATATGGGAATATATATGAATTTGTCACTAATTGGAACTTGCTCATACATTCCAGTTTTACTACATCGTCTGGTGTCATACCTTACACCTAGGTGCAGTTCAACAGGCTGTACTATTTCCCATTTTTCCCTAAAATATTTCTTCCATTTGCTATCAGAATTCAGCTGGCTAAAAGGATTGTCCAAACTTTTAAATAACTTCTCTATGGCTGATCTGGAGGGATTGTGGGTTGGTAGTAAGTTCAGTACTTGTTCCTGAATGTTAGACTGCAAATCTTCCACTAATTCCTGTAAATTCTCAATTGTAGAAAGAACTACAGTATTTGTTACACCACTCGCCAGAAGTTTGGCTATAACGGAAGCACACATACGTATCCTTGCTGCGAGTTTCCCATGAAGGGCCTGCTTCAACATTTTGGCACTGAGATGAAGTCGAAGGTGTTTCATCATTTATGATCTGAGAATTACTGTGCTGTTGGGTGTCATGGTCAGAAGGGGTCTCATGAGGCACACATGCATTAACAGTAGGGGCATGAATCTTATTCAAATGTCTTCTAAATCCAGAATAACTTGAGAATTGTAAATAACATCCTGTTTGACCACATTTTAGTCTCAAATTTTTCCCAGGATACATTCCATGAGCTAGTTTTAGGTGCCTGAACAAAAGTAAAGCTGTACCAAAGGATGAAGTGCAGAGAAAACACATCAGCATTTTAGCTGCCTAAGCAAGTTACTGTTTGTTCAACAACCTTGCTCTCACCTCTCTGACTCTTGGACTTTCTTCTGTTGTACCGATATCAATATTGTAAACAGTAGTCTGCACAAATGTGTACAGGCTGGACAGGGCATCATCATATTTTACACTGAACACAAAGTGGGACTTGAACAGCTCATCAAATGCTCCCAAGGATGTGCATGACTGACATGGAAGAAGCTTTCTATCCAAGACTATGTAGAAGCTGGAAACCTGTGCTTTTGAAGTCCCTCTCGCCAGGAGATATGGTTGGGGGTTTCCTTCAATGTTTACAAGATGATCCTCAAGGCTCTGGCAGGACTGAAACATAATGAAAGAAATATTTGTATAAGCCATTAGTTTAAACAAATTGTGTCACACACACCCGTGCTGCGACCGGCACTAGGACCCGGAAGTAAGACAGTCGCAAACCAGGAAGTATAAGAGGAGTAAACAAGCTATAGCTCTTCACTCTGTCATTGAGTTTGCCCATGTTGGTTCAGGTCGTTTCTCTGCTAAACCGTGAGTACTCACTTTATTGGGTTATCTTTCTGATTCGAGTGTGTGTTTATAGGACGCGGGTTTAATTTGTGTTTTTCCCTTGCTCCGTTTTTGTGAGAGTCCTTAGACTAAATCGCGTGGTTATCCTGCCTGCTCGCTTGCTTCCGCGTTTGGGTTTACCATCCACGCTACATTGGGCTAACCGCTAAGGCTACGTCTTCTGGTCCTCGCAGGTTAGTTCTGACATTTTGTACCACAATATTCAGAATGTCTTGACAAACCTTGTGAAATTTCACCAGATGATCTACTGCCTCTCCAACACTGATCTTTTTGGGTCGTTTCCTTCCAGTTGGTTGAGGAGTGAGAAGATGCAGCAAAACAAGAAGAGAAGCCATGTCGCTGTCCCACTCTGCAAACAGTGTTAAGGAATTCAATACTAATATTTGGAACCATATGTTATATAAAGTCCTACACTTCCATTAGCCACTCCTTTCATTAACGACTGGTTGAGTGTGTATATAGACAAGAGGTAATCCATACACACATCGTGCAAGTTGCTGATTTGATGATATCTTTGCAAATAACTACACCAGTAAAGTGTTACATTTGAGATACTACCTGGCTCATCAGCTGTGTCACACTCTTCATTTAAGGTTGCTTTCAGCTGTTTTTTCAGAAGATGAGTCTCTTTGAGGGCTCTGGCCTCCATGATGACTTTGTCTTTAAAACTGGTGCTCCATTTTTCCAGAAACCTGGAAGGAGTATCTGCTCCAAACATCATTGTGAAGTCTTGTAATATCTAAAAATAATAATAATAATAATAAAAAAAAAGGGAAGTACTACTATTACCTTACATTACCTCAAGTATTGTAACTTAAGTTTTTTTTTTCAAATTCACGTGTTACATACCAGTCCTTTAGTGTCCAAGAAACGAGGAAAAACTTGAAGAATAGCTGCCGATTGCTGTGGGTCATGCAGCATCTGTTGACGATAATGGAATGTTTCTCTCATCTTTTGGATGACTATGTTAGGGTCAGTGGTGTGGTGAAGAAGAGACACAGCCTCCATACATTCATCTCCTGATCGCTGGTCATCTGTGCAACCAAATGTTCTTGGTGAGGTGGGCCCCCCTTTCAGCTCCAATCTGCTCTGGGATATAGTGGTGGTTTTGGACTGACGTTGCACTGTCTTGACACGCCACTCAAGAAAGCCTTTGTTGCTCTGAATGTCATAGAAATGTTCCTAAAAAAATAAAGAAATAAAAGAAAAACTATGAGTCCTAATTTGAGTGCAGACAATATCAAGTTTTTGTCCTGTATAAAGTATATCAGGGATTAAAGTGAAAAAATCTTCTGACTGAACTTTTTTCAGGCCAAGCCATATTACTTTAACAAACACTTTATTTAAATAGTCGAGACCAATAGCGTTAGGGGAGATTAAACTGCTTTAATATTGCCAGTTTGCATATTTTAAAAGCTATTTGTAATCTTTGAAAGAAAATATACCTTGACAAATAATCAACCATATACCACAGTGTAAACGTAGCCAAAGAAAACATCTTCGTTTTCAGCTTAGATGACAATTCGGATTTCCAGTACGCGGCTACGTTTACACTGCCAGGTAAATGTGACCCAATTCCGATTTTTTGCTCATATGTGACACATATCGGATATGTTCTATGTCCGTGTAAACAGGAAAAAAAACGCATGCATTCCGATATTTCGAGATCGGTTTCAGGCCTCCTTGGCTACGTTTACACTGCAGGTCTCGATGCTCAATTCTGATTTGTTGCCTATATCTGATATTTTTGACCGTCTGTTTACACGTTATTTCCACTATGACTCATATCCGATTCACGTGTTTACACTCGCCATACCATCTGAAACATCGCGCATACTTAAAGGGAGGTTCTTGCGCTGCACAACAGCCAAGAAAGATGAAGGTGAAATATGCTTAATGCTATCTCTGCTATATATGCAAAGTTCGCACCATGGTTTTAAAACGGAGGAGAAAAAAACGGCATAATTGCAGCTTGCACATATGCTTTATTCATCAAATACTGATTTAATGTTATTTAGCCCAAATAAGCATTAACACAGGGGGGGTGTTCTGTTCCTTTTCCATGTCACCTGCGATGTTGTAATTCAACACGCGCTTCCACCGGAGAATAACGTATAATGCTATTCTCCGGTGGAAGCGCGTGTGGAATTACAACATCGCATGTGACATGGAAAAGGAAAAGAACAACGCCCCCCTCCCCCCCCATTAAATCAGTATTTGATGAATAAAGCATATGTGCAGGCTGCAATTATGTTGTTTTTTCCCCTCCTCCTCCGTTTTAAAACCATGGTGACGGTTCGTGAAGTTTGCATACTGTATATAGCAGAGTGTTAAGTATATTTCACCTTCATCTTTCTTGGCTAGTGTGTAGCGTAAGAACCTCCCTTTAAGTATGCGCGATGTTTCAGATGGTATGGCGAGTGTAAACACGTGAATCGGATATGAGTCATCGTTAAAAGAACGTGTAAACAGACGGTCAAAAAAATCAGATATAGGCAACAAATCGGAATTAAGCATCGAGACCTGCAGTGTAAACAGCCTATAGACAATCTTGAAAGTGCAGTCTTGTCTTTGACAACTGATTGCATTAAATTAACTAGTGGTTGTGAGACTGTGAGCGACAGGTCATGCTCCGCTATGAAAGAACATAGGCGCACTTTTACATCGCGCACACGGTCGGCCACAGATGCGTGAATCTCCGTTGTGGTTCTTGTCGCAGCAGACAGGGAGCATGTGTACTGTTAGAGCACGAACCGCAGCATTGTGACGAGCTGCTGACTGATGGCGAACTCGCACTTTGTTTTGCCATATTGAAGTTTCCTGTGGCATACTGTGCAGAGACACCTACCTGGATGTTTGATTTTTTTAGTCCACGAACTAAAAGGCTTGCCATTCTCCCCAATTTCGCTAAGCCAAGCCCATCTCCATTTATTATTTTTTTTTACACTTTTATCAATCTCCGAAACATCGGAGCCTTCCTGCATTAAGTGTGTCCATGCTATCTTAAATATAGTTATACCTCAGCCTGACATGCAGTTCTTCAAAACTAAACCAAAACCCGGAGTGGATTCATACCGGAGTGATAACAAAACGCTTAGAGTGGAGAGAGGAACGTGCAGTCGCTCCACTCCAGGCTTTGATCACATCCTCCTCAGCAGGCTGAATACACCGTCTTTCCTTAATTTAACACCCATGTAAGTCTATATATACACAGCATTAAAATTATGAAAAGTGAATTTTAAACATTAAGGACAGGCGGAACAGTGTGATTGACGGAAATCCGTCGTAACGACGGAGAACTTTAATCCCTGATATATACCTTGACAAATAATCAACCATCTACCACATATCTTTTCAGTGCATGTTTTTATTTATCTTATAACACCAAACAATGTTTTGTGAAACTCTTAATTATTAAAAGAAAAAAGTAATAGCACCACCATTAAATTCCAAAAAGTGCTTTTACAGTGCATGTTTTATGTATCTTCGTTTTCAGCTTAGATGACAAATCGAATTTCCAGTAAGCAGAAATGCCATACTGCAGGTCTCGATGCTTAATTCCGATTTGTTGCGTATATATGATTTTTCTGACCGTCTGTTTACACGTTCTTTTAACGATGACTCATATCCGATTCACGTGTTTACACTCTCCATACCATCTGAAACATCGCGCATACTTAAAGGGAGATTCTTGCGCTACACACTGGCCAAGAAAGATGAAGGTGAAATATGCTTAACACTAGCTCTGCTATATACGCTCGCGCACCATGGTTTTAAAACGGAGGAGGAGAAAAAAACGGCATAATTGCAGCCTGCACATATGCTTTATTCATCAAATACTGATTTAATGTTATTTAGCCCAAATAAGCATTAACACAAGGCGGGGTGTGTGTGTGTGGGGGGTGTCATTTCCTTTTCCATGTCACCTGCGATGGTGTAATTCCACACGCGCTTCCACAGGAGAATAACATTACGTCATTAAACCGCGAAGAAGTGGCAGTTTTAATGACGTACAGAACACAATGACTCAGGGAATCCGATCTGTCTGTTTACACGACAATCACATCAGCACATATCTGATTCATATCCGATTTATTTCCACATATGAAGGAGGCCTGAAACCGATCTCGAAATATCGGAATGCATGCGTTTTTTTCGTGTTTACACGGACACAGAACATATCCGATATGTGTCACATATGAGCAAAAAATCGGAATTGGGTCACATTTACCTGCAGTGTAAACGTAGCCTATAGACAATCTTGAAAGTGCAGTCTTGTCTTGACAACTGATTGCATTAAATTAACTAGTGGTTGTGAGACTGTGAGCGACAGGTCATGCTCCGCTATAAAAGAACATACGCGCACTTTTACATCGCGCACACGGTCGGCCACAGATGTGTGAATCTCCGTTGTGGTTCTTGTGGCAGCAGACAGGGAGCATGTGTACTGTTAGAGCACGAACCGCAGCATTGTGACGAGCTGCTGACTGATGGCGAACTCGCACTTTGTTTTGCCATATTGAAGTTTCCTGTGGCATACTGTGCAGAGACACCTACCTGGATGTTTGATTTTTTTTAGTCCACGAACTAAAAGGCTTGCCATTCTCCCCAATTTCGCTAAGCCAAGCCCATCTCCATTTATTTATTTACACTTTTATCAATCTCCGAAACATCGGAGCCTTCCTGCATTAAGTGTGTCCATGCTATCTTAAATATAGTTATACCTCAGCCTGACATGCAGTTCTTCAAAACTAAACCAAAACCCGGAGTGGATCCATACCGGAGTGATAACAAAACGCTTAGAGTGGAGAGAGGAACGTGCAGTCGCTCCACTCCAGGCTTTGATCACATCTATGGAACGATATCGCGGACAATATTCAAATGCAATTGCAAATAGCATTTGCAATTGCGTTTCCCATATGTGGACGCACAAAGTGTGCCATAATTCAAATGCAATTGCAAACTTTGCATTACCGTTTGCTGATTCGCCTTCGCGAGCGCACACTGACTGCCAAATTTCAAATGAAAAAACAAAGTCCATTTGCATTTCCCAGGTCTTACACGTCATGAACCTGTCATATTTAAATAGCAAAATCAATCACCACGTTTGCTTTTTCACTTTCTCTGCGCCGCGCGTCAAGCCGGCCAAAATTCAAACGCAATCGCTAATCCATTTGCAATTGCATTTCCAACACGTTACACAGAAACCTGTCAATCAGCGTCAGGGGCGGGTCTATACTGTGGGGCGGGATTGTATGGGGAGTGACGTCACTCGCACTCGCCGACCAAGAGGGGGATATTTGAGCACTGGAGGTGAACCGAGATTATCTCATTTGTTTATCAAGAAATAAACACACAAAAATGACAAATCGCATATTTTCTTGCTCCGGAGTGGACAGAGAAGTTTTTACAAATAAAAATATTTTTAGATCTTCTCCTGTTACAGCCTGCTGGAGCTAAATCTTTCAGAAACGCTGCGTACCGGTGTTATGCGCTAAAATGCCCCCTGCCACTGATTGCACCCCCACAAAATCTCTGTCAAATATATGAGGACATCACAATCAAATATTCATATTATTATTATCAAATATAATATATGAGTATTATCACGAAGCGATTTTTATTATAAATAAGAAATATAAAAATATACATGTACAACCCCTGGCAAAAATTCTGGAATCACCCCTCTCAGAAGATGTTCATTCAAATGTTTAATTGTGTAGAAAAAAAAAAACAAGCACATACATGCCACAAAACTATTTTCACTCAACAATCCAAACTTCTGGCTGTATAAAACACTTAAAAAAAAAACAAAGAAAGATAACTATAGTCAACGAGAACTGTTTTAACAGCTCAAACAGAGGAAAAAAATATGGAATCACCATGCACTTTGCATTTCTACAACTGCTAATTAGTCTACAGTTAAAAAAGAGTGCTTGCACACATTAGGGATGTGTTGAACCAAGATGATTGACATAACTCATAGCTCCAACACGAGAGATGTCAGTTGAAACAAAGGAGAGAATTATCAAACTTCTTGGTTGTTCCCAGTCAGATGTGTCTGACCAAATCTGGACCAAGTACAAATCAAATGGAAAGGTTGTAAAAGGGAAGCGTACTGGTAGACCAAGAAAGACATCAAAGCGCCAAGACAGAAAACCTTTAGCAATATGACTTGAAAACAGAAAATGCACAACAAAACAAATGAGGAACAAATGGTCAGAAAGTGGAGTCAATGTCTGTGACCGGACAGTAAGAAATCGCCTAAAAGAAATGGGGTTTACATACAGAAAAGCCAAAAGAAAACCATCATTAACATCTAAACAGAAAAAAACAAGGTTTCAGTGGGCTAAAGAAAGACAATCTTGGACTGCGGATGACTGGATGAGAGTTAGATTCAGTGATGAATCACGAATCTGCATTGCGCAGGGTGATGATGCTGGAACTTTTGTTTGGTGCCGTTCCAATGAAATTTATAAAGACAACTGCCTGAAGAAAACATGCAAATTTCCACAATCATTATTGATATGGGGTTGTATGTCAGGTAAAGGTATGGGAGACATGACAGTCATTACATCTTCTATAAATACACAAGTTTATGTTGAGATTTTGGACACTTTTCTTATTCCATCAATTGAAAGGATGTTTGGTGATGGTAGCATCATTTTTCAGGATGATAATGCATCGTGCCATAGGGCAAAATCTGTGAAAACATTCCTACAGGAAAGACATATAATGTCATGGCCTGCAAATAGTCCGGACCTTAATCCAATTGAAAATCTGTGGTGGAAATGAAAGAAAATGGTCCAGGACGAGGCTCCAACCTGCAAAGCTGATCTGGCAACTGCAATAAGACAAAGCTGGAGACAGACTGATGAAGTCTACTGTTGGACATTAGTTAAATCCAGGCCTCAGAGAATTCAAGCTGTTATAAAAGCCAGAGGTGGTGCAACAAATTACAAGTAGTGTTTTTATTTGGTGATTCCATATTTTTTTCCTCTGTTTGAGCTGTTAAAACAGTTGTCGTTGACTATAGTTATCTTTCTTTGTTTTTTTAAAAAGTGTTTTATACAGCCAGAAGTTTGGATTGTTGAGTGAAAATAGTTTTGTGGCATGTATGTGCTTGTTTTTTTTTTCTACACAATTAAACATTTGAATGAACATCTTCTGAGAGGGTGATTCCAGAATTTTTGCCAGGGGTTGTACATGTATATTTTTATATTTCTTATTTATAATAAAAATCGCTTCGTGATAATACTCATATATTATATTTGATAATAATAATATGAATATTTAATTGTGATGTCCTCATATATTTGACAGAGATTTTGTGGGGGTGCAATCAGTGGCAGGGGGCATTTTAGCGCATAACACCGGTACGCAGCGTTTCTGAAAGATTTAGCTCCAGCAGGCTGTAACAGGAGAAGATCTAAAAAATATTTTTATTTGTAAAAACTTCTCTGTCCACTCCGGAGCAAGAAAATATGCGATTTGTCATTTTTGTGTGTTTATTTCTTGATAAACAAATGAGATAATCTCGGTTCACCTCCAGTGCTCAAATATCCCCCTCTTGGTCGGCGAGTGCGAGTGACGTCACTCCCCATACAATCCCGCCCCACAGTATAGACCCGCCCCTGACGCTGATTGACAGGTTTCTGTGTAACGTGTTGGAAATGCAATTGCAAATGGATTAGCGATTGCGTTTGAATTTTGGCCGGCTTGACGCACGGCGCAGAGAAAGTGAAAAAGCAAACGTGGTGATTGATTTTGCTATTTAAATATGACAGGTTCATGACGTGTAAGACCTGGGAAATACAAATGCAAATGGACTTTGTTTTTTCATTTGAAATTTGGCAGTCAGTGTGCGCTCGCAAAGGCGAATCAGCAAACGGTAATGCAAAGTTTGCAATTGCATTTGAATTATGGCACACTTTTTGCGTCCACGTATGGGAAACGCAATTGCAAATGCTATTTGCAATTGCATTTGAATATTGTCCGCGATATCGTTCCATACACATCCTCCTCAGCAGGCTGAATACACTGTCTTTCCTTAATTTATGACCCATGTAAGCCTATATATACACAGCATTAAAATTATGAAAAGTGAATTTTAAACATTAAGGACAGGCGGAACAGTGTGATTGACGGAAATCCGTCGTAACGACGGAGAACTTTAATCCCATGTTCATACATGAAATTAATAAAATAAACAACCAAAGTCTAACCACTGTGATTATTTCACACTACAGTTACAATGCAAACTCACATATCCCTTTTTTGAGTATGGGTCCTTCAAAGATGAGAAGAGTGACACAATTCCAAGGGCATGAAACTCCTTTGTTCCTTTACTTACAGCTCTCCTGAATAAGCATGAATATAGTTTGTAAAAAAAGTTTCTTATTACAGATTCTTATTAAAAATAAGAAACTCATAGGATTAACATCAGCCCTCTTACCCTTCCTTTTCACGCATGTGAGCTACAATGATGTTCACTATTAATCGCCTGGTGGAATCTTTCAAACTCCCAGTTTCTTCATACTCTTGGATGACAGTAATCCCTGCTGGTTTGGAAGTCAGAATCTGCTCCACTGTCTAAATACATTTCACATAAAACAATAATTAACAACAAAAGTAAGACAATTTTTAATCAAAACAACTCGTTCAGTCCATTGACTACATGAGATCAATTATCAATTATCAAATCCTATTTTTAGTTCTCTGTTATTATTATTTTTGTATTTAAGCTTGATTTTTAAGTAATGCCAACTCAAAAGCTATGCGCAAAAGTAAATAAGTAAGTAATAAAATTACATTTCTTGCATGGGTACTGTCCATGACAGGTTGAATTATTTGACATCCACCATCACTTGTGTCACTGCACTGACTGCTGATGGTTGAGACAGACAATGTATCCGTTAGACTTGGGGAGGAGGGCCTTTGACCATCTTGCTGCAGGACAGTCAAATCTGAAGATCACAAATAACTTTTGGGATTCAAGGCAAATACAAAAAAAAAAAAAAAAATATATATATATATATATATATATATATATATATATATATATATCAACCAACACAAAACCAGCATTTATGCATGTGTACCATGGAAATTTTCAGTCCAACAAATCACCTGGACTGATTTTACTGGCAAATTCATCCAAACTTTCTACCAGAGTCATCCTTAAAATAATCTTGCTTCAGGCTATGCTTTTCTTTAGCACTACAGATATTAGTAAAAGTGTAAATTCTATAGAACATTTCAAGTTGATCATATTTAAATTCCACCTAGTGAATATGAAAATATTTTTTAAATAAAAAAAAGTCACTTGTACGTGGCAAAAGATTTTGGTGTGCCAGCAGAATGAGGCAAAAATTTAGTTTTCCATATCACAATTTGACCCAGGAAACCAGATGGCTATTCCATATTTCATTCTAAACAATAATGAATAGGATTATAATACAACAATCCTGCTTACCACAAGATGTGACTGTCACAAATTCTGTCATGTCTGAGCAGTCAGATATGTTCTTAGATGATTCTGCTGTTAGGAGATCTGAAATCAACATGATAAAACCAACTCAATGTGGAGTTTTAACTAATTTTGTAATTGTTATTTAGCACAGGTTTCAGACTATACTGAAACTTTAACTTATTTCTTTTTCAAGAGTGAATATATAAATCTTGTGTATTAGAACAAACAAAACAAAACATTGCATTCACTTACCCTCAGCAGTATAGATGACAAAACACACTTCCTTGACTGCTGTAAGTTCTGGAAAGACATCCTCACCCACTTCTATACCCTGCTCATCTGTGATTTTCAGTACTGTATTTTCCGGTATGAAAAACTTCTGCTGGACTGAAACAATCAATACTCCATTAATGTATTATTAACGTTACTTCCCCTGTAATGAACATTACTAAGGTCACAAAATATGCATAACTTACCCAGGCTGACAAAATCTGAGAAACTGCCTTCTTCCAGTTTCACATATTTCTTTGTTTCTCCATGTTTTACCTTTATCAACATCTTGACCACCTAACGTTAAAAAACACTTTTACTACTAATAAAAGCAACTTGTGGACTGTGTAGCTCTTATACAATTTTTCTTTATCTATAAACATTTGTGTTAGCCTGTTCAGACTACTCAACTTTTTTGCTAGTTAGCTAGACAAAGTTTAGCAACGTACACGTGTCCGCCGTTTACTTGTAAAAATATCTTGTCAACACTGGAGACAGGGTTGTGTTCTGGTTAATCATGTACATTAAGTAATTATATTAATATCATGCAGGTAAATTTACTAATGCTAAATTTAAACGTTACTTTGTCGTTTATTCAATGCAGCACACGCATCTCGTTTGTTACCACCCTTACGGGCTAACACCGCTAAAGAAAAAGAAACAAACGTTTTCAGTAACAACGTTTTGTATGTTTATTGAGTTAAGCTAATCTTGCCTAAAAAAACTAATGTAGACTTAATAGCGCGCGCGAACTCATGAGTAACGTGCAAGCCAAGGACACAAGGAATTACTTACTACCATACTTCAGCGTTTGAAGAATTCATGTAGCCAAAAACCACAAACAAGGTCGTTACTATCTGAAAAGCCTTCACAGCATGAAATGTTCACTAGTTAAATAATTTAAAACGGCTCTTTTACCTTCCTCACCACGCGGTCCAACAGAATGCATCCAGGTGCAGCAACGAAACAACACGACGGGGAGTTGAATTAGGCTCCTCAACACCCACAAAATGAACACCAAAATATTACACCGCTTCAGAGTAACTCTAAACACCGGCCGTAGTCAAAATTAGAAAATAAACTCCCTAAATTTAACTCTTTCACATTTTTATGTCTAACTCCAGATTATTCAACTCCAGAAATTTGCTGTGTACACTAAGTATACAGTTACTGTCCATTTTAACAGCTTCTGATGCTGCACTTAAAAAATGTTGGACAATATTTGTGTCTTCAAATAAATGTCAATGTTACAAATGTTAAATGCTATTCCTGTTGTTTTTATGTTAACCAGCACAAGCATTTAAGTAACTTAGAAATATTAAAATTGTTTCAATTAAGTGAAATCCAAAATTAGTGAGTAGATTTGATTTATAATTGAACTGTATTTAGGTGCAGATGAAGATTTATCTGTAAAAGTAAATCAGGTTCACTTAAATATTTAATTAATGTTAGTCAATTTCTCTAAAATATTCAATAAAAATAAATCAATGTCTTCCAGATTTCTATCAGATATTCACTGAATGTAACACATTTTTTTAGTAAACGTAAAACTGTTTTCCTTAAAATTATTTAATTTAGCTTAAAATATTTATGCTGAATACATTATATTTTCGACAGATACTATTAAATCCAACACAATAAAAGACTTGATTTAATTTACAATTAAATATATATATTGTCTTACATTTAAATAATTTATTATATGTTTCCTACTCATTATTATTGTAGTAAAATTTACTTAAATATATTAGGTGTCACTTTGTTGCCATAATTATTTTGAGTAAACCCTGTCAGATTTTTTACAGTGTATATGGAGATGTAAAGAGATGTAAAGTGTGCAACTTTTCTGCCTTTTCTGTTGTGATCTAAACACATTCCCCATACCTTCTTGAATTAATTAAATTTAAAGTAATACCTTATTTTAATATTGTATAATTTTTAGATTGTACCAATACATGTCTAAAATGTCTTAGTTTTTTTATATTAGTACATATAAACAATATCATACATACAGTATAATACAATACTTTGTTCTATATATTAAACATTCATTTAGTTCAATTATTTTAATTTGATATATATTTTCTAATCACTGTTTAACATTTTTTTTTATTGACATCTAAGCTGGCAAACGGTAACAAGCAGGAGAATGGTGTGTGTGTGTGTGGGAAACTTATAGGTCCTGCTGCCCACCAAGATCAGAGGTCTAAAGCTATAATATTTTATTTAAATATTAATATTTGCCTGTCTTGTATATGGTTGATTTTTGTAATCTATTGACGGACAATCTAGTATTTTGAAGGGTTAGAAATAAGTTTAAGCGAGAAAACGTCGCAAATGTTTGACCTCACCCGATTTTTAAGCGGGTCTATTTATTTATTTATTTATTTATTTTCTTACGTGTGCAAACTGCAATGCAGTTTGGAAGTAGGCAGTCTTCCCAGGGGGAAGAGGTTAAAGTTTAAACACTCCCCAATACAGCATGAGGACACAGGAAATCCAAATATGGTCATGGCAAGTGGAATCACAAAAATACTGTTTTGAAGGCATACCTGCTTGTACATATTTTTTAATGTTTCAGCAAATAATTTTTATATTTTAATAATTTTCCCATATTTCATTGTTTTATTTGAAGACCTTTTTTTTTTTTTTTTTTACATTTTTGTTCACGGTCGAAATGGACGAAATGCGGTCGTATAAGCATTTAATCGAATATCGTACTGTGTTTGGCTAGGCACGTGCAGAGGGGGCGGAGGGTGCTACCCGCCCCTTTCCTCCTTGTTTTTTATTTATTTATTTAATGTGTATGTGCGTATGGAGCCCTGTCTTTGCCCTTCAACAATAAAATGTAACTATTAATCTCAATTTTGCTAAATAAAAGGATCTGGCTTGCATCAGTCACATGCCTGCCATTAACCAATGCTCGCCCTTGAGGGCAGCGCGCGCTCGTTACGAGCCGGGTACGAGCTCGCAAAGTGCACGCGCATTTTTTGCAGGCTGGATGGTGCGGAGCTGGAGGAGAAACAGGTGAATTAGGTGCAGACTGTAGCAAAACAGTAAATAGGCTGTACAGCGCACACTATAGTCTATAACAACAAATTAATTGAAATAAATGAGCGTGCTGTTTGTGCAACAGCGCGACAAACATTACCTGTCCTTTTATGAACTGCACAAGTAGTGGTGGTCATTAACTGCTAGCTAACTGGGTAAGGGGGTTACAGGGGGGTCTGCTGCTCTGTCCACCGTTTTAGGGAACATGTTTAGTTTTAAAGTAAGTTACAGGACTTTTCATTTCATTACGAAAAGTAACGATCTAATATGGATATCCACATAATTATGGATTATTATAAAAAAAACACAAGAAAATATATTAAGTAACAGATGATATTAGGTTTATATTTCAAATTAGATGAAATGCTGATTTTACAGTAAAATTATTGTATCTCTACAGTTTAAACATTTAATAAGCAATGCATGTGCATGTTTGTGTTTTAAAAATTAAAACACAAACTTAAAAAAAAAGTATTACTAATAATAGGCTATAACAAATATTCCAGACATGCCTCGTAAGGAGAGGAGGAAGAAACAGCTACAGAAGGAGCTGTGTGAGGCTGCTAAAGGCAGTGGATCCCTCAGGAATCCTTTTTTAACGTACTGTATCTTTTTTAACTTTGAGCACCCGCCCCTTTAAACGTCTCTGCACGGCCCTGTTTGGCTGTGTATGTGACAAATAAATATTGAATTTGAATAAAGATCTTTTTTAATTGTTTGTGTTTGTTTATTGATATGGCTTATTACTGAAAAATTAGACCGTATAAACCCGGATGTACCAGTGAGCTGCAGCGTCCACACAAATGGTCATCAAGACCCTTCTAATGGTCTAAATGTGTAGAATTTTCACTTGGTGGACGTGCACTTCACATTTTATAATTTACTATTTGACTTTCAGCAGAAGACAATACAAAGAATACGTGCTTCACGTTTTATTTCATGTTTGAATCACAGAGAAAGGCATGCATGTTTTATTCTTTGATGCTTGCTTAGTTGTAATGCAGGCTCAGCGCATCCACGACGACACACAGGAACTTATGCAAAACCTCATGCACATCAGGGGTGAAGGCGGAGGGTCCGAACTTTGCAGCCAGAGTTTCGGTGAGAGTCTCACAAAGGAGCTGAAAGCAGACAATTATATATTCAGTCGATAATGCTGTAGCTTGACATTAGTGATAATCAGTCCTAATGTAAATTGCTTTATAACATTTTGCATTCTGCAGGTACTGATGTTAGACTTACCCAGAAGTTGCTGGGATCCACGTGCAGTTTCTCAGAGTGCAGTTTACTCAGCTGAGCAAAGGCACCCTTAACGTTGTCCAAATGCTTCACAGCGTTGTCCAGACCACCCTTAACCACCTTTCCATGGGCATGCACTTTGGGGTTTCCTTCGATTGCTGCGGCATTGGCTAGATTACCAAAGGAAGCGAAGTATCTCTGGGTCCATGGATAGACAATCAGAACCCTAGGCAACAAAAGGGATACACACATATATAAGTCCCCACCGAAAGAAAAACTTCAATTTTGGAAACCTTTACTTTAAGTGTCGAATTTTCACATAGCATAAACCTACCTGACCAGGGCCTTTCCTACATCGTCACCGGTGACCTTACCCCACACGTCGTGGATGACTTGACACTCGTGGTCTGACCAATGAACCATAGTGATGTCTTAATGAATTCTCTGAATTCTTGAGCAAAACCTGTTCTGAAAGATTCTTTACCTATTTTGCATCGGGGCTCTTTTTATTGACGCTAAAACTCCCCTCCCATCGCTGAAGGAAAAGTTTGATTGGACGAGCTCCGGACGTTGGTAAGCTCAAAAAATTATCGGCAGCGAGCCAGGCATTAATTTTTTTGCCTAATACTTGTGTGATAAGGGCGTCTCCTAATTCTAGTCATCTGCACCATCGGATTAGTTTTTACAGTGAATGTTCTGATCTCTTAAACTGAATTACGGCCCCAAATGCGTTAAAGCTTTATTCACACATCCACATGAGTAAGTACTGTACTTACCGCTAATCACGTAAAACAATTTTCGTAATGTTTTTTTTTTTTATTAATCGCAAACGTCTTTGATCTTATATCATTTATTTATTTATTATAAAAAAGACTTAAAGCTTATCTAAACTTACGATGACCACACCCCGTCATGAACTAGAATTTATTATATAACTGAAATATTAGCAACCTAAGATGAAGATTTTATTATTTTACGCCTTTGGCGATTCCAAGACACATAAAATCTATTAGTGTTGAATTAACAAACAGAGTGTTAATATAACATCCTACTGAAGGTTTAGACCAGGACCAGTTGGACTCATGTAAAGTCTGAAAATCTGATTTGGATGGGGATATTACTGTGAAAAAATACATAAAATACCATACTTTCAGAAATAAATAATGCAATTATTTGGTAATAATCTAACAATTTAATTATTTTCATGTTTTTCTTGAAAAGAACTACATCCGTTTAAGTCACCCTATAACATTTGTCGACTTGTATTTGTGCATCTAAAGGTTATCTGAGTTCATTTCAGCCTATTTTGGAGAAGATCCAAATATGACTAGACAGTTCAAGTAAGAGGTGGAGTCTAGATTTACAATGGCAGGGTGTGCCTTATATCAGACTCAATAAAAAGAGGCACACGGCTTCAACAACCACCAAAAAAAATTTTGCAAGACATTTTTCGAGGTGAAAATCCAGACAAGTGCCACAATGAGTCTCACAGCTAAAGACAAGGCCGTTGTGAAGGAGCTTTGGGGAAAGATCTCTTCCAAGGCTGATGAGATTGGCGCCGAGGCATTTGGCAGGTGAATTAATCGCTCTTAATAACTGGACAATTGTTGTGGCACATACTGGTTTATACTGACTAATTCTTTTCCCATTTGCTTGATGTTTTTTTTATGCAGGATGCTGGAGGTCTATCCTCAGACAAAGACCTACTTCGCTCACTGGTCTGATCTTCATCCCGGATCCCCCCAGGTGAAAAAGCATGGTGCCGTAATTGCCAAGAAAATTGGAGAAGCCGTTGCCCACATCGACGATCTTTGCGGATCCCTGAGTGCACTAAGCGAGCTGCATGCTTTCAAGCTCCGTATTGACCCTGCTAATTTCAAGGTAAGCAGCAGATTATTCGGATTATTCTGCGTTTAATTGAACACAGACTGTGTTTTAATGATGGGTCCATTTCCCCCATTATAGCTCCTGGCCAGGACAATTAAGGTGAGCGTTTCCATGCTCTTCCCCGGGGACTTCACCCCTGAAGTTCAGGTGTCTTTTGACAAGTTTCTGGACAACCTGGCCTTTGCTCTGTGTGATAAGTACCGCTAAATGAAGTACCAGTTTCAGAAGACGTCGTTTGAATGACATCCAGAAATGATGGTGACAATAAACAGAATTGAAAAATACACAACTGTTTCATGTTATTTATACGGGTTGACAAATTCTTATTAAACACATAACAGTCACAAACATCCAAAACAACAATATACACTTCATTAGAAAAAGAGAGATTCTGGTTCTTAATTTCATAAAACTTTGTTCGAAGCACTTTACCTCATGTACTCTTTCTTTCAATGCAAACTGTAGACCGTTGGGTAACATACATCACTCCAAAATTCACAAAGTTACAATTTATTAATATTTTTTACATTTTAATGCGCAGGACGGGTAAAAAAAAACCCGTATTCTTTTTCAGTGTCATTTCATTCATCCAATTCAATACAGTGAAACGAAACAGGACCAAGGTGATACAACATAAATTAACAACACGAATTAACAAAACTAACTAGCTAACTAAGAAACCTAATTAAGCAGGTGGCGAAGATAGGAAAGAGTTTTATGCAAAAACAAGTATTACATATTGTGCAAAAGGGCAATTAGAGGTTGGTATTAGGCTACAATTGTTAGATTGTTGATCAGTATGTTTGCGCGGTCTTATTGTTTTCTGTCTTGAGGTGTACAATTTTTATTCTCCCTGAAATTACTTTTTTTTTTGTAAAGAAAAATTACATACATATGCATATATTACATTATATACCTCATGTTGCGACCTGCCATCGCAGCACTATCAACAAATAACAAAACACGATGCATTCTGAAATGGATCCCAAATTATATGCACAAACAACTTACCTTACCAGCTAAAGCCCCATAGTTTATGTCAGCTAGCTAAAACACTACAGTTGCTAACACTTAAAAAAACGCATTGACTACGGCAGGAATCGGTTCCAGAATTAATTTTTTAATTTGATTTTTTAAATATATTCTAGTTATAGTTCAATTCAATTCAATTTTATTTTAACAATTGACATTGTCTCAAAACAGCTTTACACAATCAAAAGAATTATTTAAGTTTGTATGGAACAAACTTATAGTTATAGTGACTTATGAATTTCACTGCATATCTTACTGTGGTGTATGACTGTGTATGTGACAAATAACATTAGAATTTTTGAATTTGAAGTCTTACTTTAGGTTAAACGTTTTAGACCATCCAGCTAAGATAAATATTATGTCGTTGATTGATAAAATCTGGATTAAGGATATTTTATTTTATTTTGTTTTATTTATTTTATTTAAAAATGTCAGTTTCCCCCCTGAGGGATTGCCACCTTGTTGTGGTCAGGTGGTTTGCGTGCCTCGGCGACCTTAGGAGCTATACCAGCAGGCGCTTAGTCTTCAAGTGGGACACCAATGTTGGACAGGTCTGAAGGTAGGCCTGACAAAGTGCAATTCACTTCTCCAGGCTTTGGACGCAGCTAAAAACACAATTCAGCAAGGATAATACTGTTACTATAAGCTCGAACATGACATGATGCCCCCTTCACATTTCTGACTGCCCCCGCCCCCATGTGCCTGTCTAGAACCGGCCCTGCTTATACGACTAATGTAAATGTATCCCAAATTATATGCACAAACAACTTACCTTATACCAGCTAAAGCCCAATAGTTTATCGGTTAGCTAGCTAAATCAATGAATGTCGTCAGCTAGCTAAAACACTACACTTGCAGTAATTACAGTAAACTACACTGTAAAAAAATTCTTGCTACTCCAACTAAAAAATTTCTAGTGACCTGTTGCATCTAAAATTTTTAGTTGGCTCAATTTAAGTTGTGTAAACTATTTTGTTTTTGCTGTGCTGACTACCTCTAAATGTACACACAAATTGAAATAAAACATTCTGTCAACTAAATGTTCTATGCTGAATAAACATGCCTAGTTAGGCCAACAAGCAGTCTCAAATTGAAATATAATGTTGTGTCAATTAAATGTTCCAAGTTGACTGAAAGGTATATTTTGAATTGGAAATTATGCTTGCATAATTATAAAATTAACATCTTAAAGTTTACTTGAGTAGGTTATTCACTGTGGCCACATTTCAAATAACATGACACATTCTTCTAAATTTGAATATTTTTTTAATGTAAACTTTAAACACCTGTTAAAGACTATCAACATTGATTAAGTGCAATCCAGCTACTCTTTCAACAAATAAACAAATGCTGCATTGTTATAACAAAATATGCAAATAACATTCCAAAATGCAAGAATGAAACTGTGCCCTTAACATTCATGTTACAACTAATATCACACTCAGTCAAAACAGTATACTGGATAAATAGACTTCTGCTTTGAGGAACAAAACATACTGATATTTCTCAGTAAAAACGTGCAGTGGCTTATTTGAAAATAAAATATTTGCTTTAACTCAGAAATGGTTTAAGATATAAAAAAAAAAAAAATGTTGTGAAATAATTTTGCCAAGCTCCAAGATTGTTTGCAGATGCAGTAAGCACTGTTTCCCAGATATTCTCCCTAATACCTGAAATACAAAAAGAAAAATATATGAATAACTAATTAAGTAACCGTTTGTAGTTCAAAACCATTAAAAATCCTATACAAAAAAATGTCCGTTTAGCCATTATAACCGTTTTCAGACACTATAAGGTTAATGAATGATGAAGAAGTGAGAACATTAAGCTCCTTCAGTGCCGCACTAACGCGCCGTCTTTTTCAAATAGCCTTTGAAATTATCAGTCATTAAAATGAATAAAATGTATGTAACGTAATTAAACTTTAGCGGTTTCATAGATTAACATTAATGTCAATGTACATACCATCTGAAAAAAAAATGCGTTAGGAGCTGAAACGAGTGCATTGCCAGATAACTACAGTAACACTCCAAATTATATAAATAAACACTCGAAAATATAATGTTCTAAAGCTTGCTGCTGGATAATATATATGTTATAAAGCTAAAATTGCTAATTACTTTGCAGGACAGTTAGTTTCCATGAAGTACTCACCATTTCGGGAGGAAATAGCGGGAAGTTCGAAAATTCTGGAAGAACGCTTTTGCGCATGCGCAGAGGTCCCTCTTGTTCGTCCAACATAAAATTGTTTGTGTGCAGTTAAATGTTTCATGAACACAGTTTTATTCGTTGCCTCGATGAAACTTTCTTAGTTGAGTAATGAAATTTATACAATCATTGAGAAAACATATTTTTCTTTTTTGACACCAGCATTATATTAGCCCAACATATATTTCTTTGTTCCAACAACTATTTTCAGGATTTATTTTTTACAGTGTACTGGCAGGAAATTTGCCAGAATTCTTTTTTTTTTTTTTACAGTGAACAGTGGCAGCTAAAGTTTATTAATGTCAATTATTTATTAAAACCTAATGTGTATTGTTTAATTAGTTAAAACATAACTAAATAATACACAATTGTTCCATATTATTTATTTGGGTTATACCAAAGCTCTTATGTATCAGTTTTATACACGCAAAAACCTAACGAACATTAAACCATTAAAAAGATTGTCAATGTTAAGCTCTTACAAAATAAAAATGTAATTAAAATTACATTCAACAATTTTATGAAAGTTGTGAAACTTATTATTATTATTATTATTATTATTATTATTATTATATTAATCATATAACAGAAATCAGCCACAGAAACTTTGCATGTTTGTAGTCATGATTATACAATTTATTTATGCAAACATTATGATTTCACTTTCTCACTCACTCTCACGCATCGTCTATACCGCTTTATCCAGGGTCACGGGACCTGCAGCCTATCCCAGGAGACTTAAGGGCACGAGGCAGGATACACCCTGGGTGCCAATCCATCGCAGGGCGCGCGCGCACACACACACAAACACGCGCACACACACACACACGGGCACACACACACGGGTAATTTCAGGAACGCCAATTAGCCTAATTTGCAGGTCTGTGGACTGTGGGAGGAAACCGCAGTACCGAGAGGAAGCCCACCAAGCACCAAACTCCATGCACTCAGAGACAGGAATCGAACCCGGACCCTGGAGGTGCAAGGCGACAGTGCTAACCACTACACGATCGTGCCGTCATTATTATTATTATTATTATATATTTTATTATTATTATTATTATTATTATTATTATTATGAGTCTTTGTGCAGCCATCACTGCTGCTTATTATTATTATTATTATTATTATTATTATTATTATTATTATGCTTTGTTGACATATACAGTAGATGTTATTCAAAGATGCATCGATTGAGATTTTTTGTAATACTGTGCAATATTGCAGGTTCTTTACACACAAAAAAGAAATACAAGACAAACGGGATAAAACGGAGTCTATATTTAATTTATAAAATGTTTACACCAGTCGCAAGTTACAAATGAGGTCTCAATTTGAGAAGATGTACAAAATATAAAACACCACAAATAAGTATTAATCATAGAAAAAAAATTAAACACCAACAGAAAAGTTTTGTACATTATAACTGCATGTTATGACTTTTAATTATGACAACGTACATTTTAGATATGGTCAGGAAACTCGAAGTCAGACAGGACACTTTTCAGTCACAAACTGCTGTGAAAAGAGATAGATATTCAATTAAAATTCATGATACTTAATTTAGCATTCATTCATCAGGGGGGTTCGGGTGGTTCGAACGACCCCCCCCCCCCCCACTTCCAAAGGTCCAGAATTTTTTGTTATTATTATTATTATTATTTTTTTTAAGACAGATTAAAATTGTTGGGCATTATTTAAAATAACACTTTATTACAAAACTATTTACAAAAAAAAAACCGCGACATGTGACAAGTCTGCGCAGCAACTGACGTTTTTTAAATCTGTGAGGCGGCATCCAGCGGTGTATAATACGGGTCGAAAAGAGCAGGAGAGACGGAAGAGAAAGCAGGCAGCAGCGTCATTATCGCAGAATATCGAACATATGTTCAAAAGGACTGCCAAACAGAGTAAATCTGTTACTACCTGAAGATCAAATTACTAACGCTAGTTAACTGGTGGCTAATCGTCAACCCCACATCACACACAGAATAGTTCTCTTGTGCCTTTTCTTGAGCAGTCTGAATGGCTATGACATGTCTGTAACATCTTAAACAGACAGTAGCCAGGGGGCTGTTCCATAAACCAAGATTAGAGTATAAGCCAGGCTTATTTCGGTTAGTCAGGCTTATTTTTGGTAGATTCGGTTTCATAAATCAAACTTTAAAAAGTTCAAACTCAGTTACCCCGGCAACTTATGCTGGCAAATTAACTGTTCCAGAAAGCAGGTTATGTGACATACCCGGATAAGTTTGAGGGTAAGTTAGTGGATAACCTCAACTTCCGGTTCCAAAAACGGAGGTAACTTTCTGGGTATGTATGTAACCATAGCAACTTACTCTCTGAAGATAACCTGCTCGGTAGCAGGTTATGTTCCAGGGTAAGTTTGTTCCAGAAGGTTATTCAGCAGGCCACGCCCTTTTGATGAGGATCCCGTGGACGCGGAGGCTGCAATATGCTGCAAAATGCAAAATCACTTTACATTAATGCTTCGATAGATATTAATCCACTCGAAATGCAATTCATTAAGTTAAATTAAGGAATAGTGTAATGTTAGTGGTTCCTGGTTAATAACATTTTATGACACTTCTGTTCACACAATCAAATGTTCTAAGTGCAACATCTGATTATAATACACTTGTACAATACTTCTTTACAGTTCTAGTGCAATATGTAACTAAATTATGTGCCAGAGCTAATTCTATTCTATTCTATTTTACTTCTATTTATTGTTATATTTCCTTAAATTTTTACATTTTTATTTCTTTAATTTAATTTTCCTGTCTAATAAATATTTTTTCATAATCTAACTTTTCCTTGCTTCCCGGTAAATTAATCTGAGCAACTGCATAAGAGCAATTTCCCTCTGAGATTAATAAAGTTCTTTGAATCTTGAATCTTAAAGGAATGTTTAATAACTGACAAAAAGAGTCTCTAGTCTAAAGACTATTCTTTATTGAGCCATAGTGCAAACGAAACATCTCAAGCATCAGTATATATAAAAGTAGATTATATCTAAACATGAACTACTGTTAGGTACCACACAACAGCTCAATGCCTATTGCTCCTATATGAAGGAGCCAAAAACATGCCTTCGCCTCTCGTTAACAGAAATAAACTGCTGGCATATTTGTTTGACATCAATATTGTCCAGACTGTTCTGGTGGACATGGCATACAGCAGCATTGTTCAATCTCATTTGTGTCATTGTTGATGCAGTCAGTGAATGCATTTTAAAAACTATTTGTGTGAAGTGGATTGTCTATTGGTGAACTGTTACTAAATTCTAGCCATATGGCAATATTAGTATGTAGTATATCAATTTCTTTCACAAGACTCATTTCTGACAAACAGTCGTCATTAGATTAGGAGAACTGACAGGGGTCATATTTATACTTTTACATTTAGCTGTTTAATCTGCTGTTAGTTTGAAGTCCGTATTCACAGACTATAACCTGCCCTGCTGTAATGAATCTGCGTCAAAGGGGTAAAAAAAAAAAACACTAGCATTAACGTTAACTGTTGTCGTTACTTTGATGGACTTTGATGGATTCACTAGCGAACTTGAAGTGACTTACACTTTTCTTTGAAAAAAACCTCCTTATGTCCAGTTTCTTTTCTTTTTTTGCTGCCGCCTCCTCACATGTCTGTCACCCAACACACCTTTTTGCACGGGAAAAAAAAATCCACTGCATTTGGCGTTGCTTGTATCTGAATGCAGCCAATAGCCTATCACATGATAACAGGGAAAGGAACAGCCAATCAAAATGTTCATGTGTTTTGGGGGCGGGAGGACTCAAAGAGAGAGCGTGATTTATCCCTTTCTGCGTGTCTAGGTTAAGGTTGACAGCACGATTTTTATTATTTTTTTAAGTGGATTAAATTATTGGTGGGGACATTTCAATTATCGGAGGGTATTGGTGGGGACACATCCCCTCCGTCCACCCTAAATCTACGCCCCTGTGCAAATGTCACAAACGGCGGGTCTGCGCTTAGTAAACATTCCGTGTATCACTTCGTTTTTTCAGGGCATTTTTTGTACAATGTGGGGCGTGTGATGCAGAGCATGTGGGAAAGGCAACTGTATGTCTGGCATTTAAACACTTCTTACACACATGTGTACAGCAGGTCCCTGGCCATAAACCTCTGTGTGGTATTAAAGAGGAATTCCACAGAGTGGCAGGTTTTGTCCTTTGTAGTAAAATTGATGACGCATATTTAATATGTAGTCATACTATTTATATACATGTATTCATCCTGCACACACACACACACTTGATCCTCCCATATATGACTTTCTATTTCAGGGTTTTCAAATGTAATTGGGTGCATTGATGGCACCTACATTCCTATTAAAGCTAAAGCTATAGCTTCAATAAATGAGGGAGACGATGTTAATAGGAAATCTATTCATACTATCAATGTACAGGTAACAACTTAATTTTGCGTCCTTAATTTTTTGCCTTGTTAAAATCATTAAACTCATTACTTTTTTCCACATATGTGAGGCAACTCATATCATTACTAATGATAAGACAAAATGGCCAGGATCTGTGTCATCATTATGCCAGACATTTCAGCAGGGTATGTTTTTCTTCATACAATGTTTTTTTTTCTTTTTACTATGTATTGTACACTTGAATCATTACAGGACAGTACAGTAGTTACTTGCTAGGGGACAGGGGATACCCTTGTCTGCCCTATTTAATGCCACCCTACCCTGAACCTGATCCTGGACCATAGACACGCTATAACCTGGCTTCAGAGGTGGAAAGAGTAATAAAATTTTGTACTCAAGTACAAGTACTGTTACTTCAGTGAAATTTTACTTAAGTACAAGTAAAGTTACCATTATAAAAATCTACTCAAGTAAAAGTAAAAAGTAGCTCATTAAAAATTTTACTCAGAGTAAAAGTTACAGAGTTACTTTTTTTTTTTTTTTTTTTTAACAGCGGGGGTGGGATGAGGCATTCTAGCGTAGTTCAAAAAAGATGAGCAGATATAAATCTCAAACTAGTTGTTTTTAACTGAAGGAACACCTTTGCATAATAAAGCTGTTGTCTTTGTTGTGCTTGAAAATCAAAGTGGTTGTCACGTTCTCACTGACGCTGGCTGTTGTTACTGCCGTGGGCTCATGAAAGGCAGGCACAAACGCAGAGGGTGTAAGGGTAAAGAACAATGTTTTTATTTATAATAAACAAATCAAAACTCAAACAAACTAAACAAAACTCTGACTCTGTTAGCTCAACACACACATACACACACACAGACACTGTAACGGAACCCACGGGGAAGAACTGTAGGAACCTAACGAGGGGAATGGGAACCCTCTCCTCCAGATCACGGGTAAGTCATGGTTTTGCTCGAACACTAGAGAATGGAAACAGGGGTGCTGTGTAGTGACACAGGGAGCATAAACTTGTGCAACAAAGACCCTTCGGCAAGGAGCTGAGACTGGAGACAGGGGTGCGGTGTAGTGACACTAAGAACATCAACTTACAATATGAAGACACTTGGCAAGGAACGGAGACTGGAGACAGGGGTGCTGTGTAGTGACACAGGGAATGTAAACTTATGAAACAAAGACACAGGCATGGAGTTGAGACTGGAGACAAGGGCTACACCTAAGACACGGGACTCGAGAACTCAATAGGACGGGCGACACAGGACAAGAATAGAGACCGGGAGAGACGAGAGACTGGACTAAAGACAAGAGACAAGACATAGGCTAAGGACATGGCAGTTAGCTAGGCAGGGCTACTAGCTGAACAAGGCTAGTGAGCTAACCCTGGCAGTCAGCTACACCTACACCTAGCTAAGCATGCCCGTAGCCTGACATTAACACAACTACACTTACCTAATCTCTGAACAACAAACACTAAGGATGTGGGACACGGAAGCACTAGGTCTAGGGACTCTGAGGCTCCAAAGTTAGTCTAGAGGGCACCCAAAGATTAGACTAGGGGACACTCAAAGGCTAGGCCGGGGCACACTCAAAGGCTAGGCTAGGGGACCCTCGAAGGCTAGGCCATGGCATACTAAAAGGCTAGGCTAGGGGACCATCGAAGGCTAGGCCGTGGTATACTAAAAGGCGAGGCCAGGGGACACGCAAAGGCTAGGCTAAGGGACACGCAAAGGCTAGGCTAGGGGACACGCAAAGGCTAGGCTAGGGGACACGCAAAGGCTAGGCTAGGGGACACGCAAAGGCTAGGCTAGGGGACACGCAAAGGCTAGGCTAGGGGACACGCAAAGGCTAGGCTAGGGGACACGCAAAGGCTAGGCTAGGGGACACGCAAAGGCTAGGCTAGGGGACACGCAAAGGCTAGGCTAGGGGACACGCAAAGGCTAGGCTAGGGGACACGCAAAGGCTAGGCTAGGGGACACGCAAAGGCTAGGCTAGGGGACACGCAAAGGCTAGGCTTAGAGACCTTCACGGGCCAGGCTAGGGGACACTCAGAGGCTAGGCTTAGAGACCTTCACGGGCCAGGCTAGGGGACCATCAAAGGCTAGGCTAGGGGACCCTCAAGGGCTAGCAGACCCTCCAATACTAGGCTAGGGGGCTCTCAAAGGCTAGGCTAGGAGACACTCAGAGGGGAGGAGACACCAGGGTTAGAAGACACATGGAGGTGAGGAAACACAGACTATCTACTTACCTGTTCTAATGACCATGGAACACAACAGGACAACACACCACATCAACTCCACACACATTAAACATCTAAACTTAAACTATAAACACACAGGGAAAAACCAAGAGACATATTGAAAATAAACATAGAAGACAAACTTACAGAGCCAGGTATAAATGAATAAATAACCAAGTAAAAACAGAACTAAATAAAACAAAACTAGAGCCCACCTGACAATGTCAATGCTCGACCCAGTTCCCCAGAACTAACAGCTTTTTATACCCAATCTTTGCTTAACGAGCCACCTCGGTACAGGTGAAACTTTGACATCACCTGACCGAGGTGCCTTCTGGGAAACTGGGTCTTCTAACCAAAACTACAAACAAAAACTCAACCACAGTGCCCTCTAGTGGCAGTCCCTTACAGTACCACCCCGCTTAAGACGCTCCTCCGGAGCGCTCTCGGCGATATCTTCACCCACCTCCCGCCGTCAACGATCTAGTTCGCTGAATTGGGCGGGAGGGAGGGCTCGTCCGGACCGACCCCTAAGTCGAGCTGCAGATGCAGCTGCTGGACCCCTTAGGTCGCTCTGGCTGTTGAGGCAGCACTGGATCGCTGGTGTAGGCCGGGTGGCGGAGGCAGTACCAGCTCGCTCTCGCCGCGAGGATGGCACTGGGTCATCCTCCTAGCCGAGCGGCCGATGCAGTACTGGATAGTCCTCAATGCCGGGCGGCAGCTGCAGCAGTTCCTGAATCCTGGTGGGGCGACGGCCCCGCCCGCTGTTGAGGGCGGACCCTGGTGGACTCCTGATGTCGACACCTGGATAGTGGAGGCAGCCTTGGATCCGTTGCGGAGCCTGGCTGCAGAGGTCTTGCCGTCCTCCCAGCCAGGTGATGAAGATGATGTCGGATCCCGTCGATGGGCATGGCTGACGAGGCAGCAGCGAATCTCGGGGGCCGGGCGGCGGAGGCAGCACTGCGTCGCTCTGGAAACGTGAGCCTCGTAGGCAGTGCTGGATCATCCTCCCCACCGGATGGCCGATGTGGTGCTGGGTCGCCCGCTCAGCCGGGGCCTCCACTGTGGCGCCTTCCTGACGACGTTGGAGTCACACCTGGGGTTCTCGGGGGTAGTAAGGGACTGTTACTGTGGTGTTTCATGGGCCCCTCTGCTGTGCCTTTGTTCTTGGGTCGAGCATTCTGTCACGTTCTCACTGACGCTGGCTGTTGTTACTGCCGTGGGCTCATGAAAGGCAGGCACAAACGCAGAGGGTGTAAGGGTAAAGAACAATGTTTTTATTTATAATAAACAAATCAAAACTCAAACAAACTAAACAAAACTCTGACTCTGTTAGATCAACACACACATACACACACACACAGACACTGTAACGGAACCCACGGGGAAGAACTGTAGGAACCTAACGAGGGGAATGGGAACCCTCTCCTCCAGATCACGGGTAAGTCATGGTTTTGCTCGAACACTAGAGAATGGAAACAGGGGTGCTGTGTAGTGACACAGGGAGCATAAACTTGTGCAACAAAGACCCTTCGGCAAGGAGCTGAGACTGGAGACAGGGGTGCGGTGTAGTGACACTAAGAACATCAACTTACAATATGAAGACACTTGGCAAGGAACGGAGACTGGAGACAGGGGTGCTGTGTAGTGACACAGGGAATGTAAACTTATGAAACAAAGACACAGGCATGGAGTTGAGACTGGAGACAAGGGCTACACCTAAGACACGGGACTCGAGAACTCAATAGGACGGGCGACACAGGACAAGAATAGAGACCGGGAGAGACGAGAGACTGGACTAAAGACAAGAGACAAGACATAGGCTAAGGACATGGCAGTTAGCTAGGCAGGGCTACTAGCTGAACAAGGCTAGTGAGCTAACCCTGGCAGTCAGCTACACCTACACCTAGCTAAGCATGCCCGTAGCCTGACATTAACACAACTACACTTACCTAATCTCTGAACAACAAACACTAAGGATGTGGGACACGGAAGCACTAGGTCTAGGGACTCTGAGGCTCCAAAGTTAGTCTAGAGGGCACCCAAAGATTAGACTAGGGGACACGCAAAGGCTAGGCTAGGGGACACGCAAAGGCTAGGCTAGGGGACACGCAAAGGCTAGGCTAGGGGACACGCAAAGGCTAGGCTAGGGGACACGCAAAGGCTAGGCTAGGGGACACGCAAAGGCTAGGCTAGGGGACACGCAAAGGCTAGGCTTAGAGACCTTCACGGGCCAGGCTTAGAGACCTTCACGGGCTAGGCTAGGGGACACTCAGAGGCTAGGCTAGGGGACCCTCAAGGGCTAGCAGACCCTCCAATACTAGGCTAGGGGGCTCTCAAAGGCTAGGCTAGGAGACACTCAGAGGGGAGGAGACACCAGGGTTAGAAGACACATGGAGGTGAGGAAACACAGACTATCTACTTACCTGTTCTAATGACCATGGAACACAACAGGACAACACACCACATCAACTCCACACACATTAAACATCTAAACTTAAACTATAAACACACAGGGAAAAACCAAGAGACATATTGAAAATAAACATAGAAGACAAACTTACAGAGCCAGGTATAAATGAATAAATAACCAAGTCAAAACAGAACTAAATAAAACAAAACTAGAGCCCACCTGACAATGTCAATGCTCGACCCAGTTCCCCAGAACTAACAGCTTTTTATACCCAATCTTTGCTTAACGAGCCACCTCGGTACAGGTGAAACTTTGACATCACCTGACCGAGGTGCCTTCTGGGAAACTGGGTCTTCTAACCAAAACTACAAACAAAAACTCAACCACAGTGCCCTCTAGTGGCAGTCCCTTACAGTGGTCACTTAAATATGGTGTTACGTCCCAGTCTAGGGTCAAACAGCAAAAGACTGGTTCAGGGTTCTATTTTAAACTGTATGGAAATGGTGGTATATGGCAGAAAGAACTAGATCCAATCATTAACTGATGAAATAATGAGGTTTGTATATACAAACACACACACACACACACACACACACACACACACCAGGGGGGTGTTCCAGAAAGCAGGTTATGTGACATACCCGGATAAGTTTGAGGGTAAGTTAGTGGATAACCTCAACTTCCGGTTCCAAAAACGGAGGTAACTTTCTGGGTATGTATGTAACCATAGCAACTTACTCTCTGAAGATAACCTGCTCGGTAACAGGTTATGTTCCAGGGTAAGTTTGTTTCAGAAGCTTAGTGAGCATGCCGCGCCCTTTTGATGAGGATCCTGTGGACGTGGAGGCACAGATTATACGCGTTTTTTTTCGCCGGGAGAGAGTTATAAGACCGCGTATTGATGTGTTTTCATTTCCGAATGATTATTTAAAAGAGCGTTATCGGTTTTCAAGGGAATCGTTAATTTACTTAACACATCTCCTGAAACCGCATATTGTACATGTCACAAACCGCAGGTCTGCGCTTAGCACAGAAAATATTCTGTACATAGCACTTCGGTTTTTTGCGTCAGGGCATTTTCTGTACAATGTGGGAGATGCAGAGAATGTGGGAAAGGCAACTGTGTGTAGAGCCGTTCGTACAGTATGTCTGGCACTTAAGCACTTTTTACACACATGTGTACAGCAGGTCCCTGGCCATAAACCTCTCCACATTATTAAAGAGGAGTTCCACAGCGTGGCAGGTTTGTCCTTTGTAGTAAAATCTATGACGCACATTTAATATGTAGATATACTATTTATATACATGTATTCATCCTGCATACACACACTTGGTCCTTGCATATATGCCTTTGTATTTCAGGGTTTCCAAATGTAATTGGGTGCATTGATGGCACCCACATTCCTATTAAAGCTCCTTCAATAAATGAGGGAGACTGTTAATAGGAAATCTATTCATAGCATCAATGTACAGGTAACAACTTAATTTTGTGTCCTTAATTTTTTGCCTTGTTAGAATCATTAAACTCATTACTTTTTTCCACTAAATAGGTAATATGTGAGGCAACCCACATTATTACTAATGTTGAGGCCAAATGGCCAGAATCTGTGCATGATGCCAGAATTTTCCGGGAGTCATCATTATGCCAGACATTTCAGCAGGGTATGTTTTGCGTTATGCATTTTAATTTTTACAAAATTGCATTGTACACTTGAAACATTACAGGACACTTGAATCATTACAGGACAGTTCAATGGTTACTTGCTGGGGGACAGAGGATACACTTGTCTGCCCTATTTAATGATACCCTACCCTGAACCTGGACCACAGACACGCTATAACCTGGCTCACCGCCGAACACGGGCCAAGGTGAAGATGACCATAGGGATCCTAAAGTCAAGGTTTCAGTGTCTGCGTGGACTCCGGGTCAGTCCAGAGAGGGCATGCGACATCATAATGGCTTGTGTTGTGCTTCACAACATTGCCACGATAAGAGGAGAGAGCCACCCTCCTTATATCGAAGAGGATAGCGTAGAGGAACCTCTACAAATTTGTGCACATAGAGATGGAAAACTTTTGAGAGACAGGATTTGTCAAAGTTTCTTTTATTAAATTTTTTTATTGGTCTGCTGTTCACTGTGGTTCATTTCTTTATTTCCTGAAAAACAATGAAAGTAAAATTAAATAAAATGTGGTGTTAATACATTGCTTTATATACACAACACTTTTAACATGCAACAGATTCATATTTACACAAGTTCTCACCTTAAGGCGATGCTCCAGTAATTCAATTTCTAGAGTAGCCTTTTTAATTTGAAGCTGTATAAGGTCCATCTCCATGTCACTTTTTCTTATTTGTTTTTGAAGATGGACCTTATACAGCTCCTTTGCTGGCAACTAGGAAGGCAAAAATAATTACATAAATGGCATTCTGTCAGACAATAAAATTTAAATCTGGACAACTGCACAAATTCTTACACTTCTTAGATCATGAACTGAGATTGAAGGACCCTCATCTGTTGGTAAATTCCCAGGTATATACTGTGAAAGAACATTGCCTGTTACTGTAATGAAAAAGGGGGCATGCATTATAATGGTATGCATCATACCTCAGTGGATCTTCCAGCATTGTCCACGTCTGTCACAGCAGATATGGTCTCTTCATCGTCATCCTTCAGTGGAAATATACAAGTATACATTATCAGGCAAAAAGACAAAAAATAAAGATCTAAAAGTACCTGACAACAAAACACAACTGACAGACTGTCATTTCTGCAGGGTCCAATAATACAATCCCTCCATCTGTATCTATAAGAAAATACAACCCATAAAATTCTCAATTTTATCAAAGACAAAGCAATAATGCAGGAAAAAAAACCTTGTCAAAGTAATACAACTAATCAAAAAAAAAGTCACAGTAGCATAATCATATGCAGTTAAATACAGTAAGCCTGCATAAAAACGGTAAGCATGTTCAAAAGCCTTTAAGTGACAGAGATAGAAATTTATTCAATCATATAATGAAATCAAATCATAGTGGTAAACTTACATTTCACCATGTTACTTGTGGTGCATGGTGTGTGTGATGTGCCCCCTGGAATGCCAGCAACCACTGGTGGCCCTTTATTAAGGGACAGAGCCAGCTCCTCAGATGGGGTGAGGGGAGTTGGTGCTGGGCCCCGGCCAGTTAGACGGGCTTCAGCCTTCTTTCTATGACAGAAAGAATATACTAAACCGTGTTTAATAAATTGTTCAGTTAATGTGTTATCAAATATTACCTTTTTGCAGAATGTTCTTGTGTTTCATTTTGACTTGGCTCAAAGTTCTTTTGGCTCCAGATGGATTACAACTTATTAAATAAGAAACCATATATTCCTAGTCAATATACACTGGTATTTTAACCTAAAGAAATCAATGGCTAGAAAAGTAAATGCTATCATAGTGATTTAACAGTCAAAAGGATGCGGAAGGGGTGTTTTAATTAGTTATAAATATTTAGCATTATAATTAAATTTAATATACTCACGCATTTACTCTGTCCGTTATTTTTTGCCAAGCCAACTCTCTTTGTTTAGCCGATGCAGCCGTATTGCTTTTTTCTGGATTATAGGCTTTAATTCTTCAAAAGCGAGCATTAAAACCTCCAACTCCGCCTCCGTGAAGTATGCCGCTCTCTTTATTTCACTTGGAAGTTCCATTATAACTCGTGAAATCCGCGATCCATTGAAAATGTCTTTATGTAGGCACCGTGCACGCGCACTAACTCTGGGTAACCAGTAGGGGGTTGATTAAACTAAATCTTATTACGTAGGTGTTTTGGAACCGACATACTCTCGGTATGCGGGTTTGGGGTTAATCAACCCAGAGGTTAAGATCAACCAAATGGTAAGTTAACCAAGCTTTCTGGAACACCCCCCAGGAGGAGGATCAGATTCAGGATGGACCCAGGCCAAAATAATAAACAAAATGGTATTTATATTTAGCAGCTAGATTACCTGCAAAAAAAACAACAAAAAAAACCACACAAACAAAAATACAGGTACCTTCCCAGACTCCCTAAACCAAAAACAATGAAATTATCTACAAATACAGTGGTGTGAAAAACTATTTGCCCCCCTCCTGATTTCTTATTCTTTTGCATGTTTGTCACACAAAATGTTTCTGATCATCAAACACATTTAACTATTAGTCAAAGATAACACAAGTAAACACAAAATGCAGTTTTTAAATGAGGGGTTTTATTATTTAGGGAGAAAAAAAATCCAAACCTACATGGCCCTGTGTGAAAAAGTAATTGCCCCCTGAACCTAATAACTGGTTGGGCCACCCTTAGCAGCAATAACTGCAATCAAGCGTTTGCGATAACTTGCAACGAGTCTTTTACAGCGCTCTGGAGGAATTTTGGCCCACTCATCTTTGCAGAATTGTTGTAATTCAGCTTTATTTGAGGGTTTTCTAGCATGAACCGCCTTTTTAAGGTCATGCCACAACATCTCAATAGGATTCAGGTCAGGACTTTGACTAGGCCACTCCAAAGTCTTCATTTTGTTTTTCTTCAGCCATTCAGAGGTGGATTTGCAGGTGTGTTTTGGGTCATTGTCCTGCTGCAGCACCCAAGATCGCTTCAGCTTGAGTTGATGAACAGATGGCCGGACATTCTCCTTTAGGATTTTTTGGTAGACAGTAGAATTCATGGTTCCATCCATCACAGCAAGCCTTCCAGGTCCTGAAGCAGCAAAACAACCCCAGACCATCACACTACCACCACCATATTTTACTGTTGGTATGATGTTCTTTTTCTGAAATGCTGTGTTACTTTTACGCCAGATGTAACGGGACACGCACCTTCCAAAAAGTTCAACTTTTGTCTCGTCGGTCCACAAGGTATTTTCCCAAAAGTCTTGGCAATCATTGAGATGTTTTTTAGCAAAATTGAGACGAGCCTTAATGTTCTTTTTGCTTAAAAGTGGTTTGCGCCTCGGAAATCTGCCATGCAGGCCGTTTTTGCCCAGTCTCTTTCTTATGGTGGAGTCGTGAACACTGACCTTAATTGAGGCAAGTGAGGCCTGCAGTTCTTTAGATGTTGTCCTGGGGTCTTTTGTGGCCTCTCGGATGAGTCGTCTCTGCGCTCTTGGGGTAATTTTGGTCGGCCGGCCACTCCTGGGAAGGTTCACCACTGTTCCATGTTTTTGCCATTTGTGGATAATGGCTCTCACTGTGGTTCGCTGGAGTCCCAAAGCTTTAGAAATGGCTTTATAACCTTTACCAGACTGATAGATCTCAATTACTTTTGTTCTCATTTGTTCCTGAATTTCTTTGGATCTTGGCATGATGTCTAGCTTTTGAGGTGCTTTTGGTCTACTTCTCTGTGTCAGGTAGCTCCTATTTAAGTGATTTCTTGATTGAAACAGGTGTGGCAGTAATCAGGCCTGGGGGTGACTACAGAAATTGAACTCAGGTGTGATAAACCACAGTTAAGTTATTTTTTATCAAGGGGGGCAATCACTTTTTCACACAGGGTCATGTAGATTTGGAGTTTTTTTCTCCCTTAATAACGTAAACCTTCATTTAAAAACTGCATTTTGTGTTCAATTATGTTATCTTTGACTAATAGTTAACGGTTTTTGATGAGCAGAAACATTTAAGTGTGACAAACATGCAAAAGAACAAGAAATCAGGAAGGGGGCAAATAGTTTTTCACACCACTGTATATACAAAGACCAAACAAACCAAAGGGACAAAGCAATAATCAAAGTCAATTGGAGGCAAAAAGTCAAACCAGAATACACAACCAAATATCAAAACGCCAAAATCACAACCTCTTTCATCTTTCCCGCGTCTCTCTCAGGTTTATATTGTACATCGTCGCGCTAGTTGATGACGTCACTCAGGGCGGAAGCGACCGTGTGGAAGGTCAGGAAGATGCCGATGTCAGAAAACCTGGAGTGGAGTCTGGAGCGGCGCGCGACCAGGACATGATACACACACGCGAGCGCAACGGAGCATTTATACACAGCATAATATTTTCACAATTTTATCATTTTCATTCATTTATTTTTTACTCAGTAGCGAATATGATTTAAAATGTAGCGAATTACAATACTTCAAACAAAACGTACTTAAGTAAAAGTAAAATTACACATTTTTAAAACTACTTTAAAAAGTAGAAATACACAAAAAAGCTACTCAATTACAGTAACGCGAGTAAATGTAATTCGTTACTTTCCACCTCTGGATAGAAATTATATCATCATGTGTATTATGCAGGTGAAAGTGAAATATAACAGAAGTTCTTTAAATTAACATGAAGTCCAGTTCAGCACTGGGATGAGTCTATAATCTATGCCCTCATCATTGACTATCCCAAGAAGCTCAAGAATACTTTAATATTTCAAAAACTTCTTTTGGTGTCATCAAAACTTCTTGTCTTAAGAATGTTCATAGCCTCAAAGCTGTCCTAAGTCAACGCACGGTTAATCAGTGTTATTCAAATTCAATCAAATTAAAATAAAAATTTTATTTGTCACATACACAGTCATACACAGTATAATATGCAGTGAAATGCTTACACGACCGCCAGTGACCTTAAAAAGAAAATAAAAGCTTGTACGTAAAATAAATATAAATATCAATAAAAGGAAATACTAAAGAAATAAATTTAACTAGTAAAATAAACTGTACAAATAAGGCATAAAATATTTCAAAATATAGAAATATAGGGGGGGGGGGGAGTATATATGTATATAGAATTTAAAGTGACAATGGTTGTGCAAATATGCATGTAAGTTGACTAATGAAAGTGACATGTGCAATTGTCCAGATGTATAAATATTTAGTGCAAGTGTGTATGAATGTGCCCATGTGTCCATGATTGTCCAGTCAATGTTGTGAGCTTAAAAAGATGTTATTAGTCCTGTGTGGTGTAGTGATGATTGAGAGACCTTATCGCCTGCGGGAAGAAGCTCCTCCTCAGTCTCTCTGTGGTGGCCTTTAGGGAGCGGAATCGCTTCCCAGACCTCAACAAAGAGAACAGACCATTACTGTGGTGGCTGAGGTCCTTCACGATCTTCCTGGCCTTGGTCCAGCACCGCTTGCTGTAGATCGAGTGCAGGTCATTGTTCCTCTGGCACCAGTTCTCCAGATTTCCAATCTCCTCTAGGTAGTCCGACTCATCATTGTTCGTCATCAGTCTGACCACGACGGTGTCGTCAGCAAACTTGATGTTGGTTGTGGAGTTGGTAGTGGCCACGCAGTCGTGGGTGTACTGTACAAAGAGTACAGCAGGGGGCTCAGAACACAACCCTGGGGGGCTCCAGTGCTGAGAGTGAGTGTAGCTGAGACATGTCCGCCCATCCTTACTGGAGATCCACTGACGCATTGATGAGCTGAGTCCCAGGTGCTCCAGCTTGGTGGTGAGTGTGGAGGGAATTATGGTATTAAATGCAGACCTGTAGTCGATGAAGAGCATTTTAACATAATTCCCTTTCCTAGTGTCCAGGTGAGTAAGTGATGTGTGGAGGAGATTGCATCGTCTGTGGAACAGTTCTGACGGTATGCAAACTGTAGTGGGTCCAGTGTGTTGGGTAATGAAGAAATGATGAAGTCTCTGACCAGGCGTTCAAAGCACTTCATCACTACTGAGGTAAGGGCTACAGGGCGATAGTCGTTGAGGGAAGCTGGATGGGGTTTCTTTGGGACAGGAACAATGATGGACTCTTTGAAGAACGTCCCACATGGAAAGAACCTATATGAGGATATATGCGCATATATGAAACCTATATGCAGTATATATGTGCATATATCCACACCTATATGAGGATATAGGCGCATATATGAAACCTATATGCAGTATATATGCGTATATATCCGCACCTATATGAGGATATAGACGCATATATGAAACCTATATGCAGTATATATGTGCATATATCCACACCTATAGGAGGATATAGGCGCATATATGAAACCTATATGCAGTATATATGCGTATATATCCGCACCTATATGAGGATATAGACGCATATATGAAACCTATATGCAGTATATATGCATATATATGATAATATATATGCTGCATATATGCGTATATATGCCACATATAGGCAACATTGAGGTGCATATATGTGCATATACAGGCCATATAGGTCTCCTGTATTGCTTCTTTATATCCACATATAAGCCCTATATGTACATACAAGATATGTCTCCTTTCGCAGGATCTGGTCATTTTAGCTCATATCTCACTTTGGCAACTGTCATACATGATGCCTAGCTCATATTGTCTATTATCAAGGCAATAACTAAGAACTAACTTTAAAAAAAATGCAAAAAACTTATGTGCGAACACATGAAATTGGTATCCTAATTGCCCACATACAGTATATGAGGATATATGCACATATATGAAACCTCAGTCTCCGTGAAAATCTTTTTGAAACACGTCACTAAAATTAACTGAAATGAGAAATGTTGTTGGTCTTTCGGCTGCTCCCGGCAAGGGGTCGCCACAGCGGAATATCCAGTCCGCACTACAACTTGGCACAGGTTTTACGCCGGATGCCCTTCCTGATGCAACCCTCCCATTTTATCCGGGCTTGGGACCGGCACTGTATCCAGTGGCTGGGGTGTGGGCACTGGCTGGAATCGAACCCGGACCACTGAGCCACCAGTGAAATGAGAAATATATCTATATATCTTAAAGTGTCTACTTTTAAATGATGCAAGTCACATTGAAAACAAATATTCTCAGTTTATGTAATCCGTATGAAACCAAGGAGAGGCACAGAATTTCTGTCGCACTTATCTGCTAATGACCCGAGGCAGGACACGCCCACACGCCAATCACACGGAAATCAGTCAGGGTAATTTACATACTAGGCCACGCCCCCGGACACCGGCCTGATCAACACACACACACACACACACAGAGAGACAGGTTTGAAAACACTCAGATTCAGTGAGTTTTCTGCACGTTTTAGAAGATGGCACGCGCTTACACATCCGAGGAAACTCTTCAGAATGTTCTGGAAAGTTTACATTTACCTCAGAAGAAGACTGTGTGACTCCGATGCCTAACAGGAGCATTTTGAACAGAGAATAGACCCATGCTACACTGGGTAAGTTATTAAGTCTTATATAACTCGTATTCTGATAATATTAAACTAATATTAGTAAATATTTTCCTCACTACAGCTAGCTCTTGTCAGCTTGTGTGACATGTTGGCTTTCAATGCCATTTATATAGTTTAGGTAAATCATGCTAATATGCTGCCTCATGTAGCACAAACATGATATTTCCCGGTGGCTAAGCTAATGCCTTATGGAGTTTACAGATGTTTATAAATGTTCTAATGTATTTCACCTTGTTTTGGATAGCTTTAGATTATAGTTGCTAATATGTATTTGGCTCTGTTTTGGTTAGCTTATAACACTGCTATCGGTAATGTTATTTAGCACAAACAAGCTAGTTCCAGGTGGTTAAAATACAGCCTTATGTAGCTAAGTGATGCTTATGAATATTTCTTTGGTGTAAATGTATATAATCCCTTTTGTTTGGCGTGTATTTACAAATGCCTGATAAGATGTAATTGTTTAGAATGTGTTCAATATGTGTGTAATGTCCAATGGATGGTGTTTGCTAATGTCTCAGTTGTAAATGTTTGAGATCCACTACATGGTCTGTTGTCCATCAACAGATATTTGCCCAGCCTATTGTCCATCAAAAATACAGAGGGGCACAAAAATGTATACACACTTTCACAATTGTTATCTATGGCCTTTTTTAAAACTCAAATTGAATTATGGCAGCAGTGTGTAGTATTATCTATCACCATCATTGATGCTGTCATGTGACCTACAGAAGAGAGGTGTATATTTTTCATGTTGAAGTGTGGATACATTTTTGGTCATCTCTGTACTGTATATATTGTGCATCCATATTAATTGCACATCCATTTACTCTGAACAGTATAGGCTAACATTTTTTTATTCATTCATTCATTCATTTTCTATACCGCTTAATCCTGTGTTCAGGGTCGCGGGGGACCTGGAGCCTATCCCAGGAGACTTCGGGCACTAGGCAGGGTACACCCTGGACAGGGTGCCAATCCATCGCAGGGCACACACACATACACACACTCACACACCCAATCACACACTACGGGCAATTTAGGAACGCCAATTAGCCTAACCTGCATATCTTTGGACTGTGGGAGGAAACCGGAGTACCCGGAGGAAACCCACCAAGCACGGGGAGAACATGCAAACTCCATGCACACAGAGACGGGAATCGAGCCTGGCCGGGGAATCGAACCCAGACCCTGGAGGTGCAAGGCGACAGTGCTAACCACTACACCACCGTGCCGCCTCATTTTTTTATTTATTTGTTTTTAAGAATGTGTCTGCATCACCCTTGCCTTCACCAGCCCCTCACATCAGGACACGCAAGCTCCGTTCAGATGGACCTCTTGTATTTGTGAAGTGGATGGACACACGAGAAGTATCTACATGTTGTACCATCCATTCTGCTTTACAGTAGACGCGGTGAAGATGAGGGTGAAATTACAAGGTACATGGACTACAAAGACATTTCCTGTGACTGCGTACAACCAGCACATGGGGAGTTGATCACTCTGATCAGCTATTACAATACTATACTACACAGCACAAAACAATGAAGTCGTACAGAAATATTTCTCTACACTGCTTGGACATTACTCCAACCAATGCTTACCCTGCATATATGTTTTGTACAGTTTTTTTTTTTATCTTGCACTGTTTTACTCTGAATGTCCGTCTTTTTTCAGTTTTTATTTTGTACTGTTCCTGTTGCAGTTTTACCCTGCATGTATCTTTATCATTAATCTGCATTTATACATAAAATCCTATTAACTATTGGGAAGCTAAACATGAGAATCAGTATGAAACATGAAAAGTTTCTAAAAGTTCCCAATAAATTAATATTGTGATGTGAAATTATTTTTCAGATTGAAGTTATAAAGGGCTCTGGGGTGTTTTGCCAGGCAGAAGCGTGGAGAGCAGCCCACCTTGCCACCTCTGCTACTGCCATGGTACGGAATCTGCTGCTGGGCACCTTCGAATTGGAGACTGGACCAAATTAAAAAGGTAGCCATTATTGGTGAGTAAATGCATAATGCGTTCAGAAGGGAAAAAAAACATTATAAGTTCACCACTTTAACCATAGCCTACTTGTATCAATGTTTATTAGCCATCAATGGAGACTGCATAAGGTAGGGCACCCATTATTGTTACTGTATCTGCTTGGTACCTATAATACTAATTCATCGCTTGCTCACTTCTTAATCCTACCTTTCCTCTTCTAAAGCCACATTTCTGGGGTATTGCGCTGTAGGGTGTGTAGTCCTCTATTTTGTAGAACATATAGTGTTGCAAATAACCTCGTGGCACTAATTGTTGTCGTCTGAAGTTTTAATAAATAATAATTTATTATTATTATACTGTCTTATTATTTTTGTCTTCTCTAGATGCTACATTGAAGAAGTGGTCGGCAGCCACCCGAAGGCAGATAGGCACATCTATCAATTCAAAGCTCACAGAGCTGGGAAGATCCACAAAATATATTTTTTTCTTCCTGTTTTTTGTCATGTTTTTGTTCTTTTACTAGTTATAATATAAAAATAAAAAAATTTAATTTCTACATTTTGGGCTTTTATTTATGTTGTCTAGCAGCTATGGATTTTTTTTGACTAATCTAGGTAAACATATAGGTGCATATATGCACACATATATACATGCATATATGTACCTATATATGTGCATATATGTACATAAAATATAGGAAAATGGGCAATTTTATATGTCACATATACTGTATTACTATATAGGTTCATATATGCACGCATATATGCACATATAATATAGGAAAACGGCCAATTTTATATATGTCACATATACTGTATTACTATATAGGTACATATATGTACGCATATATGCACGCATATATGTACATATAATATAGGAAAACGGCCAATTTTATATATGTCACATATATTAAAAACCTATATCAAAACCTATATTAAAACATATATGTTTATATAGGTTCTTTCCGTGTGGGGTGGGGATCACCGACTGAGATAAAGAGATGTTGAATATCTCAGTGAACACAGGTGCTAGCTAGTCTGCACAGGCTCTGAGAATACGACCTGAGATGCCGTCTGGTCCTGCTGCTTTCCTGGTGTTCACTCTCCTGAAGGCTCTCCTCACGTCGTGCTCGGTGATGATGAGCGCGTTCCCGGTGCTGGCAGTGTCTTCCTGTCTGCAGCCGTTAGCGCCGCTAGCATTAGCGCCGTTAGCGTCTTTAGCTGCAGCCTCGAAGCGAGCATAGAAAGTGTTGAGCTCGTCTGCCAGAGTCGCGTCCGCGTTCGTCATACCGGATGTTGGTGTTTTGTAGTCCGTAATTGTCCTTAATCCCTGCCACAGGCTCCTAGAATCACTCTGTTGAAGCTGTGACTCTAGTTTCCTTCCGTAGCGCTGCTTCGCCTCTTTCATCGCCTTCCGGACGTTGTATGACGCAGCCTTGTATGGTTCCATGTCCCCCGACGCAAGTCCCGTGTTGTAGGCAGCAGTGCGAGATCTCAGAGCGTCGCGGATGGTTTTATCCACCCACAGCTTCTGGTTGGGAAACGTTCTGATAGTCTTTTTATCCACCATATCATCCGCTAGCTTCCCAATAAATCCCACAACCGCTTCCGTAAACACGCTGACGTCATCATCGGAGCTGTTTCTGAACAAGCTGTAACGCGGCCACCGATTGGTCCGTCCAGCGTGCGACCTCCCTCTGAACCGGAACTTCCTGTTTCAGCCTTTGTTTATATTTTGGCATGAGGAAGATGGCGGCGTGGTCGGATTTACCAAACGCTGGACGAGATTGCATTGACGTATAACAATGATCTAGTGTCCTATCACCCCTGGTGGTGCAGGTGATATGCTGATGAAAGTTCGGCGCTGCGCGTCTGAGGTTGGCACTATTAAAGTCCCATTGTTGTGTCTGGTGCTGTGTGAGCGCCTCATGCAGCTCGCATAAGGCAATGTCTGTGTCCGCTTGTGGTGGAATGTAAACGGCGCTGATTATGACCGATGTGAACTCCTGGGGAAGATAAAAAGGACGACACATGATGGACAGTAGTTCCAGGTTTGGTGTGCAGGTAAGAGGAACAACGCTAGCGCTGTTGCACCAGCTGTTGTTCACCATTAAGCACACGCCGCCTCCCCTTGACTTTCCCGAGTCCCGCGTCCTGTCCATGCGGTGAACCGAGAAGAACTCGGCTGGTTGTATGGCGTGGTCCGGCACCGCTGGGTTCAGCTATGTCTCGATTGCAGTCCCGAATGTCTCTATGGAACTTTATCCTGGCCCTGAGGTCATCGAGTTTGTTGTCCAGTGACTGTACGTTGGCGAGCAGGATACTAGGCAGAGGTGTGCGGTGTGCACGAGCTCTCAGCCTGGGCCTCACACCGGCTCGTTTCTCTCAGGGCCGCCGCTTTGCGTCGGCGTCCTTTGTTCTCCCTCAGGATCTCACTCGGCCTGCTCGGATCCGGAGTTAAAAACGTCGAATTGTGAGTACATTGTATACCAATAGAAACAAGAGTGTCTCTATCATACCTAATGTACTCAATGGTGATGATTTTGCTGATTTTAAAACACTGAAAACTAATTTAAAACACAAAAACAAAGAAAAGGTGGTCGGAGCAGTCGTGACGGCAGCCGACCTCACCGGCGCCATCTTGAAAATGGCGGTCATCAGTGTTTTCTTATTTATTCATATTTAAATTTACGTCATGGCCAAAATTGTTGGCACCCCTGAAATTTTTCCAGAAAATAAAGTATTTCTCACAGAAAAGTATAGTATTAACACGTTTTACCATACACCTGTTTATTCCCTTTGTGTATATTGGAACAAAACAAAAAGAAAAAAAGGGAAAAAAGCTAATTTGACACAATGTCACACAAAACTCCAAAAATGGTCTGGGCAAAATTATTGGCACCCTTTCAAAATTGTGTAAATAAGATATTCAAGCATGCGATGCTCCTTTAAACTCACCTGGGGCAAGTAACCGGTGTGGGCAATATAAAAATCACAGCTGAAAGCAGATAAAAAGGAGAGAAGTTCCCTTAGTCTTTGCATTGTGTGTCTGTGTGTGCCACACTAACGTGGACAACAGAAAGAGAAAAAGAGAACTCTGTGAGGACTTGAGAACCAAAATTCTGGAAAAATATCAACAATCTCAAGGTGACAAGTCCATCTCCAGAGATCTAGATCTGCCTTTGTCCACAGTGCGCAACATTATCAAGAAGTTTGTAACCCATGACACTATAGCAAATCTACCTGGGCGGATGGTCCGGATGGTGGACTAAGCAGCCCCAAACAAGTTCCAAAGAAATTCAAGCTGTCCTGCAGGCTCAGGGAGAATCAGTGTCAGCGCAAACTATCCGTCAACATTTAAAATAAAACGTCATGGCAGGAGACCCAGGAGGACCCCACTGCAGAGGCAGAGACATAGAAAAGCAAGACTGCAGTTTGCCAAAATGTACTTGAGTAAGCCAAAATCCTTCTGGGAAAATACCTTGTGGACAGATGAGATCAAGATAGAGCTTTTTGGTAAAGCACATCATTCTACTGCTTACCGAAAACGGAATGAGGCCTACAAAAAAAAGAACACAGTATCTACAGTCAAATATGATGGAGGTTCAAAGATGTTTTGGGTTTGATTTGCTGCCTCTGGCACTGGGTGTCTCGACTGTGTGCAAGGCAACATGAAATCTTAGGATTACAAAAGGATTTTGGGTTGCACTGTAGGGCCCAGTGTCAGAAAGCTGGGTTTGTGTCCAACATCTTGGGTCTTCCAGCAAGACAATCACCCCAAACATACTGAAATGTTCCTGGCTGTCATAGTCTCCACACTCGGAAAACAGTACCATTAAATGTTAAATGGTTTGACAGAGAGAACATACGTTTTTAGTTCTAAAACTGACCATGCGCTTGTGACAGCTAATACATGTCTAAATAAAATAACCAATAATAATGTGAGAGTTTGTGTTTGATTTTTTTTTTCCCATTTATGAGTTTTGCTACCCAAAGTTATTTCCATACAACGTAAATGCATTTACAATTTCTGTCATTTACTTTAAATTGTTCAAACACAAAGGCGGCGCGGTGGTGTAGTGGTTAGCACTGTCGCCTTGCACCTCCAGGGTCTGGGTTCGATTCCCCGGCCAGGCTCGATTCCCGTCTCTGTGTGCATGGAGTTTGCATGTTCTCCCCGTGCTTGGTGGGTTTCCTCCGGGTACTCCGGTTTCCTCCCACAGTCCAAAGATATGCAGGTTAGGCTAATTGGCGTTCCTAAATTGCCCGTAGTGTGTGATTGGGTGTGTGAGTGTGTGTATGTGTGTGTGCCCTGTGATGGATTGGCACCCTGTCCAGGGTGTACCCCGCCTAGTGCCCGAAGTCTCCTGGGATAGGCTCCAGGTCCCCCGCGACCCTGAACACAGGATTAAGCGGTATAGAAAATGAATGAATGAATGTTCAAACACAAAAACAAGACAATATTGATAAAATTTTCAGAAACTTCTAAATGATATTTAAATGTTACACCAAACTACGTTTAGGTTTAGGGTCAATGCATTTATTGAACAAGTTAATGTCCAGCAAAAATTTACCGTGGTATGTAGTTTACTATGGTAAAATATAGGTACCATAGTATACCAGTGTGTACACGGTACTGTAAAGTTGTAGAAATGCCCTCACGTCACTTCTCAGAGAGGAATGCGCTGTCTCTTCATATTATCTTATATTAGGTTATTAACATAAAGCAAATATTTTATTTAGTTTTTATATTTTATTTTATAGCTTAGTCCCAGTAGAGAGAATATTTATATTTCAATATCTACATAATAAACCTTATCTTAGTTCTTAATGTACAGCAGTGATATCTGGTAGAAAATGTTCTAGGTGGGAATGTGTTACACTGATTTAGCACACGTATGCTTAAACTGCATAAAATCTAATGTTTATAACAAAGTGTCAAAATCTCTTGTTTACAATAAAAGGCACCAGAGCGACCTCTATTGACCAGCCGCCACTGGTACAGGCTTATTTTATACCCCGTATAAAATAACTAATGTCGTTTTCTTTTCACTTTGTAGAGGCCATGTGTCGGAGAGAGCACGTGTAGAGAGAGAGAGAGAGAGAGAGATGGACCTCTGCTTCTTTCTTGTTTTGTCTCTCCATTTTGTTTTGTTTTTTTTGCCAGAGAACTGTGTGTGTGTGTGTGTGTGTGTGTGTGTGTGTTCATTGGCATGTTCTGTAACCTTCATGTAAGTGCCTTCTCGGCCTGAACAGGATACTGACGAAATATAAAAACTGCAGCATCTGAAAGCTGTCCAGAGTTGTTTTCATGGAAGAAAGTATTTGATGGGTTTCTTAAGGGCGACCGGACTGGAAACGAGAATTTAATCTGAAGAGAGAGATCACGACCAGCAGGTGGCGGTAGTGCAACACCAGTCAACGCCGAGAATCTTTTGTAATATAACAAAAATGACAACTTCAATACTGAAAGAATAAACTTATAACTTACAAAATTCAGGTGTAATAAATAAATAAATACGAGTAAACAAACAAATAAATAAACAACAAAAAAAGAATTTACAAATGATTAATTAGATAGCAAATAAAATCTAAATGTCGAGACAATAACAGAAATGATATGTGGTATTTTATTACATTAACAAGTTCAAAAGGTTTTGTATTTCACAGCGGAAAGGCGATATTTTAGGGATCGATTTATGTAAGTTAATGTGTGAATTACATTTATTAACGTAGAACCTGACCATTAAAATATAGAAGTTGATAATGTATTCAAATTGTTACTTTGTCAATGTATTACTATGGCGGGAAAATATATAATTTAACGTGAAAGTATAAGATTCGTGAAACATTTAATTTCAAGCTGCCACCAAAAAGATTGAACCACACCAAAAGTAAAAAAAAAAAAAGATTATTTCTCTTCGTTGCAGAAACCAAGTAAACAAGACAAACGATGAGTGTATGACGTCACCGCCGTCGCTAGGTTACGGTTGTAAACACATCGTGAACGCTCCCGGTTGCTGCGTCTCGAGCTCTTTATAAACATCACCGTGTTTGTAGTTGTGAGTTTGATATAGAAGTGTGTTGTTGTGAGACTCTGATGGCTGCAGAAGCGCAAGAGATTCCGAAACTCCACCTCGAAGCCGTTATTGGATTCAACGGTAAGAGCTAATGATACCTACACTATACACACACACACACACACACACACACAGACAGAGACAGTGAAATCAACAGTAGAATAAATCTGCAAGTTGTGAGAATGAAATAAGATCTTTAATGTTGTGTGTAATGTTGAGGAATTCTATAGACGGCTGTAAGGAGCTGAAATCCTTTAACTCGGAGCTCCTCACTGCTACACTACACTCTGGGTCCTTTAGACTCATTCATTCATTCATTCATTCATCTTCTATACCGCTTAATCCTGTGTTCAGGGTCGCGGGGGGACCTGGAGCCTATCCCAGGAGACTTCGGGCACTAGGCGGGGTACACCCTGGACAGTGTGCCAATCCATCACAGGGCACACACACATACACACACTCACACACCCAATCACACACTACGGGCAATTTAGGAACGCCAATTAGCCTAACCTGCATATCTTTGGACTGTGGGAGGAAACCGGAGTACGCGGAGGAAACCCACCAAGCACGGGGAGAACATGCAAACTCCATGCACACAGAGACGGGAATCGAGCCTGGCTAGACTCAATCAGTAATTATTTATTTTATGAAGAGCATTTAAATGACTTTTAAACCTTTTATAAACAGTTTTTGTTCATCCAATGCACACATATTCAACAGAACATATTTTTGGACTAAAACTCACCTAAGAATTAACCAAAGTTATTTAAATAAAACTAAACCTGTAGCTGCCGCATCAAATTCAAAACGCTGATGCTTGCCTACAAAGCTAAAAATGGCCCAGCACCGACTTACTGTACCTCTCTGCTCTAATCACACCACGCACTGCACCACGTTCCCTCCGATCCTCCAGCACCGCTCGCCTCATCTCACCATCTCTCAGGGATCGAGGGCGACATTCCTCCAGGCTCTTTTCTGTTCTGGCACCGAGGTGGTGGAATGAACTTCCTCTAGATGTCCGTACAGCAGAGACTTTGACTATCTTTAAACGATGACTCAAGACACATGTGTTTCCTGTTTCTCCAGTAATTGGACCCCCCCCAAAAAAAAAAAATTGGACTAATGGCACTTAGTTCTTAATCTACTTAACCCAGTGTAAGTATGTATCCAGTGATGTAAACTTTAAAGCACTTTTTTGTAAGTCGCTCTGGATAAGAGCGTCTGCCAAATGCCTAAATATAAATGTAAACCACACCATCCATACAACATGTCTATTTATTATAGACTTAAATACAGTAATTATGCAGTTTGGCAAATGGGTGGTGGTGTGGTTAATAGTTAATAATATCTCCTCGGACCTCCAGGGTCCAGGTTTAATTCCCACTTTGGGGTCTGTGTGCATGGAGTTTGCATGTTCTCCCCATGGTTGGTGGGTTTCCTCTTGCAGTCCAAAGACCTGCAGATTAGGCTAATTGGCGTTCCCATATTACCCAAAATTGAAATTAAAATTTTATTTGTCACATACACAGTCATATACAGTACGATATGTAGTGAAATGCTTACACGACCGCCTGTTTTTTCCACTTAAAAAATTAAAGTTTATCGATAAGAAATAAATATGAATATAAAAGAAATACAATAGAAAATTTAACTAGGATGAAAAAATAAAAATATTCTGTACAATATAGAAAAAATAGAAATATTTTGTGAATGCATGTATGAATGTTGAACGGGGTCCTACCACAGTTGTAAAAATAAGAATAAAATTTGTCTTCAATTTGCTCCCCAGTTTTTTTTTTTTTTACTTGATTTAATATTTTTGTGTAAAATTTCCATGTAGGAAGGTCTGAGGCCTGCTTTGTCTGTTGAGTTAAAATAGTGGAGGGATAAAGCTGTGAAAGACTGATTTGGTGGTGATTTACAGAATTTGTGAAACATGCTTTAAATTAGTTAGCGTACAGCCAAACAACAGACAATATATCAGCATTCTTCTTGTTTTTCTCTTTCCTTCTCTAGGGCATGTGTTCTCTGGACTGCAAGTTCACCCAGACCGGGAGCACCTGATCTACCCGCTCGGCTGCACGCTGGTCATTAAGAACCTGCAGGATGGGACGCAGGGCTTCCTCCATGGTCACACTAACAATGTCTCCTGTGTGTCTGTGTCCACAAGAGGGACCTATGTGGCATCAGGACAGGTCAACTTTATGGGCTTTAAGGTAAACGTCTAATCTTGACAAATCCTCAGGGATCCAGCTTGGATTGCAGAATTGTACATTTATTTATCAGCATGTTTATTTTTTTTGCTTTAACATTATTCTTTTAGTTGTTGTTGGTGCTGTGTAATTATGCATTTTCATTAATTATTTTGTTTGATGGCACTCTTTGCTAATGTAAATGTTTTAAATTCGATAGTTGGAAACTTGTCAATGTAAGTTGATGGTTAAGAGTTTGATTCCCACCTCGGGGTCTGTGTGCATAGAGTTTGCATGTTCTCCCTGTGCCTGGTGAGTTTCCTCATGGTATTCCGGTTTCCTTCCACAGTCCAAAGACTTGCAGGTTGGGATAATTGGTGGTCTTAAATTGCCCATAGTGTGTGAATGAGCGTGTAAGTGTGTATGCCCCCCCACCCCCCTGACCCTGTATACAGGATAAAGCAATATAGATGATGAGTAAGTGAGTGAGTGATACTGTATATATGTCACTTCCTCAAAAAGTTCTCCATAGCACGCCACTGACTTTTAATAACTTTTTTCTCAGGCTGATGTAATCATCTGGGATTACGCAAAAAGAAAGATTTATGCTCGACTCGTCCTCCACCAGGCCAAAGTGGAAGCTCTGGCTTTCTCTCCCAATGAGAAATACCTTGTGTCTCTGGGGGGACAAGATGACGGCAGGTAAAGTGATGACGTTTCATCCTTTTTCTGTTCATCATAAATTACTGCCTAGGTTGTTATACTGAAATTCCACTCATCAGTATTCAGAGCTCAAATGGGACTACAGACTTCAGCACTATTCAGAAGCTGATGAGGGTTAATCCAGAGGAGAGCCACAGTTACACACAATTCTGATCTTGAAGTTCAGCGCCAACGTCTGACAGTTTATTATAACCACAATATGTCACAGTCACTGATCAAGGCAATTAGTAAAAACATAAACATCACCTTATTTGAATTACCCTGTATTTTGTGTGTGTTTTATACGGGAAGTACATAATACGTGTCTGTGTTCAGTATCGTGGTGTGGAACGTGGAGAAGAAGGAGGCGATTTGTGGAAGTCTGGCTTCGGCTCACAGCGCAGGTCACAGTCTTACCGTCAGCTACTGCAACCTGAGTGACAACGTCTTCATCTCAGCCGGACAGTAAGACTCGTCTTCACACACTAATGAACGTTAGAGCTCAGAAAAAAAACAGACCGAGCACTAAACAGTAGTCGACTAAATGAGATGCTACCAGAGTGTGTTGTTTGCGCTTGTGTAATTATTAAGTGATTGATAAAGTTGATATTTGATTTTTAATGGTTCTCAAACACAGTTTATTCTTAAGTGATTAACATAAGCAAAATTGTAGCTCAAAGGGGTCCCAGAAACAAAACTGACACCAAACAGAACAAAACAGTGAACCAGGTAAGGAACAGGAACAGGTACTAGAACAGGGAGAAACCTCATGTGCAAGACAAGACTTAGGTACTCATCTAGCACAGCCAATCAAAGAACCTGAGCACACCTGTGTGACGAGACTAAAATGTGAATTTGAGCTATATGCAATATAAGAGTCCTCTAAACGTAACATAAAAGTTTAAAATCAAAGTACATAGCGGCCACAGCCCCGTGACACTAGGGCTCAATGCTGACAGTATTAAAGAAGCAACACTGAACAAGTCATGAGTGATCGATCATGTTTGGCGTAAAGAGGGAAATTTATAAGATGGTTATTTTAAACACTAAATAACACTGTAAAATGTTCCTACAGCTCAGTAAATTAGTCGTTTTAGACAGAAGAAATCATCTACCGTGTGTTTGTGATCTCCAAGGGATCGTAACTCCCAGATGTTGAACATGTGGTCTGTAAAAATAAACAATAATAATGTAGGCATTGAATTTATAATTTTCTCCCCATGTTTTTTGCCTTAGTGGTACGCTCCGTGTGTGGGAGCTCGATCTCCACAACAGGAAAATTCGCCCCACAGAATGCCAAACGGGGCAATTAAAAAGGGTTATTAAATGCATAGAGGTGAGAGGAGTTTTATTAGATTATACCATGTTGTAATGATTCGTTTTAATAACAAGTATAAATAATTGATAAAATGCGAACAATAATGAATTAGACAGAGTGCTTTAATATAACCCTGTGCTACTGCCAGAGCTGCTATTACAGAGAATTAATACCCTCTGACCAATCAGAATGTACCGTATGCATTTTATTTTTTGTAGATCCCAGAGGATGATGTTTTTTTTTACTGCGGCACCACAAGTGGAGACATCCTCAAAGTGAACCTGAAAAGTCGCTTGCTGAACAGCTGTGGTCCGGTGAAGCTGAAGTTCAGCAAAGTGAGCGTGAAAGAGAAAATTAGAGATTTTAAAAAGTCGTATTTACACTTTTAAACAATTGTAATGTGATGGATTCGTGTTGTTCATTTATGTGTTGCTGTATGAATCTCAAACAATTATGGTGTGTGTGTGTGTGTTTATTGAAGGGTGTAACTGCTCTGAAGATGTTGAAGACAGGAGATGTGTTGGTGGGATCAGGAGATGGAACGTTCAGTCTCTGCTCGGGCACAGCCTTCAAAACTATCAAGTGAGAGTTAGAACATGAGACAATAAAATGGTTAAAGAATGAGGCAGTTGGACAGTGAAAGAATATCAGACTGTCAAACTGTGAGAGTCTCACTGATCCGTAACATTATTTTTGTTGTTATTTGGAATAATTGTTTTTTATAATTACCACTTTTTGCTGCGTTTGTGTAAAGGAGCGTGGTGCTGGAGGGCGGTGTGTCGTCTGTGGCTTTGCGTGGTCAAGGTCAGCAGGTGTTTGTGGGCACTGAGGCTTCTCAGATTTACAGGTTCGGCTACACGGACTTTACACCTGAGCTCATCGCTTCCAGCCACAGCAGTGCGGTTTGGGATGCAGCCTTTCCTGTGTAAGATTTACCCGCACTTTTCACCACCACAACTAGAGGCACTTACTGATTCACCATTCTGCTATATAGAGGAACCTTGGATTACAAGCACATTTCATTCCAGAAGCGGGCTCGTATTTCAAAACACTTGTAAACCAAAGAAATACATAAGAAATAATGGAAACTCAAATTATTCATTGCACAGCCCCCCAAAAAATAAGTGCATAAAAATCTCCTCCTCGCGCCTTCACACATACACACACACACACACTAATGGAAAGACTGTTTTGTCTGAAAAATGTAAAATAAATTAACCTCCAATTTACCTTTGAAAAGAATCGCAACAGAGTGGTGTTTCTGTATAGAGCAGAGTGTGTGTGTGTGTGTGTGTGTGTGTGTGTGAAGGCGCGAGGAGGAGGGGGGAGGTGTGTGAACGCGAGAGGAGGGTGGTGTGTGTGTGTCTGTGTAAAGGCGAGAGGAGGGGTGTGTGTGAAGGGGCACGGTGGCAAATTTCGTGCGCACACATACAGTAACGGCATGCTGATCCCGGGAGAGAAAGAAAAGGGATCTTTAACCTCTCTAATAAGACTTTCTTTTGCTTTACACGCGTGCGCACACGCGTGTTATAATAAACATTACACGTGCACTGTAAACACACGCATACAAACAAGACATAAAAGACATTTTACACACACACACATGGTCACAGTGTTATAGTAAACAGTACACGCGTGCCAAAACAAGAAGTGCATGCATGCTACTCGGATACTCTGTACCTTGTAAACCAAGCCTTACTTCAAGTTTTTCAAGTGAAAATTTATTAAAAATCTTTGCTCGTCTCGCAGGACACTTGCAAATTGCGTTACTCGCAATCCGGGGTTTCACTGTATCTGTCTCACTCTCTAACTCACTCTCTTCGTGTTTGTTTCAGAGGAACGTCAGAGCTCTTTGCCACTTGTTCTCAGGATGATATCCGCGTTTGGCACACAGAGTCCAGTAAAGAGCTTCTACGGATCCGAGTCCCGAACATGACATGTACCGCACTGGGCTTCATGAGGGACGGTCGTAGCATCTACAGCGGTGAGAAAAACCTCAACTAAACACTTCTAATATGACCATGTGCTGGTGTTATTTGACCTGTTGCACACTACTACTGGAGATCAGGGTCCATATTAACAAAGCTTCTTAAGCCTAAAAGTTGCTCTTAATGATGAAATTCTTAGAAATTATGACACTTAAATTTACGACTACATCTTAGTAAAGATAAAAATTATTCATAAAACATTGTAGCCCTAAAAGCAGCTCCTAAGGTAAAAATTGTTACGAGTAGGGAGGAGGACTTTTAAGAGGCTTAAAAGTTTCTATAGCATAGGACAAAATGGCAGAAAGAAGACATATTGTCAATTGACAAATACTGAACATAAAGCTAAAAGTAGACACTGCTCTTCTGTCCAATCTGTTTTTCTTGTTGTTTTACTTCCTTCTCTTGGATTGTTGGCTACATACCATCCAAACGTGCAACTTAAACAGACTGTCCTGTAATCGTGTACATTTCTAGAAGGTGAGTCATTTTGCTCCCATCAATCTGAAATGGATTACAAATAATAAAATCATTATGATAAATAAATGTAAGAACTAAAATGTAGCCACTAGTGTGTTCAAATTGGTTGCTTCAAAATTGACAAATTTTTAACATTTGGCTGTTTTAATTAACTTTAAGATATTTAGCCTATAACATAACCTTGCTTCAAAGTAACTTTGATTTAAAGTAGCCTGTAGTCATGATTATACAATTTATTTATTTACAAAAATTATGATTTCACTGTCTGTTCTGTTATCTTATATTCTATTTTCACAAAGAGTGCATTTAAAGACCTTTACAGAGGTCAGAGGTTAGTTTTTTATCAACCAATCACAGTCCTTGAATTGCTGCATCATCCCTAGCAACGGGGTCAACCACACCTCCTCACTAAGATAAAGGGTTTTGTACTTTCCTTACTCAGAGTAGCTCTGAGACGTTTCCTAAATCACTTTTAGTCTAAGACTCCCAGCTTTTTAGCTAAGATAGGAGCTCTCTGAGAGAATTCTAAAAAGCCTTGTGAATACGGGCCCTGAACTTTTAGAATTTTTAGTAAAAATGTTTTAAAAAAGAAAAAGAAAAGTTTTGTATTTTCATGTTACATGGTACAAATGAAGGCTTAACTTGGCTTAACTTCACCATAGCATGGAATGATGGGACAATTCGCCTGTTCACTCCTGAGAGTGGCCACCTAATGCTGATGATCCCTAACGCTCACAGCATGGGAGTGACTGCATTAAAGAGCACCAACAACTGCACGCGGCTTGTTAGTGGAGGCGGCGAGGGACAGGTGGGGTTTATCAGACTGTTATCTATTACTGATTTATTACTGCCATCTAAAGAATGCTTAATTATAGCTTAGATTGAGCCTCTCAGTATCACCCAAAAGCTTATATGCTTATATTATTCTTAAGTTTGAGATATTATAAAACTGCATAATCTGTTTCCCCAAACCAGTTTGTTGTGCATTTCTTAACTTCAGCATTGCACATTTGTAATACAAGTCTATGACTGTGGTTAACTAGATACAAATTTTAATTGATGGACAGCGCTTGTTTACTTTTTTAGGGTACATTTTATAAACACTCTGGGGTTTAATTCAACACTGGGAATTTCACTGCACTGTGTACTGACTAGGGGTGTATTATTGTGTGGTGGTGGTGATGTAGGTGCGAGTGTGGCAGATCCTGCGAGACACACACAGACTCATCACCAGCATGAAGGAGCACAAAGCTTCAGTCAACGCCATTCAGATTAAAAGTAACGATGAAGAGTGTGTGACGGCAAGCTCCGACGGAACCTGCATCATCTGGGACCTGGTGTGAGTGAGGATGCACAAATAATACAAAGTTCTTCTGAGTTCTCCTGCACCATTTACACTGTCTCACCTAACTCTCTCTCTCTTCTCTCTCTCTCTCTCTCCCAGGCGCTTTGTCAGGAATCAGATGGTTCTGGCTAACACATTGTTTAAAAGCGTCTGCTATCATCCTGAGGAATATCAGATCATCACCAGTGGAACGGATCGGAAGGTGCCACCCTGTGTGTGTGTGTGTGAGAGAGAGACCGAGAGAGAGAGAGAGAGAGAGAGAGAGAGAGACCAAGAGAGAGAGAGAGAGAGAGAAGAATGTTCTATAATAGGACAGAATAGAACAGGATTGGACCACAAAAAAGAATTATGTGCATGCAGTAACGTTTGGCCTTTGACCTTTAACCTTTCTTTCAGATTGGCTACTGGGAGGTGTATGATGGTGCGGCTGTTAGAGAGCTGGAGGCCTCGCAGTCCGGGGCCATTAACGGCATGGACATCAGCGCTGAAGGAGGACATTTCATCAGTGGTGAGCATTTCTGCTATGATAAATTATTAATCATGCCTGCTCGAGCTGCCGTTTGGACTCAAGTTTCAAGTTTAAGTAAGTAAATGCTCGTATCTCTTCGTGTCTCCTCCAGGTGGTGATGACAAGCTGGTGAAGGTGTGGCGTTATGTAGATGGAGATGTCACACATGTGGGCATCGGCCACAGCGGCAGCATCACCAGCGTGTGCTTGTGTCCCAACAGCAGATTTATTATTAGCACCAGTGCAGATGGCGCGGTGCTTAGATGGAAATTCCCGCACTACACAAGCTCATAGTGCTCAAAAAAATAAAAACATAATAGACATTCTTTGCATTAATATGCTTTATAGAATAGGATTATATGCTTTATAGGATACTGTTCTGCATTATAGTGACATATCCTTTTTCTTTTTTGTTTGAGGGCAATACTGTATGATGAATTGGATTTTATTTCATTTTAACAAATTATACAATCATGAATAAGCGAGATCCTGTTAGATTACAGTATATTTTGGTTTTAATTTGTCTGTCCTGCAAATTACCTGGAATTCTCTTGTATTGTTTGGATAATTTTTCTTAAAATTCAAAACATTCTCTCAGTTTGTTTTATGGAATTCACAATCTCATCAATATAAAATCATAAAAAATAAGCTAAACAATTTTATTATCATATTTTTTTTTACTTAGTACAGTTTTGTGGTATTTTTGTATTTTATTCCAGGTCACAGAATTAATTTGAAAACAATATTTAGTACATGCAGTACAATGAGATTTTATTTGTGGTGACCAGGCAGGCACATTGTGTTCATTCAGCATGCATTCCCTGTGGGATTATTTCACAATTTTTTTTAATGGGCTAATATTTGTTTGTCTTCACTTACATTAAACTAATAATACATTTTGCACATTTTCTTCATGTTATGATTCAGAATAGAATGTGCAGGGTGTGCAATGCATTTGTGTGATTTAAATTAAAAGTTATTATATGGATATGGAGCTTTACTCACTTTTTTCAACACACTGCTATTATTTTGAACACCACTGTATCAGCCGAGGCCAGGGACTGTCTTCATGATAAAGTGGAACCGTCCCTAGTCACCACACGCATCCCAAACAGACAACATGCATCATCTGGGACCTGTGGGGCACCAGGACGAGTCTGACACGTCCAGAGGGCAGAGGGGGTCTGGATCACTGGCAGCTCAGGAATGACATGTATAGCTCGACAGAGAGAAGAGAAGGAGAGATGACAGTTGGGTATCGTTACAGTCACATAATAAATAAAGTGAATGTATTTTTAGTGCAGAGTGCAACCAGGACTCTGTCAGTACTAACTATGACATCATAACTAAAAGGGAGAGCCAGAATGAAATACAGACATGAGGGGGAACTGGAATAAGATAAGAGATAAACCTGGATTACCACGGCAGCAAGTGGACAGTACAAAAGTAAAAAATTAAGAAACAACAGAATAAAGTAAAATAAAATAGAGACAAAAAATTAGAATACTAACAGTAAAAAATTTACACTATACAATCTCGCTATAGAATATGGACATCTGTGGAGTAAAAATATTTAGATAAATATATATTTAGACTGTAAGTAAGCAAAAGTTGACTAAGTAATATGTCTGTACCCAATGAGTATACATACAGAGAATGAGTGACAGGCATGTACAATAATATATTAAAAGGTTAAAAGTTCTAAATTGCACTTTGCCCAGTTATGGTGGTTCCCCAAGACAGACAGAAAAATTGCATGTTCCACCAAAGTATTGCACATGACAAAGAGTTTATTTGTTCATTTGCTTGTGCGTACAGTATGTGGTCAGAGTTCTAAATTGTATTCTGACAGCAGTTGACAAGAAAGACTTGTGGGTCACATCGTGGGTGCAGCAGCCTGCCACTGAAGGAGCTGCTCAGTGCTGTCAGATACTCCTGCAAGAGGTGGGAGTTGTTATCCAACAGGGATGACAGCTTAGCCACCATTCTCCTGTCACTCACCACCTCCACTGGGTCCAGAGGGCATCCTAGAACAGAGCTGGCTCACCGGTTCAGCCTGTTCAGAATGTAAAGCAACCAGTCACTCCACGATCAACAAACATGAGTGATCAATGAGAGTGGGGAAGACAGCATCTAAACATACCAGTTCACCGTAATATGTAGAGTTGTTGTTGGTCTGTCACCTGCTCCCGGCAAGGGGTCGCCACAGCGGAATATCAAGTCCACACAACAACTTGGCACAGGTTTTACGCCGGATGCCCTTCCTGACGCAACCCTCCCATTTTATCCGGGCTTGGGACCGGCACTGCATCCAGTGGCTGGGGGGTTTGGGCACTGGCTGGGAATCGAACCCAGGCCTTCCGCATGGCAGGTGAAACACCTACCACTGAGCCACCAGTGCCCTACGCTGAATTTACGTATTATGGTGAACTGGTACTGTATGTTTAGATTCTGTCTTGAGTCCATGAGGCCCCCAGATCTGCTCGTTTACCTAAAGCTAATCTATTCACAAAAATGTTTGGCTAAATAAATAGGCAGTCAATGACTGTTTCTGAATCCTGAACATTTTAAAACCTCCGGGCTTTGTAAGAAAAACAAAAGAATACCATTTAATGCTTTATATGTCAATAGTAGTATTTTAAAATCAATGCGAAATTTCACAGGGAGCCAATGAAGTGAAGATAAGATAGGAGTGATGTGCTCATATCTTCTGGTTCTAGTGAGGACTCTCACTGCTGCATTCTGGACTAACTGAAGCTTGTTTATGCACCTATAGTAGTTGAACAACCAGACAGTAAGGCATTACAATAGTCTAACCTAGAGGTGATAAGAGCATGAACTAGTTTTTCCTGCATCGTTTAGTGACAATATATTTCTTATCTTGGCAATATTTCTGAGATAAAAGAATACTACCCTGGTAATATTATCTACATTTGCTTTAAATGAAAGGCTAGAATCTATAATCACACCATGATCTTTCACTGCTGCACTTGATAGAACAGAAAAAAACATTTTACAGTGTGATCAGAAAGCTTGCTTCTAGCTGCTTCTAGGTCAGATCCAGCCCACATCTGGCCCACATCTATTCCGCAATAAAATGCCAGATCTGGCCCAGATCTGGTATGGTATGGGACCAGATCCAGAACAGAGCTGTACCAGATCTGATCCACATTTGGGCCAGAATCTGGAATCCGCATCTGGCCCGGAGATGGCTGAGTGCTGGTCCGGATAAGTGCCAAAAGATACCAGCCCAAGTCTGGGTCTGGGCCAGATCTGGACCACCTGATTTTTGCTATCTGGGCTGGCTTCCGAGATACTGTACAACTAACCACTGCCACTAGTGCCCCTAAAGGCCTAGCTAATGTTACAGTACGTGCCTCGATAGTGTCTCCTATAACCAGAGCAAACCTGTTGGACACTTGAAGCACAGAGGAGGTGTGCTGCGGCGGGCTAGCCTTAGCGTTAGCTTTGGCTGAACGAGTATGCTCCGAGTCGTCACCCACTCGCCCCGCTGTGAGGCCTCTAATGCCAGACTCAGGGGCTGGCTATCTCTGCCTGCGGCACCCAGACTTTCCGCTACGAAAATATCACTGCTCTCGTGCTCTTTAACCCTCTCTAAAGTCTGGATGCGCTCCTCTAACCCTCATATCTTCTCCGTCAGACTGCTCACTAACACATACCTATCACAAATAAGGTTACCGCTAATGACGGAGGAAGAATGCCTAAACATCCTGCACTCTACCTACTGAACAAGCTGAATACTAGACATGATAACTTACGTGAGTTGTGATTGTTTTGAGGTGGATTCCGCTTGTTCTTAGACGAAGAGATACGTGCTTTCTCCGGAAAAGCTCAAAAAACGGAAAAAGGCAAATGTCTAGTAGTATTAGAACCCTGACAGGGGGCAATTAACCGGCCCAAAAATTTCCCATAGACTTAACATTGAGACCAAGTTTGATGGATTGTAGCACAGAGCGGGAATTTTGTAGAAAGGTACATTTGAAGACGTTTGAAACGTGTGTCAGAAAGTTTTACCGCCGAAATTTGCCCTTATAATCGGGATTTTGGCACTTAAATATTCCTGTACTATTCGTCCTAGACCCATGAAAGAGATGGCAAATTGTGCGGCTCATTTGGGAATGGGGTGAGATGAAGGAAGTGGGGGGTAAATTGCCCTTGCAGGGGGCAATTGTATCACCATAAAAATCCCATGAATTTAATATTGAGAAACATTTAGACGGATTCTAGCACAGAGCGAGAATTTTGTAGAGAGATAAAATTGACCACATTTAAAGAGGCTTGCAAGCTGTGTCAGAACATACCCCGCACAAGGGTATTAGTTTAACCTCTGGGGTTCAAGAGGTGCCTAAATTTGCATCATTGACTTATAATGGAGATTTTGGCGTGTAACTAGTCCTTTACCGTTTGTTGTAGACACATGAAAGAGGTGTCCCGTGGGCTTGACATGACTTCTCTTAGGGGTGGGTGGGAAATTGTCCCAGTAGGGGGCAATTAACATACAATATAATGGTAATTTCCATAGGAACTTAGAAACTGAACATAAATGTGGATCCCATTGTCGTAGAGACATGGGGAGGGATCACTTAACTCAGGCAACCAATCAGTCTTTTGCATTTATCAAGATACTCATAAGCCATGCCCCCTAGCAACATCATTAGCATGCTGTTAGCATGATGCTAACAATATTAGCATGTTGCTAGCATGATGCTAACAATATTAGCATGTCACTAGTAACATGATTTGCACGTTGCTACATTATCGTGACGTTTATATGATTAGCATATTGTTATCATTATGCTAAGTGTATTATATTAGCATGTTACTAGCAACAACATTAGAATGTCGCTAACATGATGCTAGTGTGATTTTGCCACAGCAAGCACCACTCACATTTTCTTCAGAAAATGTACCTGACTAGTGTTGTTTATTATTTGTTTTTTTTCTTCCGTGCAAAAATTTGGCGATTAACTTGTTCGGTAGCATTTGTTGTAGATTCATGAAAGTGGTATCAAATCATACTTCTTATTCAGGAATAGGGTGCTATGACTTTTCTAAGGGGTGGCCGCCAAAAATCCCATAGACTGTTAAGAGCAAGAATTTTGTAAAACTATACAATTTAATACATTTGGATCATAGTGTCATAGGGGCGAGTTTTGCCACGGCAAGCACCACTTATATTTTCTTCAGAAAATGTATCTCTCCAGTTATTATTATTTTGTATGAACAGAAAAAGCTGTATAATTTGAACGCTGATATAACCAAACGAGGAACTTTAGCGGCCACAGTACGAAAACAGGAAGCTCCAACCAAGCAGGTCAAAGGCCAGGTGGTCTCAAAAAATTTGAGGTAATCAGTTACATCGAATGTTTTAAGTAATATTTTTAAGTACACCGAACAGATCAGTTTTTGAGTTTATTGTACTCATTATTATTAATCATTCTTTACTTGCAATACTGAAAGTACAAATTCTATACATATATTTCTATAACACTTAATACTGTAACACTTAAAAATGCAATACCAATTTGTAAATTGGACATTTTTTAGTAAGGAATGCCCAACAACCAAATTCACTTTTATATTAAATCCAACATGAGTTGTAGCATGAGATGCAACATTAATTGCAGTAACATCCTATAAATAGGATCGCACCAAACTGTCGACAATAAGTCGAAAAAAATCTACCTCTAAAGTTTGGAACATTAGATCCCTTGCGCCTAAAGCACTTATTATTAATGAAATGATCTCAGATTATTGCCTTGACGTACTCTGCCTCACCGAAACCTGGCTTAAACCAAATGAATATATTGGTCTGAATGAGTCTACTCTGTCAGGATATTTCTATAAGCACGAGCCCCGTCTAACTGGACACGGTGGTGGTGTCGCCACTATCTACAATGATGTACTCACTGTTACCCAGAAAATAAGGCCCAGGTTTGACTAATTTGAAGTGCTCATCATTAATGTTGCACTCAATGAAATACGTAATAAACCCTTGCTATATTTTACCCTGGCCACCGTGTACAGACCCCCGGGGCCATATGTCGATTTTCTTAAAGAATTTGGACATCTGCTATCAGACCTATTGGCTAACTCAGACAAAGTGTTGATAGTAGGAGACTTTAACATTCATGTAGATGATGCTAACGACGCTTTAGCACTCACATTTATGGATTTACTAAATTCTTTTTGGTTTAAACAAAATATAATTGGAGCAACTCACCGCTTTAATCATACACAAGATTTAATTATATCCCATGGTATAGATGTCTCTAATATAGAGATCTTACTTCAAAGTGATGAAATCACAGATCATCACCTCCTGATATACTGAAAAACCATTCCCCCCCCCCTCCTGATTTCTTATTCTTTTGCATGTTTGTCACACAAAATGTTTCTGATCATCAAACACATTTAACTATTCGTCAAAGATAACACAAGTAAACACAAAATGCAGTTTTTAAATGAGGGGTTTTATTATTTAGGGAGAAAAAAAACTCCAAATCTACATGGCCCTGTGTGAAAAAGTGATTGCCCCCTGAACCTAATAACTGGTTGGGCCACCCTTAGCAGCAATAACTGCAATCAAGCGTTTGCGATAACTTGCAACGAGTCTTTTACAGCGCTCTGGAGGAATTTTCTTTGCAGAATTGTTGTAATTCAGCTTTATTTGAGGGTTTTCTAGCATGAACCGCCTTTTTAAGGTCATGCCACAACATCTCAATAGGATTCAGTTCAGGACTTTGACTAGGCCACTCCAAAGTCTTCATTTTGTTTTTCTTCAGCCATTCAGAGGTGGATTTGCTGGTGTGTTATGGGTTATTGTCCTGCTGCAGCACCCAAGATCGCCTCAGCTTGAGTTGACGATGGTTTGGTCATGATGGTTTGGATGCTGCTCCTGTGCTTCCAGTGATCCAGACCTCATCTGCCCTCTGCACCTACTGACTCGTCTCTATGCTGAACTGGACTTCATGTCAACTTAAAGAATTTCTGTCATATTGAACTTTCACCTGCACAACACACATGATGTCATATCATTTCTTTCTGTTATCACCCAAATGAGGATGGGTTCCCTGTTGAGTCTGGTTCCTTTCAAGGTTTCTTCCTATTGCCATTTCAGGGAGTTTTTCCTTGTCGCCGTCACCCTTGTCTTGCTCATCAGAGACATTTCATTCATCATACATTCATCTCATTACCTAAACACATTTTTCTCACACATACACACTTCTAATTTTTTCTTTTCTAAAAAAATTTTCTTTCGTTTTTGTGAAGCTGCTTTGAGACAATGACCATTGTTAAAAGCGCTATATAAATAAAATTGAATTGAATAAGATGAAGGGAACCTACACAATACTAGGTGTAATACTGTATGTTGTGTTATAATGAAAACATCAAGTTTAGGGTCCTCAGATTGTAAATTATACTTACAGCATCGTGCAAAGACAGACCAATCTGCCATCTTAATCAAAACAATTCAACGTGGGTAGTTAATGTTGCATTGATGACGTCGATTAGACTTTGCCAGAAAAAGTTGCCAGATTCTTTGAACTGTAAAATAAACTTGTACCGGAATGATGGGGAGCGGAAAAAGTATGAAGATAAAAGAAGCAGTTCATGATCCAAACCAAATCATCTGTCAAATATAGTGGAGGCAGTGTTATGACATAAGGTTGTACAGCTTTCAATGGAACTGAAACTGGTGTTTATTGACAATATAAAAGTCACTACAATTCTGACAATCTGATATGAAAGTAAGTGCATAAAGTGTAATTCTCACAACAATTGTTTACTCTTTTGTGGAATAATGCCCCCTCCTGTTCCTTACAGTATGTCTTGGCTGATGGCCTCCTCTGTCAAGGTAGAGCTTGCCTTTTTCAATGAACCTGAGTCAAATGTGATCCAAACACCACTTCTTTCAAGGATGCCTCTGTACATGAAGATAATGAACAGATCCAGTTGTTTATTCAAGTGGAAGAAGAGTTAAGAAGTAAAATTAACTACTTGAATAAAGTGTTTTTGTTCATTCCTCTTACATTCTGTGTCTCTTTACATTCAAGGATGGAGCCTTTTCGTGGTGTATACCAGAATGAAGATGTGAAGAAACAGCCAGGGCCCGGTTTCCCGATAACGATTGATCTTAGCGCTTATGAGCGTTTTCTACAAGTCATTTTGCAAACGTTCGTTATTGTTTCACGTGCGTTTCCCAAACATGCACTTAACACAATTGCACGTAGCCCTGCTTTAAGTGCTACTTACAGTAGGAGTCACTAGGGTTAGAGTTAGAGATATATCTGTTGGTAACGTGCTGAAATGTCACGCTGTAGAATGGCTCGTCTGTCAGAGATGAACTAACCTGAGGTGACCAGAAGACGTAGCTTTAGCGGTTAGCCCAATGTAGCGTGGATGGTAAACCCAAACGCGGAGTAACGGCGAGTAGGCAGGATAACCACGCGATTTAGTTTAAGGACTCTCACGAAAGGGGAGCAAGGGAAAAACACAAATTTAACCCGCGTCCTATAAATACACACACAATGGTAAGAAGCAACAACCAAAACACAGTGAGTACTCACGGTTTGAAGAAAGCCAACGTGAACCGACATGGGCCGAACTCAATGACTGAGCGGTAAGCCACCGTTTGTTTACTCCTCTTATACTTCCTGGTAGGCGACCGTCTTACTTCCGGGTCCTAGTGCCGGCCGCAGATTGTGTGTGCATGACATCGTCATTGTTGCACATGCTGTTTTAGCAATCCATCTAAGCCAGTGGTTCTCAAAGTGTGGGGCCCCACTAGTGGGGAATACAGACATGACAGGTGGGGCGCAATGAACGGGAGGAAATTAGTGGAAAATAACAGGAAAGTACCTATTCTAATTCATACTGTTCTTTATTGATAATGAAGAGTGTACACTCAAAACTAAACAATCACACACAAATAAATGGATCATTAATACAAGTAAATTTAAAATAACATCAGCTGTGGGCCGGGAGAAAAAGTGGAACCATAGTGGAACAATAATGGTTTAACGTCGGACCAACTTGAGCAGCGCTGCTCGAATGCTCTGACAGAAATAGACCGCGCCGACCATCAAAATACATTTTACCCCACTGGGATGCGCACGTACAAACCAGGCATGGCAAGGCGGAAAGAATATTAAACATTTTAAATAAAAAACAGTGGGTCGCACAGGTTTGTGATTCGAACGGCGCTGCTGAAGTTGGTCAGCGCTGCGCGATCCACCGGGCTGCGCGAATAAACCAGATAATCTCTGCGCTATCCAGATAGTCGCGCTGCGCTGTATTTGCGCAGATATTTGGTTCAGTCGGGTGCCACGGTTTCATCCCACTTTTAATGTGTTTGGCTTCACATACACTGACGGTGCAGCAGCAGTGAGTTTGCTTATACTGTATGTGACGAAACCAACAACGAGGAGATTGTAAAGAAAAAAGCTGCATCGTCTGTGGTGTGGAATTGGTTTTAACAAGTTGCACTGTTTTAACAAGTGGTGGAAACACGTCAAACCTTTTCTATCATTTGAAATCCAAGCATCCAAACGAATATGGCCAAAGTAAAAAAAATGTGGCAAACCTCAGCAATTCACAGTTTAAATTAAATTACATTATGTAAAACAGTTTCTTTGTGTTTGAATTTTTATTTATGCATTTTCAGATACAAATTGCTATATTGTGATGTATATCGTTATCGAGGTAGAAAATTGCCGAGGTAGATATAACCAAGATTTTGGTTATATCGCCCACCCCTAATGTAGCCTATCTTGAGCTTGGATTCATGGTGGGGATGGTGGGGGCAGAAGAGAGGCTCATGTGTGTTTTGTGTCTTATACCGCTGGCAGTAGACTGCATGAGACCCAACAAATTTGGAAGACACTTAGATACAACACACTCTAGTCACGTTAATAAGCCACTCGACTTCTTTGAAAGAAAGCTGGCAGAATACAGACAGCAGGAGAATCGCATGGTAACATCTGAATCAGTGGACAGCAAAGCACAAATGGCTTCATTCAAAGTTACATACAGAATTGGCCAGTGCAAAAAAACTACAAACGATTGCTGAGCAGCTAATAAACATGGGGTCAATTATGCAAAGATATGTGACAACATAAGCCTTTTATAACAATTGCATGTGTATTTTATCTGTTTTTAACTTGGTGTTTGATCTTATTGGTTTAGAAATTGATATTTCAATAAACAGTAAACTTGGCCGATTTCGTTATTATTTTGTTGACAAGTGGGGCTCGAAAATTCGCTCACCCCCTTAAGTGGGGAACGACAGAAAATGTTTGAGAACCACTGGCCTATGCTTTCATTTCCGTTTTTTCTACTTGTGTGAATGTATATTCAACTCGAATAACATAAGTTCTGTAATTTCTTCTTGAGCAAGTTTAAAAACATAAATTAACTGGAAATGTCGTCCTGTAAAAACACTGTCTTGCTCCAATCTCGCACTGATTACTATCAAGTGTAGCACAGATCCTTTTTCCCAACGGCCATAAAACTTTACAACTCTTCTCTGTAACTCATACAGTTACACTGACTGTTACACAACAGGACATTAATACTTACTCATATAAATAATGACAACTGCAATAGTACTTCCCAATAAAATATGTAATACAAGATTACATATAATAATACAGGTCTAGATTACATACATATACTAGATTACTGTGCAAAACCTACAAGTGGTCCTATATATATATATATATATATATATATATATATATATATATATATATTTTTTTTTTTTTTTGTTAAATTTCTTTAATTTTTGTGAAGCTGCTTTGAGACAATGACCATTGTTAAAAGCGCTATATAAATAAAATTGAATTGAATTGAATTGAATTCTACAAGTTGGTACTTACTGTTTTACGAAGGTTTTTTTTTTTTTTTTTTTGGACATTATTATTTATTACCTTTATTACCTTTCCTTAGATAACTGTGAGCACCTGTAACCGAGGATAAGCAATTTCCCATCTTGAATCTTGAATAAAACAAATTTATTTGCTATAAATTTAACAGTTTTAACAGCATAATTTTCTATATTTATATGAAACCTTAATTATTTAAGTAGAATTATTTATCTCACATCAACATAAATAAATAAGTACATAAATAAATAAGCTCTTACATTTATTTTTTGAAAAGTTTAGCCTTGAAGATAATTATCTTCACCTGAATTGCTGTCATGTTTTGTCTCGGACGCAGATGCAGGTGTAATTATAACAGTCTTTATTTTCACCAACTAAAAACCAAAACCCAAAAACTGGAGTTCCACAGAAAATAACAAAACACAACTCAATGTTTTCTCGTGCACATTCCAGTCAAGTGTCCAAGGGTTTTGACCCCTGTCTTCTCACTCTGTTCAGTTCTAGAAACATACAAGTAGTTTTATAAAAATGGTTGTTAAACTCTGCACAGACTCCTAGTATACTGTACACAACGGTGGACGGACAGGTCGCTACGGGGTCGGCTGGTTTAAATAGCAACACACACACAGGGGCTACACAGGTGAATCTACTTTGTGATAATAGTGGATGACATACACACACTGACACACTAGGGGGAGACAAAGCGACATCTCAGTAGTCCGGAGAACCGGATCTTCTTCCCTGAGACCGAGGTGGCCCAGATGTTACAAGTGCATTTGCTAATAGGAGAATATTTTTAAAAGCACATACCTAGGGGTGGAGAACCTAGCAAAATGGCTGAAATAAAAAACAAAGAAAAGACATTTTTTAAAAAGAAGAAATGAATATTACTTTAGAGGAAGTGGAGCTCTCTCTCTTTGTGCCACAAAAGTGCTGTGCTGTAATAACAGTAACAGCTATGTTGCACAACACTGCAGTGAGGGCAAGAATGCGTTTGGACATCAGGGAGGAAGATGAAGAGGTGGAGGAAGAGAATGTAGTCGATATGAGGCTTCATGATGCTCAACCAAGACATGTTCAATACATGGCTGGGTTTCATGCACGACAGCAAGTCATCCTTTATTTGTGTCATCTCTAAAGCACATTAAATATTTTCCATTAAATACATTTGTACTGTACCCTCGAAATGTCCATAGACCACTGTGTACTTTAGTTTTTCATTCTAACATTTATTATGTCATTTTTATTTTATTTCTTTATTCATTTTTATTTCTATATTGAATTGTGTAATGAGTAGAAAATAGAAAGGAATAAAAATATACATACAAATAAAATGAAAAATGACTTTGAAGAGAAGTAAATTTTAGGTGGAATTTGCCAGTTGTTCAGCAGGTGTCCTCATAATTCTGTCTCCTTACAATGCATTTACATTTTAGGCATTTTGCAGACGCTCTTATCCAGAGCAACTTACATTTTTATCTCAGTACACATCTGAGCAGTTGAGGGTTAAGGGCCTTGCTCAAGGGCCCAACAGTGGCAACTTGGTGGTTGTGGGGTTTGAACCTGGGATCTTCTGAACCGTAGTCCAATGCCTTAACCACTGAGCTACCCCTGGCCCTGGCGATGCACTTAAGGTTTTACGATTACTCCAGAGCATTCGTAGATCTACGAAGATTTTCAAGTGCTACTTAAGTTACGATGGTTTTGGGAAACAAACCGAAATATTAAGATCATTCATACGATCATTTTTACGAACTACTTAGGCTCACGATGCTTTTGGGAAACACAGCCCAGCTTAGTTTCCAAATCTCTTGATCATAACATTAATCCATCTTAGAATTATATTTCTGTACCCACATACTGTAAATGAAGAAGAAAACCTTGCTTGATTGTTTTACGTATTACCATAAAAAATGACAAGATAATGTTTAAAGCCAATAATATATAACAGTTCAAATTTGCTGTATTAAACTGCGGCCAACTGAAAGCTAATTCTTTAGGTTGATCTTTGCTACCAACTGGTCAAGTTTTATTATAAATCTAAACCATAGTGTGTTTTGAATATTTGATTTTATTAAACACTCTTCACTCGTGTAGATTTATTTTTGGGGTGTGGGATTTGTGTATAATTCATATAGAGCATTCGTTGACTTTCCCATCCACTATCAACTACAGGCGTAATATGAATATAATAATCTTTATTTACGGAGGTTTAAAGAAGACACAGAATACAGTGATATTTGCTCTAACCTGCCAACAATCATTTTGGCTTTTATTTAGATCAAACATGTACATTCAGTATCTGAAAAAGACATATTGTGCGTGTGAGTGTCTCAGTTCTGCTGCTTGCAGAGCATCTTATCTGTACTTCTCGGAGAGAGCCAGGGACACGGCAACGAGAAACTTATCCATAGCCACATGTATCTCAGGAGTAAAGTCAGTGGGGAACAGCATGGCCAGAACCACAAGCAAATTGTGGGACAGGATCTACAACGTAAAGGGAAAGAACACCAGTAATTAACCAGCATGCAAAACAAGATTTAAATATTAAGAGGAAAATGAAGTGGGATTAAAATGTATTTGCCTTGAAGTTGGCCGGGTCAACACGCAGCTGGTAAGCATGCAGCTCGCTCAGGCTGACCAACCCACTGGTCAGGTCATCGATTTTACTCACAGCTTCTCCCACTCCAGACATAATAACCTTTCCGTGCTTCTTCACTTGGACGGAGCCATAGCTCAAGTCCTTCCAATGGGAAAAATAGATCTTGGTCTGGGGGTAAACAGTCAGCATCCTGCATAGACACATTGCATAAAGTTAGCCCTCGGTATTGGGAAAAGAATTGAAATGAATATTAAAGGAGAAGAGTTCTCAAGTAACTCTTCTCCTTCACCTACCTGTACAGAGCTTCACTACCGATTTCTTCAGCCTTTGGGGCGATCTTAGCCCAGAAGGCCTTGATGGCATCTTTGTCCTTAGCAGAGAGACTCATGGTTACAGAGTGGTTTTGGAGAAGACTTCTGTGAACTGCCTCAAAAACCAATAACCCTTTTATACAAGGACTCAGACCGGGCACACCCCCGACCCACCTCAACAACGTAGCAACTTGGACTAATGTCTCATACGACCAGATTAGACAAGGCTTCTGCTGCTTGTCATAGATAATGTTCTCGCCTGATAGGAAACAACCTGATAAATTACCCTGTCATTTTGGTCATTTTACCTGAAACAGGCTGTTTAGAATTGTTTAACTGTACTAAAGATTGCATTAAATTAAGGATAATCCAATTGCCTAAAAGTCAGTTTTTAGTTAAAAAACTAATATTTCTAACGTTTTTCTGGAACAACCTACCAATTATACCATTTTTGCATTACAAGGTTTTTGTCAACATCGTCAAACATTAAAAAATTTATTTAAATATTACTTCTTTTCTTAAAAACATAGATTTTGTCTAATAACCAAGTGTCTTTTTTTGCATCTTTTATATAATTATTTTAAAAAATCCAATTCACCTTTTATTAGAATTCAATGAGGATTAAAAATGACTGAAATTATGAAAAAGTCCATCCTTGCTTTTTTTTTTTTTTTTTTTTTAACTGAGTTTCGGTTGACCGCAAGATTGCTTGACTTTATTGAATTTTTAGAAATGTCTGACGGGGTTGACAAAACTGCAGGACACATTATGAGCAAAAATTTAACTTTTTCATAAAGTTAATTAACAGTAATGTAACAGTCATTAGTTAATTAATACAGACTTATTTTATTTAGCAAACAATAAGTGTTTTCTGTTCATATATTTTAATCAGATTTTTAGCAATTTGAAAATGTGAACCCTTTTTCTGGACAAGGACTTTCTGAGACCTAGTGGACCACTTCATCAAATAAAATAAACAACATTATTTGATCATATTAAAAATTATTCTTTGTGAGTCTGTTATGTGCTAGACAAGTCCTATTTTTTGGGAATTAATTATTATTATTATTATTATTATTATTATTGTTTGTTCGTTAATTTCACTGTAGCCCAAATCATTTTCTGAGCTAAATTGGATGAGCACTGTTTGTATATGGTATACAGATAAAATTTATTAGATTGCACAGAAAAATGAATAATGCTATATATTATTAATAATATTTATTATTATCATTCATTCATTCATCTTCTATACTGCTTTATCCTGTATTTATTATTATTATTATTATTAATTTACATGCTTTGTTTTTCCACAACCCAAATGTAAAGGTGGAAAAGCAATTATTTATTAGTTTGAGATCTGGAGCAGGCTGCCAAGAACCTGTTGGCATTTTAGTTTAAATATGTTATGAACAGGTTGCCATGAGTGTGACCTCTAAAAATTTATTGCATAGTTTTCGTATGGTTTCGTTTGTTGTACACAAGTTATGTTATCTAAGTTTTTTTTAACTATTGTAGCACTAATAATAATAATAATAATAATAATAAGAAGAAGAAGAAGAAGAAGAAGAAGAATGACTAGCTTCTACAAAACAATCTAAAAGCAGGACCCGGCACTATGACAACACACTTATTTGAAAGATAAAATTATCTGTTCACATCTAATCAGAACCGTTCAGACTGCGAGACTGAACACACCCATTGTGGCCGGGTCCTGGGAGGCGGGGTCAGACACATATATAAGCAGAATACAAAGACAGAAATGACAGGACTCCTAGTTCAGCAGAACATTCTGAAACCCCAAAAGTCAACATGGTTGCGTGGACAGATTTCGAGCGCACTACCATCCAGAACATCTTTTCCAAGATCGATTACGAGTCTGCTGGTCTCCAGGCACTGACAAGGTACGTTCATGTATAAATATTTTGGAAAATAACCATTTAATAAAATTCTAATGACGTTTTTTCAACGCTACTCAGGTGTCTGGTCGTGTACCCATGGACCCAGAGGTATTTCAGTAAATTTGGAAACCTGTATAACGCCGCTGCCATCGAAGGAAATCCCAATGTTGCTGCCCACGGCTTGACTGTAATGCGTAGTCTGGAGAAAGCTGTGAAGAACCTGGACAACATTAAGGGCACCTACGCTGAACTGAGTGTGCTGCACTCTGAACAACTGCACGTGGATCCCGATAACTTCAGGGTGCGTCTTCATTTTACTTAAGACTTATTTATATCCTAATTTACACTTACATTTCTTTATACAGTATGTCCTATTTTTTTAAACTAATCCACTGGCAGCTTTACACTAAATCTACTTGAATCATCTGTTTTCTACCTGGACTTGTGTTCATTGTGTTTCCCCTGTTTCCTCTTAAGCTGCTGGCTGATTGCATCACCATTGTCGTTGCCTCGACCCTGGGTGCTGGCTTCACAGCTGAAGTGCAGGCAGCTCTGCAGAAGTTCCTTGCTGTCGTCGTCTCCGCACTCGGAAAACAGTACCATTAAATGTTAAATGTGAAACCAACAAACCATTTCAGTTTTAAAACCAACCCTGTACATGTGAATGCAAATAAATGTCAACATAAAATAACCAATAGAATTTCCGAGTTGTGTTTCGGTTCTTTATACCTTTAAGACGTTTAAATAACTAAGGCAGGCCATATTTATGTCTATGCAATACAAGGGCGGACTGGGACCAAAAATTGGCCCTGGCCTTCCTGGCCCACATCATAATACATTGGTTCATTCATGTAGAGATAAATTTTTAACACCAGTTACTAGTATAAAAATATAACACCATACAGAAATCAATGCTATTTAAATATATTATTTGAAGTATTACTGAATATGTAGGGTCATATTAGTAAAAGAAAGAAACGAAGGAAAGGACATCAAGATAAACATATAAAACTCTAAAGACAATATTTTAAAAAGAATGGCAATAAAACTGAACAGGTTAGCTGAAATAAAATCAGTAGCAGCATTATCTCACGCTAGTATATTAGTTACTTCTTTTAGTTATTATGGTAGGCAACATTAATTCAAAATAATGTGGAAAAACGTTATTTTGAATTAATATTGACTACCATAATAATTACTAGTACGAGTTAATGCTTTTATTCCAGCTTACCTGTTCAGATTGATTGTGATTCTTTTCACTCGCCTCTGGTAGATCAGGGAAGAGGTGTTGGTCATCATCAGCAGGCACTGGTTCATCATCACTGACCCTGGAACAACACGGATGGAACAGACCAAACTAATTAACATTAAGAGAGGGCAATACATGGGCAGTAACAAAAACACACACTTTTTGTCGGCGGCGCCTGTATGATCGACGCACTCATTCATATGCGTAGAAAAGAGATGCAATATTATAGTTTCCGTCATTTTTTATATACAGTGGTGTGAAAAACTATTTGCCCCCCTCCTGATTTCTTATTCTTTTGCATGTTTGTCACACAAAATGTTTCTGATCATCAAACACATTTAACTATTCGTCAAAGATAACACAAGTAAACACAAAATGCAGTTTTTAAATGAGGGGTTTTATTATTTAGGGAGAAAAAAAATCCAAACCTACATGGCCCTGTGTGAAAAAGTAATTGCCCCCTGAACCTAATAACTGGTTGGGCCACCCTTAGCAGAAATAACTGCAATCAAGCATTTGTGATAACTTGCAACGAGTCTTTTACAGCGCTCTGGAGGAATTTTGGCCCACTCATCTTTGCAGAATTGTTGTAATTCAGCTTTATTTGAGGGTTTTCTAGCATGAACCGCCTTTTTAAGGTCATGCCACAACATCTCAATAGGATTCAGGTCAGGACTTTGACTAGGCCACTCCAAAGTCTTCATTTTGTTTTTCTTCAGCCATTCAGAGGTGGATTTGCTGGTGTGTTTTGGCTCATTGTCCTGCTGCAGCACCCAAGATCGCTTCAGCTTGAGTTGACGAACAGATGGCCGGACATTCTCCTTCAGGATTTTTTGGTAGACAGTAGAATTCATGGTTCCATCTATCACAGCAAGCCTTCCAGGTCCTGAAGCAGCAAAACAACCCCAGACCATCACACTACCACCACCATATTTTACTGTTGGTATGATGTTCTTTTTCTGAAATGCTGTGTTACTTTTACGCCAGATGTAACGGGACACGCATCTTCCAAAAAGTTCAACTTTTGTCTCGTCGGTCCACAAGGTATTTTCCCAAAAGTCTTGGCAATCATGGAGATGTTTTTTTTTAGCAAATTTGAGACGGCCTTAATGTTCTTTTTGCTTAAAAGTGGTTTGCGCCTTGGAAATCTGCCATACAGGCCGTTTTTGCCCAGTCTCTTTCTTATGGTGGAGTCGTGAACACTGACCTTAATTGAGGCAAGTGAGGCCTGCAGTTCTTTAGATGTTGTCCTGGGGTCTTTTGTGGCCTCTCGGATGAGTTGTCTCTGCGCTCTTGGGGTAATTTTGGTCGGCCGGCCACTCCTGGGAAGGTTCACCATGTTTTTGCCATTTGTGAATAATGGTTCTCACTGTGGTTCGCTGGAGTCCCAAAGCTTTAGAAATGGCTTTATAACCTTTACCAGACTGATAGATCTCAATTACTTTTGTTCTCATTTGTTCCTGAATTTCTTTGGATCTTGGCATGATGTCTAGCTTTTGAGGTGCTTTTGGTCTACTTCTCTGTGTCAGGTAGCTCCTATTTAAGTGATTTCTTGATTGAAACAGGTGTGGCAGTAATCAGGCCTGGGGGTGACTACAGAAATTTAACTCAGGTGTGATAAACCACAGTTTAGTTATTTTTTAACAAGGGGGGCAATCACTTTTTCACACAGGGCCATGTAGATTTGGAGTTTTTTTTTCTCCCTTAATAACGTAAACCTTCATTTAAAAACTGCATTTTGTGTTCAATTATGTTATCTTTGACTAATAGTTAACGGTTTTTGATGAGCAGAAACATTTAAGTGTGACAAACATGCAAAAGAATAAGAAATCAGGAAGGGGGCAAATAGTTTTTCACACCACTGTATTTGCGTCCTGACCGGGCAGGCACACATTGACCAGCGGCCCACCGGGAAAACTGATGCAATATACATATTGAATACTTATGTGGTATTTTACCGTAACTCTTAACAAACTACTAAGTATCGATTTATATGATCAGAAATGTTTAGATTTTAGATGGATACTTTAGCAAACTTATTTAGTGTTAGACTCTAACCATTAGAGTAAATAAAACTTTTTTTCTTGATATTTCATTTGTAACACTGTAAAAGATTGTTGTTAAAAACAGCCACAATCTGACAAGTAATGGACTGTTTTCCATTAAAGCAGTAATGTGCTGTAGAAAACAATGTATTCTGGGAAATATTTTGCACTTTTTAACAGTAGTCTTCTGTATTTATTTAATATGGTTATCTTCTGTATTTTGCAATGAATTGTGTTCTAGTCCTATTTGCTAATGTTTTAAATAACGGTACATTTCAGTCTTTTTTGGAAACTGATAGGAGTGTATAAATGCAAAGCTGATCAAATCTCATTATTGTTCTATCGCAGTAATTTGTTTTGTGTTATTATCTTAAACATAACTTTTAGAAACAGCAATTTAAAAGATCAGTCAAGTACTGTGAACTTGCAAACGTCATTGCTTACTGTATTTATAAGGCTTTTATTGTGAGGAGGACGCACATGGAAGTCCTTCGTCTTTAACTCTGCGGTTATCGCCATCTGCACCAACAAACTGAACTGATAAAACTGATTTAAAAAAAAATTCTTTATTTTCTTGACAGTATTTTATTCATAAAGGTTATACTACCAGAAGCAATGCATGCTGTTCATGCTTAGCAAGAAATCGAGTTTGTGAAAATGTGTTTAGAACGTAAATCAGTGCTGAGATGTGAGTAACTTGAGCATTTATATTTTCATGGATTTTGCTCTCACCAAGTCTTATTACATTGTTTTAAATTGTCTTTTGAATGTTTAATAGTGTTCATTGTTTCATGTTACGTGTTAAACATCATTAACGGAGATCATTTTGGTGGCTTTTGTTTAAAATGTGAGGGAGCAGATATTATATTTTTTTGTATATAAAATATATAAACACAGATTTAATTTACTTGGTATATGATTTTAAGTTTACTGTAGATGCAAAGATTTGTACAAGTGGTATAAAAAACTGCTAATTACAACAGTGTTGTGATCCAAAAATCCCAGAAGTTATCATGACATTGAATGTAACTTTTCTTACATTTGATAAAATATTGCATGTGAAACGTTATTTACTATCTATATAATTAAATACTATTATTTCTGCTAATCAGGTACTATAGAGTTAATCATATACAGTGGAACCTCGGATTACATGTAACGTGGTTTATGAGTGTTCCGCAAAGATTTTTTAAATACATTTTTATTTGGAAATGAGCATTGTCTTGGTTTACGAGCACCGAGTATCGTGTATCACACATGCACTTCTTGTTTTGACGCTGAGCGTCACGTGATCACAACTAAGCCAACGGTTTTTCTCTCTTGCGCGGCGGCATTGTGGGTAATCGTCTCCCCTGCTGGGTCTTAGTGCTCGTCTCTTATTGGTATAATCAACATCCGTGCACGTGTGTACTGTTTACTATAACACTGTGACCCCGTGTGTGTAAAGCATATTTTATTTTGTGTTTGTAAGTGCGTGTGTACAGCGCATGTACTGTTTCTTATAACACACGTGTGTGCATGTGAGTAAAGCAAAAGAAATTCTCAATACAGAGGTTAAAAATCAATTTTCTTCTTCAGCTCATTGCAGTGTGCATTGTGGATAAGCTAGGATATAGAGCCTGGGTTATTTTTTTGGGTTGTAGAACTAATAATTTAAGTTTCCATTATTTCTTATGGGAAAATTAAATTTGGATTACGAGTGTTTTGGAATACGAGCCCACTTTCGGAACGAATTATGCTCGTAATCCGAGGTTCCACTGTAGTTGATGATTTTTAATTATACTTGATTTCTCTTTGGGCTAACCTGAACATTTCATAAAAATTGTTAATCAAACTTTGTTAATGTTAGGAATGGGTTGAGACATGCGAACACCTTACTATCTGAGTTGTTATCATTGCTTGGCAATTCTAGAGAAAGTTTCTAAAGTCCTGCTTACTGCTTTTTTGCAGTGGCACTCTGGAATAAACCTGGACAGAAACAATGAGTCAGGGAGTGATTACAGGTACTGTACATGTGTCCCGTCACAGGACCCATAGAAAGTAAATACCAAAATTTTACTTGTACTGTGTTGTGTTGTCATTACTTGTATTGTTATTACTGAACATTTGTACAGTATATATATAAAAGTTTTATATTGTATTTTTTAAGTTATTTTATTAGCAATTATACCTTTGTTTAATAAACAGAGAAAATAAAAGTAAAACTGAAACAGTTACCCATTTACTGTAATTCTTATAGTAAAATAAATACTGGATGTATACTGAAAAATTGCAGTAGATTGTTGGCGTCTGTGCTGCCAATTCTACTATAAATTGTTAAAAAAAAAAACAGAAATATACTGTCTTCTATGTTTACAGTAATAAACTGTAGAGTAATTTAACAGTATGAGTTTTGTAAAATTACAGTAGATTGCTGGCATTTGTGCTGCCAGTTACTTACTGTTAATTATCAGGAACATTTTTTACAGTGTGAACCTTAACTGTCAATACAATTATCAAATAATTTTTGAGAAACAACAGACTTATTCTAATATGTCACTCTCCATTCTAGCAATATATCACCCATGGTTCTTGTTAGATCAGCCTTCCTATTTTGAGATATATTCTATCATTGGTACCAAAATCTATGAAATCCGAAAGCACAGTGAATCCCAGCAGTGGACTAAACATCTAAAGACATTATACTGTTGTAAATATCTGCTTCTAACTGTTGAAATACACTTTGTAACCAATTTTGTTTAAAAAAATTAGTCCGCTTATCTTCAAATTAATAAAATTTCTAATTTTAGATAAATAAAAGTGCAATCCTTGTTTTATTTGTTATAATACTACACTATTTGTGAGCCAAGTTTGTCTTCACTTATATCTATGTACAGGTATACAGTGGAACCTCGGATTACGTGCATAATTCGTTCCGGAAGCGGGCTCGTATCCCAAAACACTCAAACCAAATTTAATTTTGACATAAGAAATAACGGAAACTCAAATTATTCATTCTACAGCCCAAAGAAATGAATACATAAAAATAATTAACACAAAATATAATGGAAAAATAAAACAAACTGCCTGCACTTTACCTTTAAAAAAACGTAAATCGGGACAGATTGTTGTTTCTGTTTGTGCACGCAGGCACTGTGTGCGTGTGTGCACGCGCACACACACACACACACACACACACACACACAAACACACATTAACGGAGAGACTGTTTTTAAAACCGTTTAAAAATTAACCATTTAAAAATTAGCAAGGAACAAGGAGTTTAAAGGATTATAATCTTTAATAGTGATTATGTAGAGGGGGGCAATCCATGGGAGGGGGCATTTCAGGTTAATTCAGGTTATTTCAGGTTCACATAACACGTTACAAAATAAATTGAGCTCGCTCTTTTGCCATTTCTTCAACCAATCGAAGGGCTTGTGATCAGTGTTTCTACTGTCGATGCATATCGCCTTTTAAACCAAAGCACGATCGCACAATAATCCTAGACAACTAAATCCGGCTATACTAATCATCAACAACAGGTGTGCTCGAAGAACCAGAGCGTAATTAGCACGATGATCTCATCTTAGATGTGTCAGTTCATCTCGGATGTATCAAGCGACGTACGAAGAACGGACCCCAGCGCCGTCCTCAATCAAAACAGAGGACCGATACTTCCGCCGTCATGAGATCCACCATCAATGCGTCAACCATCCGTAGCTCACTGAGAAAGAGAGCCATGACTAAGTTACATTGTTTTTAGGAGAAGCCAGATAAAGAGAAACTCACTTACCTGGACGATTCGTTGCGCCACACGAGTTGTAGTGCCGCTCACAGCGCGCAGCGAACAACGCAAGATTATACAGGCACAGAGAATAGTTCACGGCTAAATGGTAAACAGACGCCCGTTAGCATCACCCAACGGCAGAATACACAGCCCATGAGGAGCATACAGATGTCGCCATTAAAAACGCGCGTTTCGAGAAAAGGGATCCCGTGACTTGCCGCGGCTTTGCGAGCGGGAAGCTGTGAACATGCCCTTCATTACCTGTAGGGGGCAGTCGTGTTTCAGTCTGAAGTATTGTGTGTCTACTGAAGCCGAAAATGTGTGCAAATTAAACTGCGCATGCGTGTTTGGAGACGCTGTGCCCGCGCTGTGTATCAGTCGGTTGTGGATTATCACGGAGGTTACAACACGGCGTGGCTGCAGCTGGAGTTTGTCGTGTTCGAGGTAAGTTTAGCTTTCTTTTTTGCATGTGATTCTCGCTTTCATGACTCCCAATTAATGTTCATCTTAATCTCAGGACGTACAATTAGCAATTTCAGTTTTTAATAGTGTGGAGATTCACAAAACACCGTTTTCGTGTAAAAACCTGAACCTACGGAGCCCCCCAGGGGTCCTGTGGTAAATAAATAAATAAATAAAATAATAACGAACCGAGCGCGTGGATTAATACACCGAGATGTGTGTTTCTTCAAATTCAAATTAAAATTTTATTTGTCACATACACAGTCATACAGTATGAAATGCAGTGAAATGCTTTTTTTGCGACCACAGGGTCGCGACGGCAGCCATTTCCCAGGCGCCATCATAGAAAACAAGGAATCAGATACATTAGGATAACGAGGGTAAAAAAATCCCCTCCCAGACTGTCCTTCGGAGAGGGCAGTGTGGGATCAGGGGTACAAAAAAATACCTCAGCAGCAAGCACAGAAAAACACGTAATCACAAGACATCAACATTGCAACAATAAGGGTACAGGTATAGGAAATGTCCAATGTAGGCAAACAGCTCCAGTCCCTGCAGCTAAAGAGCGCTGGTCCCGATTCCGCCTGCCCACACCGAGGGGAATAAGCACACGAAGGCGTTGGAAATGGGGAAGGTAGAGTGTCTATCTGTAGCTGTTCTGTGAGTGTGTAAGTGCGTGCGTGTCAGTTTGTAAGCCTGTAACATCCCGTAATAGTCTGCGCCAGGTGACCTTGAAGGGGGAGGGGGGTAGATTCCAGAGCGTCTCGTTATCTTGGTCTTCGGGGAGTTGCTATGTCTCCAGCCACTGCCTTGAAATGCAGTAGCTGGAAAGAGAAGGGCAGAAAAAAAAAAAAAAAAAAAAAAAAAAAAATTTATATATACTTTCCAAATTTCGATCAATACCTGCCAATTTCACAGATATTTAATGTCCATCACTGGTCTCCAGGTCCGTCCAAATCACGTTGTATAGCTGCCAGTCTCCCCAAGATGGTATCCAATTTGCGGTCCATAACCACAGTCTGATTACTGACAGCTCTCGTCACCATTATTTCCCAGCCAGCCAGTCTCTTGGGGTTGAGACTGACTGCTTTTAGGATTTTTCGATATCCAAGTAATCCACCTAATCCAATCAGCAGAATCCCAGTTATCAGAGTTCCGAATAGGTAAATATCTTCAACGTCCTCCAGAGACAGTGCGGCCAGGCACACAATGCGCCACTTCTCCCAACCGTCCATCGTGTATCCAGCAGCAAACGTCCCAGCAGGACAAGTAGGTTCCCCAGAACCCACATTTCTCGTCGAGAAGATCGTGTCAATTGCATTCAGAGACCACTTGATCAAATCCATTTCCTTTTATTTCAAGAGCAAGACGAGGAAAGTCTCTGAATAGTATTTCACAAGACAGACAAGAGAAGCTAGCGGGGAGAGATAAGGGAGGGAGAGCAGATGCGACCGCCTTTGGCAAGAGCCAAAAGAGAATTTCTATTCTTACCCCCACCCCGAGTGAAAACGGCGTGTTCAGACAAAGGCTCGCCAGTTAGATGCCATTTCTGAACAAACTGAGTCGTGTGTGTTAAAGCATTAAATGGTAAAAGAGCACTAGCAATAAACGTTTTTTTTTCTGAAGCGAACTTTATTAATGAGTTACGAGTAAAGAACCTGTACATATGTTCATACAGTATTGACAGCAGCTTTAATTTACTGCGGTAAAGCCAGCCGCGGTTCAGAAAAACACGGTCAAGCCAGCCGCGATTGATTTTAGTGCGCGCGCATATTACAGTGATTACGGTAGTTTCATGAACAACACAGAGAGAACGCGTTTTCAGAGCGCTTTTCTTGAAAAGCCCAGCGTGATTGTGATGTGATATAAAAAGATGTCATGTTTCGAAACTGGTGTTTTGCATTTTTTGTTTTCCTTATTGTTTATAGGTGCGATGTCTAATGTTTTCTGTATATTTCTTCTTATACAGTCATTGTAAATGTGGTTGTGTTTACAGATAAATTATATGCAAATTGAAGACAAAATAAATGATATACTCATTTTTAATCCCTCAGTTGTTTATTCATTTGACCAATGCTCTATAATTTCTGTTATTTTTGAGTGTATTCATTAGGTGTAATGTCTGCAATGAAAGTAAATAGCAAAATAAGTTTACAATAGGTTTAAAAGTCTGAATCACTAATCAATAATTATCATAAAGGTGATATCAAGAATAATGACATTACACTAAAGAGGCCTATACAGACGTCATTTCTAATAAGTAAAAAAAAATAACGGCCAATTATCATAGGAGGCGTCCCATACTATATACACAAAAATTATTTTACTGCAGCATTTTTGAGATATGGGGCATTATTACACTTTAAAGGGGTATACAGTCCCCATTTCTAATAAGTAGAAAAAAACAATGATAAGTTCTTATTCAGGACGTCCCATACTATATACACACCACATAAACTATTTTACTGCAGCATTTTTGAGATATTGGACATTATTACACTTTAAAGGGATATAAAGACCCCATTTCTAATAAGTAGAAAAAAACAACCACCAGTTCTTATTCAGGACGTCCCATACTATATACACACCGAATATGAAACAATTTTACTGCAGCATTTTTTAGATATGGGGCATATTACACTTTAAAGGGGTATAAAGTCCCCATTTCTAATAAGTAGAAAAAAACAACCAGCAGTTCTTATTCAGGACGTCCCATACTATATACACACCACATATGAAACAATTTTACTGCTGCATTTTTTAAATATTGGACATTACATGATAAAGGCGTATAAAGACCCCATTTCTAATAAGTAGAAAAAAACAACCACCAGTTCTTATTCAGGACGTCCCATACTATATACACACCAAATATGAAACAATTTTACTGCAGCATTTTTGAGATATGGGGCATTATTACACTTTAAATGGGTATAAAGTCCCCATTTCTAATAAGTAGAAAAAAACAATGATCAGTTATTAATCAGGACGCCCCATACTATATACACACCAAATATGAAACAATTTTACTGCAGCATTTTCATCCTCATTATAGAAAACATTCATTGAAGAATAACTGCTACTTTTGAACAGTAAAACAAAATAAAAATCAATTCTGGTATTTAGAAAGACTAAATACATTATTTTGTCTGTTTTCTACGAATTCTGCTGTAACTTATCTACATAAAACAATTATTTGAATGGTGAATATTTAAGAAAAATATTGTAACAGACAACCGTCAAAGTCACCAATAAATAACACGGATATTAAAGCAGAAATGCAAATAAATAAGCAAGTAAAAATTGACGAGCATGTTGTATTATCTCTCAGTCCTAAATGAAAAGCGCTCTGAAAGCGCGTTGTCTCTGTGTCGTTCCTGAAACTACCGTAATCACTGTAATATGTGCGCACACTAAAATCAATCGCGGCTGGCTTGACCGTGTTTTTCTGAACCGCGGCTGGCTTTACCGCAGTTCTAATTTGTCTAAATCGCATTGCAGACAATAAAAATAATTCGAGTCATCCTGTGACCCTGCATGCTTAATCTTTCCACACATGATTCTTGCTTCTCACTTTTTCCTTAATCCCTCGCTGATCTATCTTGTATTTTTCTAACCGTGTCAGAAACTTTGTGTTAGTAGCACTGCTTGACATGCTTGATGCCTTCCTCTTTTGTAATTTGCTTTGGATAAAGGCAAACTTACAAAAGATGAAGAAATGCCTAAATGTAGTTGTACGAATAAAAGATTATGTAATGATACAATGTAAATATTTTCACAGAAACAAAGCGTAAAGATGAGACGTGAATCTGAAGAGGATCTCTTTGATGATTGCCTGGTAAAGCATTGTTTTCTTATTAATTATACAATTTATTAATACCTTGAATATAGTGTTTGTTGTATTGGACAGAAGCATATAAATGCAAATGAATATATAAATCTGAGTAATTATTGAACGAATTTTCATGTTTGGACTAACCCTTTAAATACAAACTCAGCATTCATAATAGGATTTCCTGACACTGTAAAGGTGCAGAGTAATCTATGGAGTGTAGCCATCTCATGCCATGTTTTACAATGTTTTAGTGATGCAAGATTATTGCTAAAGCAATTTAACCCAAGTTTAACAATCTGAAGTATATGAAGTGATGGTCATTTTTTATTATCAATTATTTTTATTTTATTTTTTTCTCTGTGAAATGAAGTCAGCACAGGTTGAAGCAATTCAGATTTTTTTTTTGTTTCTCAAAATAAATTATTTATTTTCTTGTACATTTTATGCAGGGGGACAGACGAAGTGATGCCAGTATGCACCTTCTTAAAATCCTTGTCGTCTGTGCTGTTGAAGGGGAAGAACCGGTTGGTGTATCCATAATCCTTGAAGGAGAGGAAATTTTGCAAGAATGTGGCAATAGCTCCGAGCACTGCGCTACACATTTGAGCTATTTTCAGAAAGTTCTTCTAGAACTTGATGGGATTAAGCTATCACCAAAAGTGCAAGCTTTAAAGATGAAGTTATCTTAAAACATTTGATTTGGCTTGACTACAAGTCTTTACATGTTGTGTTTACATGTTCAGCTTAATGTTTTAATGCGTTATGGTTTCAATGGCATACTTTTAAGTGCACTAGTCCAGAGTGCTGATGTGAATGTTGCAACTTCACTGCTTCCGAGGGCTATTACGTTTTAACGTTTATTCTACAGTTTGTTTAATGTATTTTCTGCTGTATTTTATTTCTAAATGAATGCTGTATTTTATTTATTTATTATTTTACACATTTTTGTTTAAAACAAGTATTTCAGGCTCTGGTGCCGTGCAGTTTTTTTCTATGGATGCAAAATTTAGCTGAATGCACTTTTATTAAAAAGACAACTTGGATCTAGACTGTGAATGTCACAAATATTTGGTAATGTTGGTGAATAAACTGTTTAATTATATTTTAGTTGTGTGATTTATGAAAGATATAGATGAAATAATTACTTATCTTTCCAAAACATGAATTAGCAATGTTTACATTATTATAGGGAGTAATATAAATTGATAAAACCAAGTTAAGGGAAAATCTCACAAAACAAAATGATAGTAATTTCATAAAATTAAGGTTCCTGCTGATACAATAATGAATTAACTTTACTTGATTATTTTAAATAAATCTAATTTGTGCATTAAATATAATTATGTAACTTTTACTTGATTTCTTTTATTGTTAATTTAATTAAGTAAATTTTACCTGACAATTACGGGTGAGTTTTACTTAGGCTGAATCACAATTCTATTTTCTTCCCCTTGTCCCTTGAAACGAAGTGGAAAGGGGAAGGGTATAAATATTTCCCCTAAGAAATGGGACAACACTGTTATACGTCATCATACGTTGTCGCTGGTTCCTAATGTTACGTCAGAGGACATGCGCCGATGTTTATCACACATTCCAATAAGAGAGATTACTCACTCCCAAAGGTTTTTTGCGCCGTATTTCGATTTTTAAAAAAGTTGCTCATTTTCACCACGAACACGGATGAGTCTTCGGGTTTCCTCAGCCGTCCATATACAGAATATAAATTACAAAACTGTGGTCACGTTGCAATAAGTAAGAATAGTGTAAGCAAAACAATAGTGTATGGCCGTAAGCAAAACAAACAATGCGTTATCAAATGTATGTGACATAAAAATATATATTTGTAATATTGTGCAATATGTGCTATCCGCTAGCAAACTTTAGCGATTTTTTTTGCAAACGTTTCTTTACAGAACATCACCATAAACACAAACACAAGACTAAAGGTAATATACATATAATGAAAACTTGTCATAAAAATCTTTATTAATGGCAAAAATGACTTAACATTTATGGGTCTGTTTGCTCGAGTGAGCAGCCATGTTGAAAACTTCGCTTAGCCCTTCGTTTGAAGTGAGGTCCTGAAAAATCTTCGTTTGGAGGGCTATCTAGCCCTTCCCCCCTCCCCCTACACCTCCAACCAAAAGAGAAATGAGACACCACTACCCCTGCACGTGAACGCGCCAAATGGAAGGGTAGGGGGAAGGGGTTTGGTATTCAGCCTTAATATTGGAGCAATAAAATTTACTTAAAATCTGTGTCCAAATTGTTATGAGGATTTTATCAAATAAATCTTACAAGTTCTTTTTTTCAGTGCATGGGTGAACACGATGTTTTAAGAATTTAATTATATATATATATATATATATATATATATATATATATATATATATATATATATACAGTGGGAGCCACGTCAAACAGCCGCCTGGAGCATGACTGCTCCGTGGCAGTTCCATGAAGGGTTAATGCAGGCTTCGTGCATGGAATGTGATCCCCCGCGATGACGCAGTTAACGATGCCCCGCCCCATAAACGCCCCCATGCGCTTTCTAAAAAGATGGTTGCAATGCCGTATAATTCCGCCAGATGGAGCATTGACTGGCACAGTTAACTGCAGTGTCCAGGAAGCCCAATACCGTATCTTTAATATACAGACAGTTCTTGTATTGTCAACATAGTTTCATAAATAGATGAAAAAACAACAACAACAAACCGATTAATAACAGATTTGTTAAATCACTCAATACACAACCCATGATGATTATGCTATTTATTATTTAATAATGAATTAATAAAATTAGTTAGTGAAATATTTTTAAGACATCCTGAAATGATCCTTAAAGACATGGTAGCGGCTGTAATTTGTCTATACCGATCATTGTAGGTACGGAATAAAAACGCAGGCTACGTACAGTATTTTATATTACTGTGTATTTTACCTAGTTCCATTTAATATACTGATAGATAATATTTTGCTGCAAAGTAAAGCTCAAAATGTAACGTCTGCTTGGGTTTGTTTTCGTTATATTTTTGATGATGTTTTCGCTGATTTTTTCACTGATAGTCTACAAGTGGCATAAGAGGCAATTAATGCCGCATGCAACCTGGAATAAATATCTGCCCATATGGATCAGTATTTCTTTAGTCATTTAATCATGCATAATGCTCCCCCGTCAAAAGATCTGATGGGGCATTAATCACTTATCACAACTGTGAATGGATGCGGCAGCAGAGACAGATTAAATCCCCATAAACACTTGGAGACAATAGTAAAAAAAGTTCCAGAGGGTTAGCGCCTGTTATACTAATGATTTTTTTTTTTTACTGCTTATATTTCGTTGGTTTTTACGCAATTTCATGTGTTGTGTGTGCGCACGAGAGAGAGAGAGAGGATACTCTGACAAGACCATCTTCCGTGTGGCTCCCGTGGCGCAATCGGTTAGCGCGTGATACTTATAAAGCAGTCCAGGTGAAGCAATGCCGAGTTTGAGCCTCACCTAAAGCACCCAAAGCATTTTACTGCATATCGCACTGTGTATGTGACAAATAAAATTTGAATTTGAAAGTAAAGCTTAAAATGTAACTTCTGCTTTGGTTTGTTTTCGTTATATTTTTGATGTTTTCGCTGAAAGTCAAATTGGCATAACAAATTGATTAATGGCGCATAATATCTGGAACAAATATCTGTCCATACGGATCAGTGTGTCTTTAGTCATTTAACCAGCATAATGTCCCACATTAAAGATCTGATGGGGCATCAATCACTTATCACAACGGTGTATAGATGCAGCAGCAGAGACAGATTTAATCCCCATAAACATTCACACTTGAAAACAAAACTAACAGAAGTAAACAGTTCTAGAGTGTTAGTGCCTGTTATCACAGGACAGGAATCACCTACAGGATACTACTGTATTTTACTGCTCATATTTTTTACCCTAGTTTCATTTGATTTTATGCGATTTCATGTATTATTTGTGTGTGTCTGTGTGTGCACAGTGTGTGTGTGTGTGTGTGTGTGTGTGAGTGCGAGAGAGCGTGAGAGCGCGTGCGCGAGAGAGGGCTTTCATGCTGATTTATCCAAGGTTACTAAAACCTGGCTTACTACCTATAAAAAATATTTCAATTTAACTCATGGGTCTCAATCACAGATGACACGACAAATTATATACTCTGAAACGTTCATTTGAACATTTAAAAATATATACAAAAACACGAATACTAATGTTATCATGGTGTAAATTATTAACATTAGGTTAGGTCCTGCCCTTAATTAATTCATATTATAATTACTTTTACATAGTATAGTTACTGGACTGACATGACCAAAAACTAGCTATTTCATTTAGCCTTTCTAAAATCAACCCATCTATCATTTATAATCAGAAAACATAAAACATATTATGATCTGTTCAATAGCCCATCTGTTTTAATTTAGTTTGTATTTTTTATTATTCATAAGACAACCTTTCAGTTTTGTAAATATTTTAGTTATAGTGTGTTAAGTCTTACTTTAGGTTAAACGTTTTTGAGAATTTTACCATCCAGCTTAGATAAATGTTATGTCATTGATTGATAAAATCTGGATTAAGGATATTTTATTATATATATATATATATATATATATATATATATATATATATATATATATATATATATATATTAGTTTCCCCCTGAGGGATTGCCACCTTATTGTGGTCTGGGGGTTTGCGTGTCTCAACACAATTCAGCAAATACAATACTGTTACTATACAGTAAGGCGAGGTAAAAACAGTGCTCGAACATGATGCCCCCCTCCCCCCACCCCGTGTTGTCTGGTCTAGAACGGCGCTGCCTCTGACCGTCTTTTGTCTTGTAAATGAGTATTCTCACTCACCTTCCAATCCCCCCAGCGCACACACTCTGTTTGTACTGTAAACTGTAACTATGTTTGCTAGGGCACTTGGTTATACACAGTACTTTAATGTATGGAACACTTACTTAACTTACTGGTTTGGTTTAAATATCGCTTATTACCTTATTCAGCAAAATAAATTCATTATTAACGTATTGAAGTATTTTAGTTAAGGACAAAAACTGTGCTTGTGTTTAGAACTGCTGAACAGCCGAAAAAAACACACACACACACACCCCCCCCCCCCCCCCCCGCCAAAAACACACACACACACACAGAGCAATTAACACCATGTCATACTCAGGAGTGGAAGGTGAGAAACCTCAATGGAGAATACCAAGTTTGTCGTTGCTCTTTTGGAGTTCTTAAAACCCAAAACATTTATTTATACTGAGAAAAAATTATGGGTCACAATCACAAATACATATAATCAAGTGTTTAACTGGTTTCATTTGTTTCTATGATCAATAATAATAATTATTATTATTTTCAGCCCAACTCTTTGACTATTTAAAACAAAGTTGTGTCCCATTTTATGCCCATTGAAGTTGTTGGTTCAACTAAATTTTTAAATACCCAAACAATCCCCCAAAATTAAAACACGCAAAACATGACTTTAACAATTCAATTTATTCTTCCAAAACTAGTCAAAGTTAAAACAGTAATTTATATAAAACAGATGAATACATGTTGTCTTTTTGCTTAAAGTTCATTAAACTACCCGGATACACCAGCTGCTTATAAGTCTCTATCTATAGTCCTTTTACATTAAAATATTAATTTTTCAAATATCAAAACTATTAAACATGGAACAGTTGAAGTCTTTGTTTCCCCCAAAGTACTGTATCAGACATTTTGCAGTTCTATGTTCAGAATATACAGTAGACCTGATCAAACATCATTCTAAAGCTGTCGGACTGTGACGTCATCCCTCCTACAGCTCCCTCAACAGCTTGTTCAGGCTCCTCCAGTCCTGTAGCTCCAAAAGTCCAGCCGTCAGCCGTCTGACCCCCCAATCCTCCACAGCAGGGCTCTGCTTAAAGACAACAGGAGAATTTAGTCAAGACAAAGATAAATAAACTTTACAGAACATATAGTTCTAATAAAAATAAAATATATTAATAAACCTATTTACCACAGAGTGTGTAAAATACTGTTTTGGGGATTCTGTAATGTAAATAAACTGCCTGTGCTAATGTTATCCAGTGAACAGTGTTAGTGTTAACCAGTGAACAGTGTTAGTGTTAACCAGTGAACAGTGTTAGTGTTAACCAGTGAACAGTGTTAGTGTTAACCAGTGAACAGTGTTAGTGTTAACCAGTGAACAGTGTTAGTGTTAACCAGTGACTGTCTGTATTATCGTCTGCATTAAATTAACCCAGACTTTACTTAATGCGCTTCTCATACAAATAAGTTAAGCGATATAACACTCGTATATGAGCATTAGTTCATCTCTGAAGCCAAACTATAACTTACTGAAGCCCCTCACACACACACACACACACACACACACACACACACACACCTCCTCCTCCTTAACTGATAAACACTTCAGTGTTGTTATTCAGCTCTTTAACTAAGCGCTCGCGCTACCGCGGAAAGTCCCGGACAAAGTGTATAAAATATAAACCGGGTTATGAGCGTTACTAGCTCCTGTACAGCTCCCCTCAGTCTGTGTCCCTCATCAACTGCATCACATTATATTACAGTCACAGAAATAACCTGCAGATTAACTCTTAACCAGAGAATAAATAAGCGCTGAATTTATCCAGACAACACGCGGTGAGATTCTCTCAGTATTTACAGAGAACACAAACACTCTTCATCGGGTAGTGCAGCTCTTGTAATAGGGACATTAATAGTATTGTCGAAGCTTGAGCATGTTTTTGAGTTAAAGTGGAGTGACATTGTGAGTGTGTGACACTGACAGTAAGCTGTAATATTAACTCCAGACTTGGTAAACAGAACATTAAGTTCTCTAAAGTCACATCTGACCGCTGCTGCTGCTGCCAGTGATATTTAAAACTGCCAATAAAAAACTAAACTGGGAAATAAACTGTAAACTACCCCAAACACATTTTATAAAATAAAACATCACTTACCACGAATAGTCCGTTAAGCCGCCATCTTCATCTCTGTAGTTTGGCAGCTTCAGTTCGGCGGGGGTGGAGGCGGGTTGTTAAAATCACGTGATTGCAACTCAGCGCAGCTGGCTTGTTTTAATGTGTTCTTGAGAACGAAGCGCCATCTAGTGGTGGCACCAGGTAAATGAATAAATTGGGCTTGAATGGGCGTGTTTACTGTGAAATCTTGACACGCCTTTCGGCCAGAAAAGGGAGGGGGGATTACGGCGTGCAAAGGCCATTCACACGCCATTCACACTTCAGCCACACTGTCGCGGCTATTTGGTGTGGCTCCCACTGTATATATATATATATATATATATATATATATATATATATATATATATATATATTTATTGTGTGTGTGTGACTGGTGCAACTCACACGTCCTATTCCATTGTCACTCATACTGCCGTAGTTTTTAGAGCCCTAAAAAAGCATTCGCTAGTAAGTAAGTAAATAAAAGACAAATGAATAAATAGTTTTAAATTATATATATACAGGGGCGTAGATTTAGGGTGGACGGAGGGGATGTGTCCCCACCAATATCCTCCGACCATTGAAATGTCCCCACCAATAATTTAATCCACTTTTTTTTAAATCGTTCTGTCAACATTAACCTAGACACGCAGAAAGGGATAAATCACATTCTCTCCTTGAGTCCTCCCGCCCCCAAAGCACATATGAACATTTTGATTGGCTGTGCCTTTCCCTGCCATCATGTGATAGACGATTGGCTGCGTTCAGACACAAGCAGCGCCAAATGCAGTGGACTCACATTCAGTACAGCAGGCCAGGTTATAGTCTGTGAATACGGACTTAAAACTAACAGCAGATTAAACAGCTAAATGTAAAAGTATAAATATGATCCCTGTCAGTCTCCTAATCTAGTGACTGTTTGTCAGAAATCAGTATTGTGAAAGAAATTGATAAACTAATATACTAATATTGCCATATGGCTAGAATTTTGTTGACACCAATAGACAATCCACTTCAGAAAAATAGTTTTTAAAATGCATTCACTTACTTGGCGAACATTAATGATTTGATTCGAGGTTTGCACACTAAGACTCAGAAAAAGTGAAATAAAATGATTGCTGTTTAAATGGCATGTGTTTATCCTGTTTTGTCAGGTAACAGAACCTAAACACCTGTGCTGTATATCAGACAGCGATGGAGAGAGTGTAGATTGCACACAGGTGCTCTCTAGTCATTAGCACTCATCAGGCAATGTCTATGGCCAACTGACTGCACTCAGACCAAAGGGGGCTGAATAATTACACACACCCCACTTTTCAGTTATTTATTTGTAAAAAAAAATGTTTGAAATCATGTATGATTTTCGTTCCACTTCTCGCGTGTACACCACTTTGTATTGGTCTTTCACGTGGAATTCCAATAAAATTGATTCATGTTTGTGGCTGTAATGTGACAAAATGTGGAAAAGTTCACGGGGGGGGGGGTGGCGGGCAAATACTTTTGCAAGCCACTGTAGTTGTCCTGAGATTTAACATTGTTACCAATAATAGGCTGAGGCATTCTCTGTCCATGCTCATAAGGAATCCCTCAATGTTTTTCAGTTAGGGGACAGAAGCAGATCAGCCATGTTGTAGTTCAGGTGAAGAGGCGAGTTCACAGGAGGTCAATCTGAATGTTGATTATACAGTATATAACATATAATATGTGTGCGTGTATTATACATGTTGATTATACTAATATTTAGCATTATGAGGAGTGATAGGCTGAGGATGTAAGTGATTCATTAGTGTTTTTGGCAAAAGTTTTGAACTGACATTTCACTTTTTTGTCACGCTATTTCATCAGGTGGCAATGCTGTCCGGTCCTAGTGCAGTCAGAGGGGAAGAGTTAGGGTCAAAGCCATTGTTCACCCCCAAAAAAACTTTACTCACTATTTACTCCTTAAGTGGTTCCAAACTTTAATGATTTTCTTTATTTTGTTGAATACAAAATAAGATATTGGGGAAAAAAGCTGAAAACATTGACTTCCGTAGCAGGAAAAACAAATACTATGTAAATCAATGATTACAGGTTTTCAGCATTCTACAAAATATCATCTTTAGTGTTTATCAGAAGAAAAAAAGAACAGCCTGGACAATATTTATGTCAAACAAATATGCCAGCAGTTTATTTTTGTTAACGAGAGGCGAAGGCATGTTTTTGTCTCCTTCATATAGGAGCAATAGGCATTGAGCTGTTGTGTGGTACTCTACCTAGTAGTTCATGTTTAGATGTAATCTACTTTTATATATATACAGATGATTGAGATGTTTCATTTGCACTAGGGCTCAATAAAGAATAGTTTTTATTTTATTAAAGACTATCTTTTTGTCAGTTATGAAACATTCCTTTAACTTTACCTTATACTTTACCTTAATTTAACTTAATGAATTGCATTTCGAGTGGATTAATATCAATCGAAGCATTGCTAGTATTAATGTAAAGTGATTTCGCACCATATTAAGAAAAACATGTATTCAGTGGACATAGTTGGGGTGGGAGGTTGGTAGGTGGATGGGGCAGGGGGTTGGGGGTTGGTGGGTGGAAAAGGGGATTGGGGGATGGGGTATTAGTTGGAGTCATAGGTAGCAAACCTACGCCCTTGTGTGTGTGTGTGTGTGTGTGTGTGTGTGTTTGTGTGTATATATGGAAATATAATTAATATTTTCGTGTTTAATTACAAAAAAAAACATTTTAATGGTTAGTGATTGTTGCAGACATTTACACTATTTTTGAGAACTATTAAGTTCTCCTTCAACGTGTCATAGCCGATAACTGCCCCTTTGATCTGCTGGATATGGCGGGGCGTCAACTGCTGATCAGTGTGTGTAAAGTACGCTACTTTACACTGATCAGCCGTCGACGCCCCGCCATACCCAGCACATCAAAGCAGCACACTCATAAACTCTCATAAACTCTCTCTTAAATAAATGAGCGTGCTGTTTGTGCAACAGCGCGACAAACATTACCTGTCCTTTTATGAACTGCACAAGTAGTGGTGGTCATTAACTGCTAGCTAACTGGGTAAGGGGGTTACAGTGGGGTCTGTAGCTCTGTGTCCAGAGCTCCATTTTAGGGAAAATGTTTAGTTTTAAAGTAAGTTACAGTTTTATTTCACTAAAAGCCATCTAATATGGATACCCACATAATTATGGATTATTATATTTATGACATAAAAAAACACTGTTTTTAAAGAAAATATATTAAGTAACAGATAATATTAGGTTTATATTTCAAATTAGATAAAATGCTGATTTTCCAGCAGTAAAATTATTGTATCTCTACAGTTTACAAAACCTCCGCTGCGTGTATTCATTCACAGGCTCCAGAGCACGCACAGAGAAATAGGAGACTGTGGTTTAGGAGTGGATTGGAGAGAAGAGAGCTGTTCAGTTACTATAAAAAAATCTAAAAAAAAATATATAAAAACATAATATGATCTTTTTGAGTTATGAGGTTTTTTTATTATACATAAGACAACCTTTCAGTTTTGTAAATATTCTAGTTATAGTGTGTTAAGTTTTTCTTTAGGTTAAACGGTTTTGAGAATTAGACCATCCAGCTAAGATCAATATTATGTCGTTGATTGATAAAATCTGGATTAAGGATATTTTATTTTGTTTTATTTATTTAATTTGTATTTTTCATCTTCCCCCCTGAGGGATTGCCACCTTATTGTGGTCAGGGGATTTGCGTGCCTCAGTGCTTGGATGTTTACCGAGGGCTCAAGGGAGGTGTGTCTGTGTGTGTGTGCGTGTGCGCTGTAGCCTGTCCTTTTTTCAGCGGATTTTTCCGCTACCGCAGATCAGTTTATCAACTTGTAATATATAAATTTTAGGAATATATTAACATGTGGAGACATCATTATATGTTGAATGGAACTTGTAAGCCTTTGAATGGTGTTAAAAATACTTGCAAAACAAGTATTGCAGCCATACATTGGAGGGAACTTCTGAGGTGGTCAGTGATTGATGGCACGGTCGGTCGGAGGGGGTTGTGATCACACCTATAGATCTTTTGTTCTAGGCTATCGGTCAAATATCTCTCCACTTGGAAGCAAAAACATGCAAGGGATTTCAGCATCTCGACGCACATACTAAGCTGTTTATAAAGTAGACACTGTTTGTTTTCTCATTTTGTAATCTTTCCCGTGTTTACCGTGTACTATACAATGTATATTCATTTTTTAATGAATTACTGTAAATAAACTACACATTCCGTTGATTTACCAGAAATTACTTTTCTGTTTTTTGTGTGTGCTAAACTAAACTTCAGGGTCAAAGTAATAGCGATTTTATTTGAAATGTATTATATATTTACAATGCTGATAAGTTCAAGCTTAGATTCATATATAAACTGCTTCAAAGTCTTTCCGTGACCGCTGAAATCCGACAGACACAGGGCTCAAGGGAGGTGTGTCTGTGTGTGTGTGTGTGTGTGTGTGTGCGCGCGCGCGTGTGTATGTGTGTGTGTGCGCGTGCGCTGCAGCCTGTCCTATTTTCAGCGGATTTTTCCGCTACCGCAGATCAGTTTATCAACTTGTAATATATACATTTTAGGAATATATTAACATGTGCAGACATTTAAGGGTGCGCTGCCCTCTCTTGCCCCTGCGTAGAGCCTACACACACACACACATCTATCTATCTATCTATCTATCTATCTATCTATCTATCTATCTATCTATCTATCTATCTATCTATCTATCTATCTATTATATAAATACAAATTTGGAATCTGCATCTACATTTTCTGTTACAAGTATAGAATTAGGTTCAGCTGAGACTCATGATCAATGGTGTTAGGGTACTTATGTAGTGATAATTAGTTTCAGCCAAATCATTAAAACTAACAATGGACTATGACACTCTTGAGAGGGGATATGAAGGTGTTATTCATTTATTTATTCTCTACAAGGGTGCGAACTACAGTACAGACCAAACTGTAACTTTCTCTTATACTACTATAAAAATTCTAAATATAAACAAACAAAATACAGCTTTTTTTCCTCAGAGGTAAACGGAAAAGTGAAGTTGTTCAGCTGTTTACTGTCACTGCAGCTTCTTCAAAGTCTTCCCACTCCGTGACCACTGAAATCCGACACGACACCACGTTAGGCTACGTCTTGACTCATTTGTATACCGACGGTGATTGGATGTTTCCCGAGGGCTCAGGGGAGTGTGTGTGTCTGTGTGTGTGTGTGTGTGTGTGTGTCTATGTGTGTGCGTGCGCGCGGGTACTTGTTCTACTGTTAAAAAAACTGCAAATATAAACAAACAAAATACAGCTTTTTTTTTCAGAGGTAAACGGAAAAGTGAAGATGTTCAGTGTCACTATGCAGATGTTACACTCAGTGGAGTTACCGAAATCTTTGGTTTAGTCCTCATTGAGTTGCCACACATCATTTCCACATTTCACTCGCTTTTATTCCTCTTATGTGAGCATAAACAGTGAAACATTCCACAGGTTTATAATACACCGCGGCCAAGTGAACCAATTTCCCGTCAAACGAAACGAGGCACAATCGTGGTGTTTGCTTCGGTTATGACACACCATAGTTTATTACCTGCTGTGGTAGATCTGATTATTTATTCAAATACAATAATAAAGCTTTATATCCTCAGGAGGGCTCAGTACATTGTTTTAGCGATAGTTTCACGGAAGCGAGTTCAGAACTAATCTAACCAAACCAAAAAAAAACAAAACATCCGAAGCTTCAAATAGAATGAACGAACTAATGAAATTGATATATATGTAATTGATATACTGTATATACAGACGTGTGTGTGTCATTTTAATTCAAATGAACATTTTAATGCTTTCTGATACACTTATCAACTTATCCACATACACTTATCAACACAAACTCTCCGTGCACACACACACAATCTCTAAAAAATTTATATTAATAACATACATATACAAATAAACAAATGTAGGTGTAATAAAAGTAGTCGTGATGTCAGTACTCGCCCAGCAAACCAGCCTTTTGCAGCGGCTTAAAACGTATGAATTATCTTCAAATATACAAAAAAAAAAAGCGAAAAGACACTCGATTATTATGCATAGGTTATTTGTTTAATTCAAAAAGTTCATAAAAACACTTTAAAACGAGAGAAAAACTGTTAAAATCCTCGTTCGCCTTCTCAGCGTTAGGTAGCGAGTGACGTCAGGATTTGAATCTGCGCGCCACCGGGGAAACATAGGGAAACTGACTTTCCCGGACCACCGGCTTTTAGATAAAGTCCTTCTATGCGCCATCTGGCGGATATTCAGTGAAGCACAACACATTTATTTTAAATTCCCGAATGTTGCCTCCAGCAAGTCGCGGCAAGACGCGCGCTAAATTGCGGCATCCCGCGGGAAAACACGCGCAGTCTTAAAGGCGACATCTGTACCATTCACGGGACTAACGGGGCTAACTGCTAAAACTACTTCTTTCTGGTCGTCATTGGGTTAGTTCGTGACACATAGGAGCAGGAAAGTGTGGATTTGGGTTGAAGTCGGGGAAGTGTGAGACATAGGGGCATCAAATCTATTGAAGAAAGTGTTGAGGTTGTTTGCACGTTACCCATTCCCCTCAATAGCCTGGGCGCTTGTCTTATAGCCAGTGATGCTCCTCATGCCCCTCCACACCTCTCTCGTGTTGTTTTCCTTCATCCTTTGTTCTAGTTTTCTCCTGTATGCCTCTCTCCCCTCCTTGATTTTCCCGGTTAGCATTTTTTGAGCCTTCTTCACTGCTTCCTTATCACCAGACCTAAAAGCACTTTTTATTTATATAGACTAAACAACTAAAACTCCGACACAGAGGTACGTTATAATGTCTACCGTTCAGCTTGTTCAGTGTGTAGAGTGCAGGATGTTTAGACATTCTTCCTTCGTCATTAGTGATAACTTTATTTGTGATAGGTGTGTGTTAGTGAGCACTCTGACGGAGAAGATATCAGCATTAGAGGAGCGCATCCAGACTTTAGAGAGAGTTAGACAGTGTGAGAGCAGCGTTATTCCTGTAGCGGACAGTCTGGGTGCCACAGGCGGAGATAAACAGCCCTCGACTCCGGCATTAGAGCCCTCACAGCGGGGCGAGTGGGTGACGACTCGGCGGCATACTCGTTCAGCCAAAGCTAACGCTAAGGCTAGCCCACCGGAGCACACCTCCTCTGCGCCTCACGTGTCCAACAGGTTTGCTCTCCTCAGTGCTGCACCCGCTGAGAAACCTGAAAGAGCTCTGGTTATAGGAGACTCTATACTGAGACACGTGACATTAGCTAGACCTTTAGGGGCGCCAGCGGCAGTGGTTAGGTGTATCCCGGGAGCCAGAGCACCGGACATAGCAGGTAATCTTAAGGCTCTAGGACAGCACAGGTTCTCTAAGATAGTGGTACATGCTGGAGCTAATGATATACGCCTTCGTCAGTCAGAGGTTAGTAAGAATAACTTTACAGAGGTGTTTAAATTAGCGAAGGCGATGTCCGATGAAGTAGTATGCTCTGGTCCCATCCCAATGAGACGTGGCGACATAACTTACAGCAGGTTATGGTCGCTGAACCGCTGGATGTCCAGGTGGTGCTCCAAAAATAATGTGGGCTTTATAGATAATTGGAAGACCTTTGAGGGCAAAGCTGGCCTGTTAGGGCGGGACGGTGTCCATCCCACTTGGGAAGGTGCTGCTCTCATTTCCTGTAGTATAGCTCATAGTCTCAGTAGAGGCCTAGTTAATCGGTGACAATCCAGAGCCCAGGCCAGGGAGCAGACAGACAGGCTAAACCAACCGTCTGCTAGCTGCATAGAGTCGTCACTCAGGGTTCACCATATTGAGACTGTGTCTGTTCCCCGATCTAAGCAAAAATGTAGAAAGACCCAGAAAGTCTGTTTCAATAATCTAATTAACATAAACTCCGATCATACTGAATGCGCAGCCGGCACCTCTGATCTGAAGCTAGGATTGTTAAATATTAGATCTCTCACATCAAAAGCAGTTATTGTTAATGAAATTATCACAGATCAGGCGTTTGATATACTCTGTTTAACTGAAACATGGGTTAAACAGGATGAGTATGTAGCTCTAAATGAAGCTAGTCCTCCTGGATACAGCTACATACACCAGCCTTGGTTAACTGGTAGAGGAGGAGGCGTCGCAGTTATTCATAATGATAATCTGTCTATCGTACAAAAACACCGACACAAATTTAACTCATTTGAAATTCTCTATAGTAACATAAGTGTATTTAAGTATATTAAATCAGCTCAGTCGATTCCACTAATTATAATTTACAGACCTCCAGGGCCGTATTCTGAATTTCTTAGTGAATTTGCGGATTTCATCTCAGACCTGGTCATTTCTGTAGACAAAGTGTTAATTGCTGGAGATTTTAACATTCATTTTGAGAATCCAGAAGACCCTCTGAGAACAGCATTTATATCCATACTGGACTCCGTAGGTGTAAATCAATTCAATTCAATTCAATTCAATTTTATTTATATAGCGCTTTTAACAATGGTCATTGTCTCAAAGCAGCTTCACAAAAATTTAAGAAATTTAATTTAACAAAAAAAAAAAAAAAAAAAAAAAAAAAAAATTTTATATATATATAGAATAATTATATATAAAGTAATAAGTAAATAAATAAAATTATAATAGAAAATAAATAAATAAAAACAAATAATAATAATAATAATTATAGAAAAGAAAATAATTGGAATTGTGGATGTGTGAGAAAAATGTGCAGATAATAATGAGATGAATGAATGAAATGTCTCTGATGAGCAAGCCAAGGGTGACGGCGACGGTGGCAAGGAAAAACTCCCTGAGATGGCATTAGGAAGAAACCTTGAGAGGAACCAGACTCAACAGGGAACCCATCCTCATTTGGGCGATAACAGATAGAAATGATATAACATCTTGTGTTGTGCAGGTGAAAAATCAATATGACAGAAATTATTTAAATGGTCATGAAGACCAGTTCAGCATAGGGACGAGTCAGTAGGTGCAGAGGGCAGATGAGGTCTGGATCACTGGAAGCACAGGAGCAGCATGTGTAGCTCCAACCATCATAAAGCTGAATCCAGTTGGAGCTGGTTAAAATCAGTTAAATCAGTGTGTAGTAGGACCCACTCATAAAGCAGGTCACACTTTAGATTTAGTAATATTCTTCGGATTAATTATAAGAAATGTATTCACAATTCCACTGTCTGAAATTATCTCAGATCACTATCTTGTCTCCATTCAAGTGTCTCACAGTGATAATGTACGCACAGTACCGCGCTACCGTATTAAACGTACATTCACATCAACTACCACACAGAGTTTTATCAGTAATCTCCCAGAGTTACCAACTTCGATTAGGCCACCGTCTGACCCCACAGAACTCGATCAGGCGACTGAATATTTAGAGTCGACACTTCGTTGTACCTTAGATAATGTAGCTCCAGCTAAAAGAAAAATTATTAGAGATAAGAAACTCGCTCCCTGGTATAACGATCACACGCGCACTTTAAAACAGACTGCTCGGAAATTAGAGCGTAAATGGCGTCAAACTAAATTGTTGGTATTTCAAATAGCATGGAAAGAGAGCATCCTGAACTATAGGAAAGCTCTTAGTGTAGCTAGATCAACGTATCTCTCCACTCTTATAGAAGAAAATAAAAATAATCCTAGATTTTTATTTAATACCGTAGCCAAATTAACCAGAAATAAGACCACTACAGAAATCTCCACAACAACATCATGCAATAGTGAGGACTTCATGAACTTTTTTAATAATAAAATTGTAAATATCAGGCATAAAATTGAGGCTTTGAAACCAAACAATGTAATTGATACTGATGTTAACCTAGCCATGTCAGATTCAAACCTAGAATACTTTACTCCTCTTGAAGAGAATGAACTAATTTCACTCATCTCTTCTGCAAATTCATCAACCTGTATATTAGATCCTATACCGACACATTTTCTTAAACAGATAGTACCAGTAATAACAGAACCGATGTTGAGAATAATTAATTCCTCACTCAGCATTGGTTATGTTCCAAAATCTTTTAAAGTAGCAGTTATTAAACCAATAATTAAGAAACCTGACCTCGACCCCTGTCAGCTGTCCAATTACAGGCCAATATCAAACCTCCCCTTTATCTCTAAGATTCTGGAAAAGATAGTAGTGGAGCAGCTATGCTCATATCTACATAGAAATGGCATACATGAACTGTATCAGTCAGGATTTAGGCCTCATCACAGCACAGAAACAGCACTCGTTAAAGTAGTAAATGACCTCCTATTGGCCTCTGATCAGGGTTGTGTAACTATGCTTGTATTACTCGACCTCAGTGCAGCTTTTGACACTATTGATCATGCTATTCTTCTTCACAGATTAGAAAATTTAGTAGGAATTAAGGGTACAACCCTCTCCTGGCTCAGATCCTGTTTGACCGATCGTTATCAGTATGTAGACTTAAATGGTGATTATTCTGCATGTTCTCTAGTGGAGTTTGGCGTTCCGCAGGGTTCAGTTTTAGGCCCACTGCTTTTTTCCCTTTACATGCTTCCTCTGGGCAACATAATCCGTAAGCATGGTATTAGTTTTCATTGTTATGCTGACGACACACAGCTATACGTCTCAACAAAACCTGATGAGAAAAACCATCTTACTAAAGTTGAGCAATGTGTTCAGGACATAAGAAATTGGATGCTAATTAACTTCCTTCTGCTTAATCCGGATAAGACAGAAGTTCTAGTCATAGGACCGCATACAGCTAGAAGTAAAATCTTAGATCACACCGTAACTTTAGATGGCCTTTCTGTTCCGTCAAGTGCAACAGTAAAAGACCTCGGCATGATTATAGATTCCAGCCTTTCATTTGAAGCTCATGTAGATAATATCACCAGGATAGCATTCTTTCACCTTAGAAATATCGCCAAAATAAGAAATATATTGTCGCTAAATGATGCAGAAAAACTAGTTCATGCTTTTATCACTTCTAGGTTGGACTATTGTAATGCCTTACTGTCTGGTTGTTCAGTTAGGTGCATAAACAAGCTTGAGCTAGTCCAAAATGCAGCAGCGAGAGTCCTCACTAGAACCAGAAGATATGAGCACATCACCCCTATCCTATCTTCACTGCATTGGCTCCCTGTGAAATTTCGCATTGATTTTAAAATACTACTCTTGACATATAAGGCATTAAATGGTCTCGCGCTGCAGTATCTGAGCGAACTGCTAGTGTCTTACGATCCGCCATGCCTACTTCGGTCAAAGGATGCAGGCTGCTTATCAGTACCGCGTATTATGAAAACTACAGCTGGGGGCAGAGCTTTTTCTTACAAAGCCCCAAAATTATGGAATAGTCTTCCAAATAGTGTTCGGGACTCAGACACAGTCTCAGTGTTTAAGTCTAGGCTAAAAACCTATTTATTTAACCAAGCATTTTATAAATAGATTTGCCATAAGGTAAAGGAGCAGATCTGGGGGACTCATGGACGTAGAGTATTATGGTGAACTGGTATGTTTAGATGCTGTCTTCCTCAGTCTCATTTGATCACTCAGGTTTGTTGACGGTGAGGTGATTGTTTGCTTTACATCTCAGGGAGCCCTCATGTTTGTGTTTCCTTCTGGCTCTCCCTTTTAGTTATGCTGTCATAGTTAGTCCTGCCGGAGTCCCTGCTTGCACTCTACAGTAAATATACATTCACATTAGACATTGTGACTGTGACCATACCTAATTGCAATCTCTCCTCCTCTTCTCTTCCTCCCCCTCTTTCTCTTTCCTCTCTCCCCCTGTCTCCCCCTTTCACTCTTTCTCTCTCTCTCTCTGTCGAGCTACACATGTGGTTCCTGAGCTGCCAGTGATCCAGACTCCCTCTGCCCTCCGGACCTGTCTGATCCATCCTGGTGCCCGGTTTCTGGTTGGAGGTCTCATCGCATGGATGCCCCGTGTGTCTCTTTAGGATGCGTCTGGTGTCTGGGGATGATTCTCTATACTTAGAAGATGGTTCTGGCCTCGACTGGTGTGGTCAGCTGTTTCTCTGAGGACTTGACAATTCGATAGTTCAGGACTGGAACTTTCTACAAGTCTATCTGAGTCTCGAATAACTACTGGACTCCATTTTACATCAAGTATTATAACATCAATTAACATCAACTATTATAGCTGAACCTAACACTGTATAAATGCAGATCATTTCCTGCTATCTGTTTCACCCAGATGAGGATGGGTTCCCTGTCGAGTCTGGTTCCTCTCAAGGTTTCTTCCTATTACCGTCTCAGGGAGTTTTTCCTTGCCACTGTCGCCCGCGGGCTTGCTCGCCAGGGAATATCTGAACATTTTGATTCATACACATTCACATTCCATACAAACTTAAATAATTCTTTTGATTGTGTAAAGCTGTTTTGAGACAATGTCAATTGTTAAAAGCGCTATACAAATAAAACTGAATTGAATTGAATTGAATTTATTGCATTTAAACACGCTTTAATGTCTTTGGTGACCGAGGGTGTTGATTTGTAATTTCTTTTTGTAGATATTTGCACTCAAACATTGTGTATAATACTCACTCACTCATCATCTTATACTGCTTTATCCTGCTTTGTCACACACTTGGGTGGGCCTAGAGTCTATCCCACGAGACTTACAGTAGGGCACAATGCAGGGTACACCCTGGACAGGGAGCCAATACATCACAGAGCACACACATACAGTACACACACTATGGGCAATTTGGGAACGGCTAATTAGCTTAATCTGCAGGCCTTTGGATGATGGGAGGAAACCAGTGTACCCAGAGGAAACCAAGCATGGGGAGAACATTCAAACATTCACGGACATGGAAATCGAACTTGGACCCTGGAGGTGCAAGGCGACAGTGCTAACCACTACACCACTTTGCTTACGTGGTGTGTAGATCCTGTTAAATGTGGGGACTGAAATGAAACTGGCACTTTTTCATAACTAAGTAAATTTTGTTTTATATTAATAATTTTGGAAAATGCAAGTATCAGCGGAAGTTTTATTTTAGAACAACTCATTTTGTAATAAGTGTATTTAAGTTGTAATTAAATTTACAAAAGAACAATTTTAAGTGTATTAAGTATACTTTTGTGTGCTAAAGTGGAACAACTTTAAGTATACTTAGTACACTTAAAGTATATGGCTATGTGTGTACTAATATAAACCTGGCGGTAATTAATGAAGTTAAAGTTTATATTTCAAGATTTCATGATGTCAAAGAACTTTATTAAGCCTAGATGGAAATTACTTATTCTTACAGTTGCTCACAGTTGTGTAGAAAAACAATAATTTTTTTTAATAAATAGAAAGAGTCCTAAAATATGTACCAAAAATATGAGCATTTGTAAATATTGCACAGTTATATAATATATTTATGTAATATTGTATTATTATATGTAATAGTGTATTACATATTTTATTGAGAAATAATATAGCAATTATCATATATATCATTAATATACGTAAATATTAATGTCCTATTGTGTTACTGCAGTGAATATTCACATACATGTGTGTATGAATTACAGAGAAGAGTTGTATAATTTTATGGCTGTTTGGAAAAAAGATCTCCTGCGGCGCTCTATGGAACACTTGATGGTAATCAGTCTCTGGCTGAAATTGCTCCTCTGGTCAGCGAAAACACTACTGTATATAGTGGGTGAGAAGGATTGTTCAAAATGGACTGTACTTTGGACAGAATCCTCCTCTTCGCTACTACATCCACAGTCAAGCTGCATGACTAGCACAGATCCACGTCAGTGAAAAAAACAAACACTTTAGTGTATTACAAATATATTGAAATCCTCGATAGTACACTGCAAATATATTAACAATCAGTTGTACCATGAGTTAATATATTAAAAAAAAAGTATACTAACATTATGCTTTTACCAAATTTTGGAATTAAACTTTAAATATACTTCAAAATAATTGTATTATAGTACACTTATAAATATACTTTAAGTGAAAGGTTGGTCTAATTTCCAAAGTATACTTATTTAAACTTGTGAACGAGTGAACAATGAATCTTCACTTTTGCAGAAAAGAGATTTAAACATTTCATCAGTCAGTCGAGGATGACATCATACAATAAATACATTTTTTTATTTAATTTAGAAGTGCTTTGTATTATATAGGCTAGTAATCTGTAAAATAATAATAAATAAATCAAATAAATACATCTCCATGCATCTTGTAAATTAATCGAATAATGTATTCATAAGTTATAAACGTTTCAATACGTTATATATTTTTTTTATAATGTTTTTGTTTCAATAAATATTCTTTATTTAATGTCCGTAGAGTGAAATTTCCACAGCAGCAGCGACAGGTATCCGAGGTGCTTATGTTACCATGGTAACACATGGAGGAAGTGATGTTACAGGGCATTCTGTATGGTGGAATTTTGTAGAGCGAAGTTCCCTTAACAGACATTTCCTGCACATTTAGTAGGGAGTAGGGTGTAGTAATTTCAATGTATATGGACTTGCCCATTCATTCTCCCTGATTAGTAGAAGTGTTTTTTTAAATACAGTGGAACCTTGGATTACGAGCATAATTTCTTCCGGAAGCGAGCTCGTATTCCAAAACACTCGTAAACCAAATAAAATTTTCTCATAAGAAATAATCAAAACTCAAATTATTCGTTCTACAGCCCCAAAAAACTAAAATGATTAATACAAAATATCAAGTAAAAATAAAACAAATTAACCTGCACTTTACCTTAATTTAATTTAAAAATAAATCCAGACAGATAGGTGTTTCTGTTTATGCGCGCAGGCCTGTGCATGCACAAACACACACACACACAATGGAGAGACTGTTTTATTGGAGAAATTAACACATCGCTAATCACACTTGCGTGAGCGCATACTAACAGAAACATTGCTGTAAAGTAAAAAAAAAAGTAAACAAACATACTTGCACTTCACCTCTGAAAAGAATTACGACAGAGCAGAGTTTCTGTGTAGTGCAGAGAGCGTACGTCTGTATGTGTGTGGGAAGCCGAGAGGAGGATGGAGTGGGAGGGGGTCTGTAAAGGCTAGAGTGTGTGTGTGTGTGTGTGTGTGTGTGTGTGTGTGTGTGTGTGTTGGTGTGAATGAAGGAGCACAGTGTCAAATTACATGAGCGCTCACACGACGGGCTAATACAAAGAGGGAGAGAAAAAATAGATTTTTACCCTCTAATGATACCTGCCTTTGCTTTATATGCGCGCACACATGTGTTATAACAAGCAGTACACGTGCTGTACACATGCGCGTCTGAACACAAAATAAAATGTTTTACACACACTTGGTCACAGTGTTATAGTAAACAGTACACGCGTGCACGGATGTTGATTATACCAGTAAGAGACGAGCACTAAGACCCAGCAGGGGAGACAATTACCCACAATTCCGCAGCGCAAGAGAGAGAAAAACCGTTGGCTCAGTTGTGATCACGTGACGTCAAAACAGGAAGCGCATGCATGATACATGATACTTGTTGCTCGTAAACCAAGACAATGCTAATTTTTCAAGTCAAAATGTATTTAAAATCTTTGCTCATCTTGCGGAACACTTGCAAACCGCATTACTCGTAATCTGAGGTTCCACTATACAGTACATAAGATTTAGCAACAACACATTAGACAATGTACTTAATTACAAATTACCTAACAAAAAACATAAAATTTACCTTGTGCTGATGAAAATAAAATAATAACGATAGTAACTAACGTGCACAATGATGCAGCTTCCAGACATGATTTCAAACAAGAAGCGGAGGACTAGATCTGCCCGCCTCCAGTTTCTGATTGGCTGGTATTGCCTCTCTGGCTGGTAAGTCTCTGGTTGGCTACAGTTGTTGCAAAGTCATAAAGCCATTGCAGTTCGTGCAAGTGTATTGGAGATTAATGACATTGAGCGTGCAGTAGTAGTCATGGGAAGTTTGAATCATTTTAGTGACTTGGGGTCGGTTTCTCGATAACGCACACTATTCGCGCGCTAAGAAGACTCTTAAGATATATCTTACGTTAAGTGATAACTTTTCTAAGTGTATTTCTCGAACTGTCTCTTAGGAGTCTTCTTAAGTTGCTGCCTCTTACGTCCGACGTTACAAGGCGCTGTCTACAGTGAAGGACCTGAATTAGCTGACATCGGTTGCTCAGGAATCGATTTTTGACTCCTTTTTCATGACAGCGTTAAGAAAGACGGCACTTTCTATGCAAATTAAACATTGCACTAAATTCTTTTAATAGCGTTTATTTCAACATGGGTTAACTTATCAATAACATGCCATAATAGACAAATATATAAATTAAATCACCAAACTGTCGCTAATATTTTCATGTAAGCTGTGGCGGTGAAATGAACTGGGTATACACTCATAGTTGAAGGACAAACAGCTGATAACACTAGTGAAGAGCTCTTCACCAGCTTCAGAAACAATGTGAAACATGTCAGTTGTTGGGGTTGTATAGCGCACTTATGGAATGAATATGATGAGATGACAGAGTGGAGGTTTAATACCCCTATCTCACCTACACGGTTTCGCACAGGGGCCGTAAGTGCAGTTCATTATGATTCAGCGTGAGTTTTGGTGCCGTTATTACGTTTCCATTTTACCACGCAAAAAAATTAAACATGTTTAACATGCGGAAGCTCGCGGACCTTGCAGATCTTTGCGGACCGTCGGGCGGTCACTCGACTCGGCTCATGGTGCCTAATACCCCTCTCTCACCTGTGTGGCCTGACTCATCTCCGTGAGCTGCAGCAATTGCCCGCGACGTTCCTTTAACGTTCCGCGAAGTTCTGCAAGGTCTGCAAGCTTCCGCGAGGACCAGCAAAAAATTTAAGTAAAATTTTTCAAGCGAATAGATGGAAATGGAATCACAGCGCAAAAACTTGGGGTGAATCATGATGAACCCTACTTACGGCCACAGCGCGAGACCGCGCAGGTGAGATAGGGGAATGACACCGCATCTCACAGCGAGTCAAACCGCATAAGTGAATAGGGGTATTAAACATTACAATCACCCAGAAAAATTAATGGATGCGGGGTTTGAAACGCCCAAGGTTATTTTCTCATTTAACTAAATCAAATTTCATAAAAATAAAACGTGTCACAAGAAAAGTCCATAAAGTTATGGATAATGGCTAATGATCAATGAAACCTATTTTAAACAAAAAGCAGCGAGCAGCTGGACATCGGGACGTAGAGCGTAAGTATGACGCGTTGGCCTGGCACGCGTCTGAGCAGGTCTGAGCAGGTCAAGAAGCTCCATAATCTGAAGGCAACACTTTTTTTTTTTTTTTTTTTAATAATGACCATGGGGAAAATATGAAAAGGGCTGAAGTTTTGTCTAAAGGAAAAATGTACATGATCCACACGGCTCCGCGGACGGCGCCGTCTTCAGTTTAACACAACAACACGCTCGCTGCCTAATTGTTCGCCACCTGTTTAATATTAAAAGTGATTGCCAATTTTAATGCATTAGTCACATTATGAAATAGGCTAATTAAAAATCACTCTATTAGTACTGATATCAAATAAAATAACATTCTTAAACAGGCCTACAGTATATTCCATCATTAATACGACTTTGATAACGTGCCATAATGTGCTTCCATACACCGCTGGTTTATAAAGACTGCTGCTCAGTGGCGGCGACTAGTGTCTTGAGCTGAAACTACGCTAAGAATGAGTTAAGGTTGGTCCAGACCAACCTTACGAACGTGTGACTTAGCTAAGAGATACTTAGCGTAAAAACGTTTCGGGAAATGCGGCATGACGTTAAGAGAGAGGTTAAGGTACAATTTAAGAACTACTTAACGATAAGAAGCTTTCGAGAAACCGGGCCCTGGTTCTTTAAATCTCGTTCATCAAAACGAACGAATCTTTTCATTCATTTAATTTATTAAGTCAGTTAGTTCATTTTGTTCTTTTGTTCAGAAATAAAATAAAATTTAATTTTTTAATAAACAGACACCCAACACTTCTACATACACACATTTTGGCTATAGTTCCAGTAATGAAACTATTACAATGCAGTTAAGGACATATTATGATAAGCAGCAATCACCTCTGAATCTATTGCACTGCATAGCGTCTATGGGAGTCACGTGACAAAAGAACGAACGACTACAGTATGAGTAGACTCCTAGGCTCAGATTAGAAGACTGAGACTACGGTATATTAAAAGTTGCATTCTAATATATACATCCTGTACATTGTACACAGCATATTTTTAATAAATTGTCAAAAATAAATTGAAAACAAAGTTTTAATAAAGCCTATGTGAAGTGTGAGATCCTAACTTTATAGCAACAGTGTTTAGAAGGTCATGATACTGTGTCCGCAAACTTTTGGCCACTGCGTATGAAAGGGACTGTATATGGATTCATAAATGATGAAATCATATATTTTAATATACAGCTAATAAATATAAATGCATCTCTCATATACTGTATGATAGATATATGTAAAACTTTTTTTTAAATGGCCAAGTCAAAAAAATAATATGTAATTATATTAATTTAAAATATTTTTAATTATTATTAATAAACAATATATTACCATGCTGTATATCTGGCACCACTGTTGCATGAACTTAGTGCCAGTTGAGGACCCAGTGCTATCTCTCTAGACCTTCTTTGCCTCAAGCAGATATTGCGACTTTGCCAAAGAAATGCATATTTGTAGAATATTTGATTTGAATACACCCCTGTTTAACATATGCCACATATAATCTAAGAAGAGTCAGATTTTTTATTGCGGCATTTAAAAAGACTATGTTATTCAAAGTAATCACATTCCTTTTTTGCCAAATACATATACGTTATCTCAATCCTCTGCACTCGAGATTCATCTAAATCAGCCTTCTATGTTTCCTGATATATTGCTGTGTCTTACTGTACATACCACAAGTTTATGCTTCATAATCTGCCACTGTTCCCAGTTGTTTTGCAGATTGGTTAGTCCGCTGTGGTTGACACTTTGATGGGAACAGCTAAAATTCTATCAAGTTTAAGACCTTGCCACAGCTGAAAAATTTTATATATCAAAAATCCCTTAACAATTTTGCATCCTTTTTTGCATGTCATGAGATCATTAATCCCCTAGTAGGAGTATATCAAAATTCATTGTGGGTGTTTTGCCAAGAACCCAAAATAACTGACTTCCTGTTGAGTTGAGCCCATAAGTTGAACACTATCATAGCAAGGCGATGATGTCATAGTGCTGATGTCATAATGCTTAGGCCCTAATAGAATGTTACCTGAGACATGAAGGTGAGGCACTGGTGGCTCAGTGGTGCTGTAGGTGTTTCGCCGTATGTATGTGCTTGAGTATCACACATTAATGAAATTAGGCACACTTCCTTATAATAACTTGCTCTTTCTATGTAAAGTATTTATGTCCTTACTTATTAATTAGTCTCCATGGCAATCCTGTTAAGGATATCACAAATTCATTTAGAATTTCCCATTAGACATGTCTTGAAATTATTCTGACCAATATTTACATTTACATTTAGGCATTTGGCAGACTCTCTTATCCAGAGCGACTTACAAAAGTGCTTTAAAGTTTACATCACTGGGTACATACTTACACTGGTTAACTAAATTAATAACTAAGTGCCATTAGTCCAACACAACTGGGAAGAGGGTTTTTTTTGGAGGGGGGGGGGGGTGTTCGATATTGAACCAAATCAGTTAAAAGTAAGGGACAAAATATTAAAGACTAGCATAAGTATCTGTTGCTGAAGAGTATGGAGAAATAGTTAACTGGATAAAGCTATTATATTGAACATTAATAGTTAATGGATAAATATTATGTATACAGTGGTGTGAAAAACTATTTGCCCCCTTCCTGATTTCTTATTCTTTTGCATGTTTGTCACACTTAAATGTTTCTGCTCATCAAAAACCGTTAACTTTTAGTCAAAGATAACATAATTGAACACAAAATGCAGTTTTTAAATGAAGGTTTACGTTATTAAGGGAGAAAAAAAACTCCAAATCTACATGGCCCTGTGTGAAAAAGTGATTGCCCCCCTTGTTAAAAAATAACTTAACTGTGGTTTATCACACCTGAGTTCAGTTTCTGTAGTCACCCCCAGGCCTGATTACTGCCACACCTGTTTCAATCAAGAAATCACTTAAATAGGAGCTACCTGACACAGAGAAGTAGACCAAAAGCACCTCAAAAGCTAGACATCATGCCAAGATCCAAAGAAATTCAGGACCAAATGAGAACAAAAGTAATTGAGATCTATCAGTCTGGTAAAGGTTATAAAGCCATTTCTAAAGCTTTGGGACTCCAGCGAACCACAGTGAGAGCCATTATCCACAAATGGCAAAAACATGGAACAGTGGTGAACCTTCCCAGGAGTGGTCGGCCGACCAAAATTACCCCAAGAGCGCAGAGACGACTCATCCGAGAGGCCACAAAAGACCCCAGGACAACATCTAAAGAACTGCAGGCCTCACTTGCCTCAATTAAGGTCAGTGTTCACGACTCCACCATAAGAAAGAGACTGGGCAAAAACGGCCTGCATGGCAGATTTCCGAGGCGCAAACCAATTTTAAGCAAAAAGAACATTAAGGCTCGTCTCAATTTTGCTAAAAATCATCTCAATGATTGCCAAGACTTTTGGGAAAATACCTTGTGGACCGACGAGACAAAAGTTGAACTTTTTGGAAGGTGCGTGTCCCGTTACATCTGGCGTAAAAGTAACACAGCATTTCAGAAAAAGAACATCATACCAACAGTAAAATATGGTGGTGGTAGTGTGATGGTCTGGGGTTGTTTTGCTGCTTCAGGACCTGGAAGGCTTGCTGTGATAGATGGAACCATGAATTCTACTGTCTACCAAAAAATCCTGAAGGAGAATGTCCAGCCATCTGTTCGTCAACTCAAGCTGAAGCGATCTTGGGTGCTGCAGCAGGACAATGACCCAAAATCCACCTCTGAATGGCTGAAGAAAAACAAAATGAAGACTTTGGAGTGGCCTAGTCAAAGTCCTGACCTGAATCCTATTGAGATGTTGTGGCATGACCTTAAAAAGGCGGTTCATGCTAGAAAACCCTCAAATAAAGCTGAATTACATCAATTCTGCAAAGATGAGTGGGCCAAAATTCCTCCAGAGCGCTGTAAAAGACTCGTTGCAAGTTATCGCAAACGCTTGATTGCAGTTATTGCTGCTAAGGGTGACCCAACCAGTTATTAGGTTCAGGGGGGCAATTACTTTTTCACACAGGGCCATGTAGGTTTGGATTTTTTTTCTCCCTAAATAATACAACCCCTCATTTAAAAACCGCATTTTGTGTTTACTTGTGTTATCTTTGACTAATAGTTAAATGTGTTTGATGATCAGAAACATTTTGTGTGACAAACATGCAAAAGAATAAGAAATCAGGTGGGGGGCAAATAGTTTTTCACACCACTGTAACTACAGAGATGCTGTAAATAAGAGAAGGCAATCTACTGCAACATTTTGTGGATCCTTAAAGTAAAACAAATTGTCAAAGTAAATTGTCTTTTGTGAAATGATACTGCAATATATCATTAGTGTAGTCACTTCTCATAAATAGGATCAGTCAATCACTTTCTATAAAGCAATCCTTATGTCACGTTTATCTGCAGGCCTTCTGCTCTATGCTTGTTCTCAGTATATATATCATATATTCTCATGGGTACTATATGGAAATATAGAAATACAGAGTAATAATATCAAGATAATGTCTAAGTTTTATAACCATTGTTTAATCATTTGTAGAGTAAGGCCACCTTTCTGGGGCCTAGCTAAAGTGGTTTTACTGAACACACCTCACACTTGTTAATTTTATTTTTAGCATTTGTGATAAACGTCCTGTGGGATTTGTGTATAATATCTGTATAGCATTTGTTGACTTTCCACAACCACTGTAACCTACAGGTGTAATATGAATACAAAATGCTTTTTATGTTTAAAGTTTAAAGAAGACACAGAATACAGTGAGATTTTCTTTAACATGCCAACAATCATTTTGGCTTTTATTTAGATCAAACATGTACATTCAGTATCTGAAAAAGACATATTGTGCGTGTGAGTGTCTCAGTTCTGTTGCTTGCAGAGCATCTTATCTGTACTTCTCGGAGAGAGCCAGGGACACAGCAACGAGAAACTTATCCATAGCCACATGTATCTCAGGAGTAAAGTCAGTGGGGAACAGCATGGCCAGAACCACAAGCAAATTGTGGGACAGGATCTACAACGTAAAGGGAAAGAACACCAGTAATTAACCAGCATGCAAAACAAGATTTAAATATTAAGAGGAAAATGAAGTGGGATTAAAATGTATTTGCCTTGAAGTTGGCCGGGTCAACACGCAGCTGGTAAGCATGCAGCTCGCTCAGGCTGACCAACCCACTGGTCAGGTCATCGATTTTGCTCACAGCTTCTCCCACTCCAGACATAATAACCTTTCCGTGCTTCTTCACTTGGACGGAGCCATAGCTCAAGTCCTTCCAATGGGAAAAATAGATCTTGGTCTGGGGGTAAACAGTCAGCATCCTGCATAGACACATTGCATAAAGTTAGCTCTCGGTATTGGGGAAAAAAATTGAAATGAATATTAAAACAGAAGAGTAACTCGAGCACCTACCTGTACAGAGCTTCACTACCGATTTCTTCAGCCTTTGGGGCGATCTTAGCCCAGAAGGCCTTGATGGCATCTTTGTCCTTAGCAGAGAGACTCATGGTTACAGAGTGGTTTTGGAGAAGACTTCTGTGAACTGCCTCAAAAACCAATAACCCTTTTATACAAGGACTCAGACCGGGCACACCCGCGACCCACCTCAACAACGTGGACTAATGTCACATATGACCAGATTAGACAAGGCTTCTGCTGCTTGTCATAGATAATGTTCTCGCCTGATAGGAAACAACCTGATTTACAACCTGAATTACCCTGTCATTTTATCTGAAACAGGCTGTTTAAATTAAATTGAATTTTTTTTAATTAAATTAATTTGAATTAAATTTAAATTAATGAAAGACGAATAGTCCAAGAATATAATGTATTCTTCTTCTTCCCCTTATTATTATTATTATTATTATTACAGTCATTCTTGAGAATTTTTTTTACTTGAAAGAAAAAATTACTAAAAACTTAATAGATTATTGTTGAACAGTGAGGTATGAATCAAACCCTATTTAAAAACAACCTGTTCAGTGCATTACAGCTTAACACTGTCACAGTTTAAAATATGCATTTAAATTATACATATTTTCTTGAAAACACAGGTTTTGTCTAATAACTAAGTACTTTGTTTGTTTGTTTCTTTGTTTGCTTGTTTGTTTGTTTTGCCACTGTCATATAATCAGAATTTAATTCATAAAATTAAATGGATAATAAAGGATAAAAACTGGCTTTCTCTATGTTACTACAAAAGATCCATTTAAGCTTTTTTGCCTAAAAACAGTAAATTAGTAATCATACTGTAGTAGTCAACTGTTCCTTATTTTTAAGAAAGTTTATATTTTAATATCAAAAAAATATACATTAACAACAAAAAAAATCCTACCTGACATAGGTGACCCAACATTGATTGTGATGACACAAGCTATAACAGATGAGATTGTTGAAAGAGATTGTACCAAAGGTTTTACACATACAAAATTATAAACTGTTATTATAAACATTTCTGCAGCTTTCACATATTCAAAATATTTTAATATAATCAAGTTTTAGCATCAAACTAAAACTTACGAACAAACTTACATGCATAACTTTTGGTACTGTATTCAGTTTTATATTTTTTAAACCACTGAATTGTGATTTAAGACTTTCATGCAGAATAAAAAATAGAAGAACATGAAAATCACCATATAAATGATTTCTTTGATATTACAACTCAATGTCATCCTCCTGTAACTGCTAAACTAAACAGGGACATGACACATGAAACGAAATGTGTTATGTAGAGAAATAGGTCACAATGAATTCAAAAAAATTTTAACCCTTAAACAAGTCTAACTTTGATAGAAGTTGTAATGTTCAATACATTCGACACAGTAAAACATTGATGTGTCCAATATTTCCAAGCCTGCATTTATGCCTCCTTTATCTTTCATTCAGCTCACTTGCATTTTACATCTTGCCTTCATTTTCCCTGTTATTCATATCTTTCCCTTTCTTTAAAAAAAAAAAACACATCCCTTGGTCTATCTGAATATTCTCTCTTATCTTTCTTTGGTACACACAATTCCTTCTGTGTCACATCCCCTGACAACTGCTGTCTTGCCATACATGGCTGAAATTAATTACTGTAGGTGATTCCTATTTTGCCTTAAATGTCCTTAATAAATTCTTTACTGTAATTGATTTTAAATTAGATTTTAATAAACAATGTTTTAAAATGAAACAAAAGGTTATTATTAACAGGAATGTAGCATAAACTAATATTTTTCTTATTATTATTATTATTATTATTATTATTACTATTATTATTATTATTGTTGTTGTTCGTTGGTTCATTCATTTGTTTATTTTTAATGTAGCCCTACTCATTTTCTAAGGTAAATTAATTGACCACTGTTTTAAGATGTATAATGAGATAAGAATGTAAGTCGCTCTGGATAAGAGCGTCTGCCAAATGCCTAAATGTAAATGTAAATGTAAGTGGAAAAATAAAAGTGAACTTCCTAGGCATGTAGGCCTTTAGATTAATTTTATTAACTGCTCAATACAATTAATAATTAAAAGTTTGTTTCTTTATTTTTTTACATTCTTTGTTTTTTCACAACCCAAACACTACAGTAAAAGTGGAAAAGCAATGTTTTATCAGTTCAATACAATACAATGGGTTATATTTGAAAACCACCTCCAAGATGTAACATTTTTGTACAAGCAACAACCTGTTCAGTGCATTACAGCTTTAACACTGTCACAGTTTAAAAGATGTATTTAAATGATACTTATTTTCTTGCAAACTAGGTTTTGTCTAATAATTTGTTTGTTTGTTTTACCACTGTCATATTATTTTAAAATTAAATACAGCACATTTTAACAGAATTGGATTAATAAAATTAGAATTTTGTCTTGACAGTTAAACTAGTGAGATCTTGAGAAGGCTGCAAAGAAAATGTTGCAGGGTCTTCTTATATTTTTAAAATGATTGACAACAAATGATATTACTAATACTATGCAATTTTTATTTTATTTGTGTAGCACTTTAAACAATTGCAATTGTCGCAAAGCAGCTTTACACAATCAAAAGAAAAATATGGAAACTTTGGCAAGTTGGCGATTTTGGCAAGTAAAAACTCCCTTAAATCGCAATAGGAAGAAACCTTAAGGGGAACCAGACTTAACAGGGAACCCATTCTCACTTGGGTGAATACTACTACTACTACTACTACCACTACTACTACTAATAATAAAAGTTTCTATAAAACAATCTAAAAGCAGGACCCGCCACCATGACAACACACTTGTCTGATAAAATGATCTGTTCACATCTAATCAGAACCGTTCAGACTGCGAGACTGAACACACCCATTGTGGCCGTGTCCTGGGAGGCGGGGTCAGACACATATATAAGTGACATAAGAAGACAGAAATGACAGGACTCCTAGTACTTCAGCAGAACATTCTGAAACCCCAAAAGTCAACATGGTTGCGTGGACAGATTTCGAGCGCACTACCATCCAGAACATCTTTTCCAAGATCGATTACGAGTCTGCTGGTCTCCAGGCACTGACAAGGTACGTTCATGTAAATATCTACAACTAGAACCAAATAAGTATTCAGGTAAATATCTTGAGAACGCTTTATAAAATTCTAATGACGTTTTTTCAATGCTACTCAGGTGTCTGGTCGTGTACCCATGGACCCAGAGGTATTTCAGTAAATTTGGAAACCTGTATAACGCCGCTGCCATCGCAGGAAATCCCAATGTTGCTGCCCACGGCTTGACTGTAATGCGTAGTCTGGAGAAAGCTGTGAAGAACCTGGACAACATTAAGGGCACCTACGCTGAACTGAGTGTGCTGCACTCTGAACAACTGCACGTGGATCCCGATAACTTCAGGGTGCGTCTTCATTTTACTTAAGACTCATTTATATCCTAATTTACACTTAAATTTCCTTATTTGTCCTAATTTCTTTATCACTAATACACTGGCAGCTTTACACTTAATCTACTCGAATCATCTGTTTTCTACCTGGACTTGTGTTCATTGTGTTTCCCCTGTTTCCTCCTCCAGCTGCTGGCTGATTGCATCACCATTGTCGTTGCCTCGACCCTGGGTTCTGGCTTTACAGCTGAAGTGCAGGCAGCTCTGCAGAAGTTCCTGGCTGTCGTCGTCTCCGCACTTGGAAAACAGTACCATTAAATGCTGAATATGTTTTAAACTGACCCTGTACATGTGAATGCAAATAAATGTTCACAGAAAAAAACAAAGAGTTGTATTTTCGATTATATTAACTGAATTGCTATGTGATATTTTACCATAACTCTTAAAAAACTTAATACAAAATATTAATATATATGATCAGAAATGTCTAGATTTTACCTGGATACTGTAGCAAACTGCTTTAGTGTTATCAAAGAAGCGGGGTACACCCTGGACAGGGTGCCAATCAATCGCAGGTCTTTGGACTGTGGGAGTAAACCAGAGAACCCACAGGAAACCCACCATGCATGTGGAGAACATGCAAACTTCATGCACACAGAGGCAGGGATTAAACCTGGCCGGGAATTGTCCCCGGACCCTGGATGTGCAAGGGGACACTATTAACCACAAAGCCACCTTTCCACCTTAGGCTATTCTGTATAGTATTAATTAGATTTTTTGTCTAGACCTTGATTAAACCAACGACATACAGTACAGAGGGATGTCAGCAAGCTACAGTGCATACACTCCTCATTTCAATAGGTGTGTGGTGCAAGCCGTTCACTCAAAAAAATGTGTTGGATTTAATGAACATTTTTATGGCAACAGGTTCCACGTAACTATGTGCTGTTGAGTTTAAGTAACATTATCTATTTCAGTAAACTTAAGTTTTTTATGTAAACATAATGTAATCTGGTTTAGTTGAATCAAATTAACAATCTTGTTTTTATCTTAAACTATTAACTTAAGTTCAACTGAATTCATATATATATATATATATATATATATATATATATATATATATATATATTTTTTTTTTTTTTTTTAACATACAACCAAAATAAAAATCAGTTTTTTTTGGTTTGCATTACTTTATTTCAGTCAGTGCATTAATTTTACACATTTTTACCATTTGTAAAACATCTGTACACTGTAAGCACTTTCACTGTTAACTGTAACTTAGATATACTGAAGTCTTTAATTCCACACATTTTTAACAAGAATTATGTACAAAATCTTGTGCAAAACTCAGTAAATACTGTCTCAATGTGTTTTCTTACTCTTTTAAGTAAAATAAATAAATACAGTAACAAATGATTTGGTCAAAATCTACATCTTTAAAGTTACTTTCCATTTTCTTTTTAAAAGCACACTGTTAAAAGCTTTGATCTGGATGTGTGAAATGAACCACAGTCTTTGCACAGCCACTTGAGGGACTCCGGAGGCATAACACCAAAACTCTGTGAAAGGAAAAAGTCACCAATTATTATTATTTAATTATTTTATGTTTTTTGAAGAAAAAAAAAAAAGGAAAACTGCCAATTACTGTAACTGATTTGGATGACCTAATCAAAAAGCTTACTTAGCAAAATGCCACCTTATTTAAGATGCATTATATGTGTTTATTTCTGCTTTTTTTTTATTTGATATTAATGCTACACCATTATTAAAGCAATTATTGGTAATTAATACTAAACCAAAGGACAAAAGAACTATTTGCACACTACTATCTATTTACACATAAATGGAGAGATTGCTACTTATTAATGTCGTGTTATGCGTAAGGGTTCACGGCGCAGATATCAAGTAACACCAAACTGCTTTATTTTTCCACCATACATACCCGGGAGAATGTTAACGTTTCTCCCCTCCAGCACCACTTCACAATAACAGTCTCTGCATCACATTAAACACCACCACATCTCCCTTCTTTAGCTTCACAGCTTGCATTTACTAAATAACTAAATAACTAAATAAGTCTTTATATGACCAAATTAAAATTTTAACTTCAATGAACTGAAACTCCCCTCTTCCCACCTTTCACAAATCCAGTCTCTTTGGTTTGCATACCAGTCTGCCAAACCTAGTTCTAGCAGGAATGGGTGAAACACACTCTTGCAACTTTTCTGGGGACTTGTGAGCAACTGGGTCACCCACAGATGGCTCTGCTGGCTGAGATTGTATACACGGTGACGGTGTAGAGTTTGAAGTCTCTGACAAAGGAATAAGATGGCGTCTGTTCCTCCTGATAGTGCCTGTTGGGCTGTTCACAAGATACGAACGTGGTGTGGTATGTGTCGAAACCACTGTGCCTGAGAACTTATCAGTTGAAACCCACACCGGTTGTCCTGGCTCCAGAGGATTTAACTCCTTCACACGATGTCTCCTATTGAAGTCAGAAGTGTCCCGTAGCCGTCTCTCCCTTTCTTTGCTGTCGACGACTGAGCGATCTGGAAGATCTGGGGGGAGCAGTGATGGATGCTGCGGGAGTGGCGTGCGAAGTCTCCGTCCCATGAGGAGTTGGGCTGGACTATAGCCGTTAGATAAAGGAGTAGCTCGTTAAGCTAAAAGTGCAAGGTAAGGGTCTTGAGTTTTTTTCAGCATCAGTTTCACAGTCTGCACTTGGCGCTCAGCCTCACCATTGCTCTGCGGAAATCTTGGGCTACTGGTGATGTGTTTGAACCCGTAGGCTGCTGCAAATTCCGTGAACTGTTGGCTTGAGAACTGAGGACCGTTATCGCTATAGAACAGTTCAGGAATACCATGCCGTGAGAAGATTGATTTCAGATGCACAATTACATCTACTGATCGGCTTGGTGTTAGCGTTGCTATCTCTACAAATCTCGAGTAATAGTCCACTACTAGTAGGTAGACGCTGTTATGAAGTGTGAACAAATCTGCACCTACATTCTGCCAAGGTCTCTCTGGTACTTCACTGGACATGAGCGGCTCCACCGGATTGGATCGTTCTTGAATGCACCTTCTACAGTTTTTCACCAGGTCATTTAACTGACTGCTCAAACCTGGCCACCATACAGACTCTTTAGCTCGCTCTCTGCACTTTGTCATCCCTTGATGTCCCTCATGAAGTGAATCTAGGACTGTGTTGCGCATAGCTGTGGGAATAACAAGTCTGGAGCCTCTGAGTAGCAGTCTGTCTTGCACAGTGAGTATCGCCCTTTCTGGCCAGTATGCTTTCACTGGCCCTGAGAGCTGGCTGTGATCTGGCCACCCTCGCTGACAGAATGTCATAACTTCTGCACAAACACTGTCCTCCTCGAGCTGTTCTTTGATTTTTGAGAGGTACGTTGGGCTGGCAGGTAGGGTGTTCAGAATCGAGTCTACATAAATATTAGTGTCTTCCATTAAACTTTTGTCTGATTCACTGCTGTTAGCACCCTGACTAACCGGAGCACGAGAAAGTGTGTCAGCTGTCAATAGATCTTTACCTAGAGTGTGGTAAATGGAGTAGCTGTATCTCATAAGCCTGAGTCGAAATCTCTGGATTCTTGGAGGAAGTTCTGTTAGAGCCTGATGGCCTAATAAACTAACGAGTGGCTTGTGGTCAGTCTCTGGGAGAAAGTGTCTCCCCACGAGAAAGTCTCTGAAACGCTCACACCCCCAAGTCAATTCCAGGGCCTCCTTCTCCACCTGCGCATATCTCTGCTCGGTCTCTGTCATAGAGCGTGATGCATATGCTACCGGTCTCCACTGTACTCCCTCTTTCTGCAGAAGGACTGCACCCAATCCATAGGATGATGCATCTGCTGACAATTTTAGCTCTTTGTTTGGGTCGTAGAGAGTCAACACAGGAGGTGAAGTGAGGTCCGTTTTTAGCTGATCGAACGCTTTTTGTTGTGCATTACCCCAAATCCAGTGGTTTTTCTTTGAGAGAAGATCCCGCAGTGGCTTGTCCTACGCTAAGTCTGGGATAAATTTCCCCAGCTGATTAACAATCCCAAGGAAGCTGCGAACCTTGCCTGTGTTCAATGGTGCTTTCATGTGACATACTACTCCCTGTAGTCCTTCCAGGATCATGAACATCCGTCTCTGAAAATGCTCAGGGGCTGACGCTATACCGAACGGCAATCTGTGAAAGAAATAGCGTCCAAAAGGGGTTATAAAAGTCGTATATTTCGCTGACTCCGGAGACAGGGGAATCTGCCAGAACCCTCTGTTTGCATCTAATTTGCTGAAGACCTGAGCACCCGCAAGAGAGCCAAGAGTCTGTTCGACTGATGGGAGGATGTATTTCTCTCTGCACACTGCTTCGTTGAGGTGTGTAAGGTCTACGCAAATACGCACTGAACCATTTTTGGCTGGTACCGGAACCATGCCGGAACACCAATCGATCGGCTCTTCGATTTTGGAGATGACCTCGAGTCTCTCCATCTTCTCTAGTTCTGCCTTCACTCTTCCTAGTAAAGGGATAGGAACCCGTCTTGGCGTTGCAAGGGAAAAAGGAATCGCGTTTGGCTTTAATTTGATAGAGTATGGCTGTTGAAACAACCCTAAGCCCTGACACAACTTTGGGTATGACCTTTCAAGTACCGTTTTCTCTATGCATTCTGCTCTAGCTACTAACTTGAGCTTAACACTGGCAGGTCTGCTAAGAAGAGCTGTGTGCAAGTCTTTTATGACAGACTTTTTCATTAATTTTCATTTGTCCTCTGCATAACCTCTCCGTGTATGCACCTATAACTGACAGTGGAGTACAACCTGGGCCTAATAGTAATCGGTCTGCTTTAGCCAGATGGATATTTTTGTCCGCTATAGTGCCATAGGTCTGTGCGGAAATTACTGTGACATCAGCACCTGTGTCGATCTTGAATCTCACTTTGTGACTTCTGATGGTCAAATCTGCATACCAGGGATCAGCTCCTGCACTGACTGAGCCTAAGTCTACAGTTTCGCTTGCTTGTTGTACTCTTTGATTAAACCTTGCCCTCTCATATATAACGTTCTTCCGTGGCACAATGTATACTTCAAAAGAGTCCTTTACCGTTTTATACTGTTGTCTTTCTGCCTCAGACAGAGCTTGACCTCGCAGTATGTCGTCTGCTTCATCTCCCATGCAGTAAATCAATGTGTTCACTTGGTTAGCTTCGGAGCTTATGTGGAGATTGCTAGCTAAACGGAATCGTTCAAACCTCCGTATCCACCTTTCCCAATCTTGTGGCTTTGTGAAGTCAAACGGTTCGGGAGGCTGAATAGTGAATGTGGCGTTCGGTGGTGCGTTAGCTGTTAGCTGGTGCGGCTGCATGCCTGGCATGCTAGCACCGTCCTCGTCCATCTTTCGGAAAAGAAAAAAAGTTTTTTTTTTTTTTCGCTCTCACGGTACAGCTTCATTGCGCTTACTTGTACTCCCGCCACACTTCTGACACCATGTCGTGTTATGCGTAAGGATTCACGGCACAGATATCAAGTAACACCGAACTGCTTTATTTTTCCACCATACATACCCGGAAGAATGTTAACGTTTCTCCCCTCCAGCACCACTTCACAATAACAGTCTATGCATCACATTAAACAACACCACAATTAACAATTTTTATGGGATAATTGATATTGTTTCCAAGTGCAACAAGTGGAAACATTACATAGGAACAACAACGGAATGCAGATTGACTAATAATTATATGAAAACAATGTCAATTAAACATGAAATACATCTGGATTTTATGCAAATCTGTAATTTACAACTCTAATCTTTTAAAATCTCAATATAAAGTCAGCAAAGTTTCTTACCTGTGTCTCCACGTGAACTGCACAAAATGGCGTTAATTAGAAGAGAAGTGTAAACCATGTGCGTTCTGTATGCGCATGCGCCAATATATAGCTCCCCCTGCTGATCAAGGTGTGGTACTGCAGAAGCAACACAACTGTATTTCATTCATTTAACGCAGTGGTTCTCAAACTTTTTCTGTCATTCCCCACTTAAGGGGGTGAGCGAATTTTCAAGCCCCACTTGTCAACAAAATGACAACGAAATTGGCCAAGTTTACTGTTTATTGAAATATCAATTTCTAAACCAATAAGATCAAACAACACCAAGTTCAAAATAGATCAAATACACGTGCAATTGTTATAAAAGGCTTACGTTGTCACATATCTTTGCATAATTGACCCCATGTTTATTAGCTGCTCAGCAATCGTTTGTAGTTTTTTTTGCACTGGCCAATTCTGTATGCAACTTTGAATGAAGCCATTTGTGCTTTGCTGTCCACTGATTCAGATGTTACCATGTGATTATCCTGCTGTCTGTATTCTGCCAGCTGTCTTTGAAAGAAGTCGAGTGGCTTATTAACGTGACTGGAGTGTGTTGTCTCTAAGTGTCTTCCTAATTTGTTGGGTCTCATGCGGTCTGCTGCCAGCGGTATAAGACACGAAACACAAACGGGTCTCTCTTCTGCCCCCACCATCCCCACCATGAATCCAAGCTCAAGATACGCTTCATTAGGGGTGGGCGATATAACCAAAATCTTCTATCACGGTAGAAGCAATTTCCTACCTCGATAACGATATATATCACAATATAGCAATTTGTATCTGAAAATGCATGAATAAAAATTCAAACACAAAGAAACTGTTTTACATAATGTAATTTTATTTAAACTGTGAATTGCTGGGCGCCACGGTGGTGTAGTGGTTAGCACTGTCGCCTTGCACCTCCAGGGTCCGGGTTTGATTCCCGGCCAGGCTCGATTCCCGTCTCTGTGTGCATGGAGTTTGCATGTTCTCCCCGTGCTTGGTGGGTTTCCTCCGGGTACTCTGGTTTCCTCCCACAGTCCAAAGATATGCAGGTTAGGCTAATTGGCGTTCCCAAATTGCCCGTAGTGTGTGAATGGGTGAGTGTGTGTGTGTGTGTCTGTGCCCTGTGATGGATTGGCACACTGTCCAGGGTGTACCCTGCCTTGTGCCCGAAGCCTCCTGGGATAGGCTCCAGGTCCCCCGCGACTCTGATCATAGGATAAAGCGTTATAGAAGATGAATGAACGAATGAATGAATGTGAATTGCTGAGGTTTGCTGAATATTCATTTGGATTTCAGATGATAGAAAAGGTTTGACGTGTTTCCACCGCTTGTTAAAACAGTGCACTTGCGTACCTTGCAAATCACGTTCATCTCATTCATATCACTTTTCTTATATCCAAACCAATTCCACACCACAGACGATGCACCTTTTTTCTTTACAATCTCCTCGTTGTTCGGTTTTGTCACAAGTAAGTAAACTCACTGCTGCTGCACCGTCTTCTTCCATTGTTGAAGTGTATGTGAAGCCAAACACATCAAAAGTGGGACGAAACCGCGGCACCCGATTGAACCAAATATCTGCACAAATACAGCGCAGCGCGACCATCTGGACAGCGCAGTGATGATCTGGTTTATTTGCGCAGCCCGTTGGATCGCGCAGCGCCGCTCGAATCACAAACCTGCGCAAACCACTGTGTTTTATTTAAAAACAATTAAAAATGTCAGGACTGTTTAATTGTTTCCGTCTTGCCATGTCTGTTTTGTACGTGCGCATCCCAGCGGGGTAAAATGTACTTTGATGGTCGGCGCGGTCTATTTCTGTCAGAGTCACGCAGCGCTGCCCAGTGGGTCGCGCAGGTTTCAATTCAATGTCTTGTATTAATGTTCCATTTATTTGTGTGTGATTGTTTAGTTTTGAGCGTACGCTCTTCATTATCAATAAAGAAAAGCATGAATTAGAATAGGTACTTTCCTGTTATTTTCCACTAATTTCCTCCCGTTCATTGCGCCCCACCTGTCATGTCTGTATTCCCCACTAGTGGGCGCCCCACACTTTGAGAACCACTGATTTAACGTAAGTCAGTTGTCTAAATGTGAAAATTACTTTTTAGAATTTCGCCAAAACAAATATTTAAATTTTAAAGCATAAACTGATGAATTCGAATATTTCATTTTTCTGAAATAATTTAAAAATTCTCATTATATTTATACAACTACATTTGGTGAAACATCTCTAAATTCCACAAATTCATCATGACTAATTGCATGTGAAGTATATTTGCATCATATGAAAAATTGCTTGCTCACTTTTTTTTTTACTTTTAATGAAATTATTGGTATTTTAAAATATCACTTTTGACAATCTGCTACACATTTTCATTGGTTTAGACTTGTCATTATCAATATTACCCTTAAACCGGTATTTTAAATCAAACTTCAACATGGATTAAAACTATTCTGCAATTAACATATTCCAATACATTAATAACACAGTAAGTGAAACTAATTTAATAAAGTATTGTATTTTCTGTCTATATCTCTGACTGTCTGTATGTCTGTCATTCTGACAGAATTTAATGAAACTTTGACAGTCTTTAGTTATTTGCCATGAATTAAATCAAAATGTTGAGCAAAAGGGAAGTTATGAGCAGTTTGATTATAAACTGCACATTTTGACTGCGCATGCGTGGGCGTACCTTACTGTACATCGTCTGCCAGATTACTTTGGACAGTTTAAAATATAGATTTTAACAGTGTACTGCTCATGTGTCAAAGGGTAAATGCTTTTAAATGCTGGACACAATTTAATAAAAAAATGTATATTAAAATATTGATATGACTTAGATATCTACCAGAAGTGGTGAAGTACCTGCACCATAAATTAAATTAAATTGGTAAGTAAAAGTGATGTTATGAACAGTTATGTGCCATAATAAGTGAAGGAGTTGTAAAGATGAACCAGAAAAGGTACATTTTAAGGATACTAGAAAGGTTCAGTACTGTATGTCAGATTGCAAACCCAGGTTCTAAGTCAGCAGCCAGTCACATGTCTGAATGAATGTATGCTTCAGTACTATTTGTTCCCATATCAGCCAGTTACTGTAGATCTAAGCATTCTGGTCCATGTTTTCGGACATGCTAATGTCAAGCAAAAAGTGTGCTCATGTTTTTGTTCTTCAGAAGTAAAATTTACTTATTAGATAAGTTGTGTCAAAGATGGACTAACCTGAGGTGACCAGAAGACGTAGCTTTAGCGGTTAGCCCAATGTAGCGTGGAGGATAAACCCAAACGCGGAAAGAAGCGAGTAGGCAGGATAACCACGCGATTTAGTCTAAGGACTCTCACAAAAGCGGAGCAAGGGAAAAACACAAATTTAACCCGCGTCCTATAGATACACACACAATAGCAAAAGACAGATGAACCAACTGGTGAGTACTCACGGTTTGCTGAAACAACAACTGTAACCGACATGGGCCGAACTCAATGACTGAGCGGTAAGCCATCGTTTGTTTACCTCTTTTATACTTCCTGGTTTGGCGCCCGTCTTACTTCCGGGTCCTAGTGCCGGGCGCAGATTGAGTGTGCATGACAGTACCCCCCTGTCCAGGACTGGCTCCTGACGGTCCTGGGGTGGAGGATACCCATTGACGGTAGTCCCGAATTAGCTCAGGGTCGAGAATGAACCGGGCCGGGATCCAAGATCGTTCCTCGAGTCCATAGCCCTCCCAGTCCACCAGGTATTGCGTACCTTTGCCCCGAGGGCGCGAGTCGAGGATTCCGCGCACGGTGTAGGCGGGACCGCCGTCGATGATCCGGGGAGGAGGAGCTGGGGGGGTGGGTGGAATCATGGGTGAGGTGATGAAGGGCTTGAACTGGGATAGGTGGAATACTGGGTGGATCCGGAGCGCCGCAGGCAGCTGGAGCCGGTAGGTGACAGGCTTAATTCTGTGGGTGATGTGGTATGGTCCAATGAGTCTGGGGGAAAGTTTCTTTGACTCGGTGTGGAGGTGGAGGTTTTTTGTGGAAAGCCATACCTTGTCACCTACAGTGGTTACAAAATTGGAATGGCGATCTCGCCGCGTATACCGCCGTTTAAAGGCAACAGCGGCCAAAATAAATCAGTTGCATTTCAAAGTCATTCGTAAAATGGCCGCCAGGTGGCGCAAAGTGACATTTTCATTCATCGCAGTAAATACAACAGTGATGGAAATTTCCACAACAAATATGAAAAATCTGAACCAGAGCTATTAATGTGTACTGTACAATAATGAGTAAAAAAAAATTATAGTAGATTTATTAACTGAAATAAATGACCATATTTTTCAAGAGAATTTTCAAGCCCCACTCATCAAACAAAATTATAACGAAATCGGCCAAGTTTACTATTTATTTAAATATAAATTTATAAACCAATAAGATCAAATAACACCAAGTTATTATTATAACAGGCTTACTTCGTCACTTATCAAAGAAGTACGCTTGCTTTCAAAGAAGTCGAGTGGCTTATTAACGTCTCTGGTGTGCATTGTCTCTAAGTGGCTGCTTGGTATTGTGGTTAGAACGCTCGACCAGAAATCTGCAAAGCCCCGGTTCAAAACCCGAGTGATGATGTTTTAAAATTGTTTTATTTTAAAACTAAATAAAATGTTTTAAGTGCGCTTAAGATAGAGTCTTATAAAGGCTATGTAGACTTATATAGTTTTATTATATATTTTTTGCACATTAATCTGTTAGATCTGTTTAGTTTTTTTTTGCCGGCTTTGCGCGGCTGCGTGCGGGAAGCTGTGAAAATGCCCTTCATTACCTGTAGGGGGCAGTCGTGTTTCAGTCAGAAGTATTGTGTGTCTACTGAAGCCGAAAATGTGTGCAAATTAAACTGCGCATGCGTGTTTGGAGACGCTGTGCCCGCGCTGTGTATCAGTCGGTTGGGGATCATCACGGAGTTACTACAACACGGCGTGGCTGGAGCTGGAGTTTGTCGTGTTCGAGGTAAGTTTAGCTTTCTTTTTTGGATGTGATTCTCGCTTTCATGACTCCCAATTAATGTTCATCTTAATCTCAGGACTTACAATTAGCAATATTTCAGTTTTTAATAATAGTGTGGAGATTCATAAATAAATAAATAACGAACCGAGCACGCGGATTAATACACGGAGATGTGTGTTTCTTACCCCCACAAGTCGTGAAAACTGCGTGTTAATAAGTTACAAGTTAAATTTCAACTGAAAAGAACCTGTACATATGTTCATACAGTATTGACAGCAGCTCTAATTTGTCTAAATCGCATTGCAGACAATAAAAATAAGTCGAGTCATCCTGTGACCCTGCATGCTTAATCTTTCCACACATGATTCTTGCTTCTCACTTTTTCCTTAATCCCTCGCTGTTCTATCTTGTATTTTTCTAACCGTGTCAGAAACTTTGTGTTAGTAGCACTGCTTGACGTGCTTGATGCCTTCCTCTTTTGTAATTTGCTTTGGATAAAGGCAAAACTTACAAAAGATGAAGAAATGCCTAAATGTAGTTGTACGAATAAAAGATTATGTAATGATACAATGTAAATATTTTCACAGAAACAAAGCGTAAAGATGAGACATGAGACATTTCTTATTAATTATACAATTTATTAATACCTTGAATATAGTGTTTGTTGCATTGGGCAGAAGCATATAAATGCAAATGAATATATAAATCTGAGTAATTATTGAACGAATTTTCATGTTTGGACTAACCCTTTAAATACAAACTCAGCATTCATCATAGGATTTCCTGACACTGTAAAGGTGCAGAGTAATCTATGGAGTGTAGCCATCTCATGCCATGTTTTACAATGTTTTAGTGATGCAAGATTATTGCTAAAGCAATTTAACCCAAGTTTATGAAGTATATGAAGTGATGGTTATTTTTTATCAATTATTTTTATTTTTTTCTCTGTGAAATGAAGTCAGCACAGGTTGAAGCAATTCAGATTTTTTTTTTTGTTTCTCAAAATAAATTATTTCTTGTAAATTTTATGCAGGGGGACAGACGAAGTGATGCCAGTATGCACCTTCTTAAAATCCTTGTCGTCTGTGTTGTTGAAGGAGAAGGACCAGTTGGTGTATCCATAATCCTTGAAGGAGAGGAAATTTTGCAAGAATGTGGCAATAGCTCCGAGCACTGCGCTACACATTTGAGCTATTTTCAGAAAGTGCTTCTAGAACTTGATGGGATTAAGCTATCACCAAAAGTGCAAGCTTTAAAGATGAAGTTATCATCTTAAGACATTTGATTTGGCTTGACTACAAGTCTTTACATGTTGTGTTTACATGTTCAGCTTAAAATGTTTTAATGCGTTATGGTTTCAATGGCATACTTTTAAGTGCACTAGTCCAGAGTGCTAATTTGAATGTTGCAACTTCACTGCTTCAGAGGGCTATTAAGTTTTAACGTTTATTCTACAGTTTGTTTAATGTTTTTTCTGCTGTATTTTATTTCTAAATGAATGCTGTATTTTATTTATTTATTATTATTATTATTATTTTACACAATTTTGTTTAAAACAAGTATTTCAGGCCCTGGTGCCGTGCAGTTGTTTCTATGGATGCAAAATTTAGCTGAATGCACTTTTATTAAAAAGACAACTTGTATCTAGACTGTGAATGTCACAAATATTTGGTAATGTTGGTGAATAAACTGTTTAATTATATTTTAGTTGTGTGATTTATGAAAGATGTTCCTAATGTTACGTCAGAGGACATGCGCCGATGTTTATCACACATTCCAATAAGAGAGAGATTACTCACTCCCAAAGTTTTTTTTGCGCCGTATTTCGATTTTTTAAAAATTTGCTCATTTTCACCATGAACACGGATGAGCCTTCGGGTTTCCTCAGCCGTCCCTATAATATAAATTATAAAACTGTAGTCACGTTGCAGTAAGTAAGAATAGTGTAAGCACCGTTCATTTACATGTACACATATGGCCGTAAGCAAAACAAACAATGCGTTATCAAATGCTCGGCAAACAGCCGTGCTACTGAACTTTCATATTTGTTTGTAGCATGCAGTAAAGTGTATGTGACATAAAATATATATTTGTAATATCGTGCAATCTGTACTATCCGCTAGCAAACTTTAGCGATTTTTTTGCAAACGTTTCTTTACAGAACATCACCATAAACACAAACACAAGACTAAAGGTAATATACATATAATGAAAACTTGTCATAAAAATCTTTATTAATGGTAATTAACATTTATGTCTCTGCTTGCTCGAGTGAGCAGCCATGTTGAAAACTTCGCTTAGCCCTTCGTTTGAAGTGAGGTCCCGAAAAATCTTCGTTTGGAGGGCTATCTGGCCCTTTCCCCTCCCCCTACACCTCCAACCAAAAGAGAAATGAGACACCTCTACCCCTGCACGTGAACGCGCCAAGTGGAAGGGTAGGGGGAAGGGGTAGAATTGGGATTCAGCCTTAATATTGGAGCAATAAAATGTACTTAAAATCTATGTGTCCAAATTGTTACGAGGATTTTATCAAGTTTTTATCAAAAATTAAGTTCTTTTTTTCAGTGCATGGGCGAACACGACGATTTAAGAATTTAATTAAATACGAATATATATATATATAATGGAAATATGTATAAAGAAAATATAATTAATATTTTCATGTTTAATTACAAAAAAAAAAACATTTTAATGGTCAGTGATTGTTGCAGACATTTACACTATTTTTGAGAACTATTAAGTTCTCCTTCAACGTGTCATAGGCGATAACTGTCCCTTTGATCTGCTGGGTACGGCGGGGCGTCGAGTGCTGATCAGTGTGTGTAAAGTACGCTACTTTACACTGATCAGCAATCGACGCCCCGCCGTACCCAGCAGATCAAAGGGGCACACTCATAAACTCTCCGTGTGCACACACACAAACTCTCCGTGCACGCACACAAACTCTCCGCGCACGCACATAAACTCTCCGTGCACACACACACACACACACACACACGATTTATAGATAAAATGCAGACATAAACACGCCACCCCCCAGGAAAACAACAAACACAAATATATAGACTACAGTACTCGCTTTTCCAACATGCTAGCGCGCTCCGATGTGAGCCGATTTATTCAAGTCATAATTAGAGAATATAGAGAGATTAATAACAGAGAAAGCATAATAAGATACAGTAAATAAAAAGAAAAGTATCAAATCCAACTATTAAGTCTGATTTTATTGCTATCATTAACCATTTATGTTATATATTTATTTTATTTTATATTACATTATTTTTTATATATTATATTTACACAATGCTTGCTCTGAAGAACTTTATCTAAAAGCCAGACTGACCAAGTTTCTAATTCACTGAATAAACCAGTATTAGACACAGATATACGATATGGTAGTATATACAATGAAAAAGCTATTTACACGAGTGCTCAAATGTAAAGCAAACGCAATTATTAATTTATTGTGTATATTCATTCAGCCATTTAAGTTATATGAAGAATAACGTTCCTAACCCACTATTATTTTAATCTTAAATAAAGTTGGCCTAATACAATATTGTTTGCAATGCTGAAGCAAACATGATTTTGTTTTAGTCTATTCGCTGAATACAACGCGACCCACATCACCTCTTGGTGAAGACCCACAGAAACCGTTACTGTAATCCCCCTTCTCACCTACTGTATCCTTGGTGTGAAGTTATCAAACCGGTTTCGCTGATGGGGTAATTCTGCTTCAAGCACTTTCCGATGCTGTTGCTAGGAAATTCCACCCCACAGCCCACAACAACAAGCAAATAAGAGACATAATTAACGAACTTCTTAGAAAGAAAATTGAGTTTTCTCTTTTCTAAAAAAAAAAATAATTAATGAATACTCTTGCTTTTGTAAAGATTTTGAGTGACCATTTGCCATATACAGTACGGCCTGCTTTATTATATATTTAATAAAACTTTATTGCAACTAAATTGTGTGTGCCTTATTGAATATTTAATAATGCTTCCGGAACATTGTTGTCCATACGTTTTACAGTATGTACAGTATATTGAAAACAGTGAAACATAAAACACAAACCGAAAGGACAAATTAAGGAATGTACGAAACATTAACACCTTTACCGTGTTCAAATAAATACTGTAGAGTTATTGCATTATGTTTCAAGACATCCTTAATTAAAAAAAAAATTTCCCTAATTATATGTCCACAAATACTTTGACAACATACACTTATCAACTTATCCACATAAACTTATCCACACAAACTCTCCATGCACGCACACACAATCTCTAAAAAATTAATATTAATAACATACATATACAAATAAACAAAAATATAAACGTCTATATTGAAGTTTACGGTGAACGCAGAGTCGGCTAAGCACACGTGATGACGCGCGCGCCCTCACCTCTGTTACGGCTGCCTACAGTATTTGGCCAAAAGAATTATAATAATTGAACGATATGCCTGGTCCTGGAAAGAGACATCAACAGTCCGGCGCTGAGAAACGAAAGAACCGAAAGGAAAAAAAAGCCTAAGATGAAGCCCGTGCATCAATTCCAGAAATAAAACTTTACTTTATTCTGTCGACGTTAATAATGTAATAACGTAACGTTAACGTAAAATAACGCAAATTTCATTTAACAGCAGGGGGGACAATAAATATATATTTTTATAAATTTATTGCATTGTTTATGTTGTTTACAGTCAAGCCATCAACATACAATAAAATGTAAACATGAGATCTAAACTAAAAACTGTGCTCCCTGTGCTGCTGGCAATATCATCTCTTTTTTCTGCTGTCTCCGGCTCCCTCCCTGGTTCTGAATCTGCCTCTTCCTCTACTCTCACTGTCTCAGAACAGACTCCTGAAGCAGAAAAAAATGCAGAAAATGATGTTTTCTAACATGCGTTAGATAGTTTTTTTTTATCACTCTATACACAATACTTTGCTATTTTTATAGATGTTGAGCATCGTGAGCAAGCCCGAGATCATATTAACGTTAATTATCACCAGCCGGCATGAATAGCACACGAGTAACGTGAGTTGGGAGCACACCAATCGATTCGACTATGGTTAATCGCTCACTCCGTAGGCTCCCTGAATAGGCGGGAAAGGGATGGAACCGCGCATTTGTGCCGGCTGGAAAAAAAAACTAAACAGATCTAACAGATGAGGACTCAGATTAATGTGCAAAAAATATATAATAAAACTATATAAGTCTACATAGCCTTTATAAGATTCTACCTTAAGCGCACTTAAAACATTTTATTTAGTTTTAAAATAAAACAATTTTAAAACATCATCACTCGGGATTCGAACCGGCGCTTTGTAGATCACTGGTCGAGCGTTCTAACCGCTACACCGAGTGGCCACTTAGAGACAATGCACCCCAGAGACGTTAATAAGCCACTCGACTTCTTTGAAAGCAAGTGTACTTCTTTGATAAGTGACGAAGTAAGCCTGTTATAATAATAACTTGGTGTTATTTGATCTTAGTGGTTTAGAAATTTATATTTAAATAAAACCCTACACACTTCTTTTCTAATTACACGTGATAAAATCTAAAGGCTCACTGTGTTAATATTTATTGTGCTTAAATTTGATCTTAATAAGATTTGATTTAATTTGAATTCTACATTTGTACTGTAATTATAGTACTGTGATTATGAATTCGGTCAACTACAGTGTTTCACTTGATGTTATCGGCAGCTACGTGTATTATTTAATGGGACGCGTCTCATTAGTGAGGCAGAGAATGAACTAAGGCATGAGGCGTCAGTCTGTAGTTATATAGCGCCACTCAGTGGTAAAAGCCAGCAAATGCACAGCAAATGCACATCCCGTAATGCGGCGGTGACGTTAAATACGACGCTCCGATTTTGTAACCACTGTACGTGGTATAGTCGTCCCGGAGGATGTCGGCGGCGATGTTGGTGGGTGTAGCGGGCGTTGGCACGTTGGATGGCCCGGTTGGTCGTAATCCAGAGCCGCCGACATCTGCGGACCAACTGTTGGGCCGACGGTACATCAACCTCCGGCTCTGGGTGGTTGAACACGGAGGGTTGGAAACCGTGGCATACCTCAAATGGGCTTAGGTTGGTGGCAGAGGAGATGTGGAGGTTGTGTGACAACTCCGCCCAGATGAGGTAGCATGCCCAGGAGGGCTGATGGTCCGCTACGAAACACCTCAGATAACGCTCCAGTTGTTGGTTGGTCCGCTCCGTCTGACCATTAGTCTGCGGGTGGTATCCGGGTGACAGACTGCAGGTGGAGTCGATCAGATGGCAGAAGGCCTTCCAGAACCGGGCTGTGAACTGGGGCCCTCTGTCCGAGACGATATCCTTGGGGAACCCATGCAGACGGACGTGATGCAGAACCCATGCAGACTGATACGTGCTCTAGTATCAGTTCTGCTGTCTCCTTTGCTGACGGGAGTCCGGCGGGAGCCACCAGATGGTCTTAGAGAACCGATCCACGATCGTGAGGATGGTGTCCTTTCCTTCGGAGGCCGGCAGGCCCGTGATGAAGTCGACAGCAATGTGCGTCCAGGGTCGTCGAGGGACTGGGAGTGGTTGCAGTTCTCATGGGGACGGTTGGTTGGTGCTTTTGGCCCTGGCGCACACTGGGCATGCCTGAACGAACTCTTGGACGTCCCTCGTCATGGACGGCCACCAGAAGTCCCGCTGGAGAAATTGGAGGGATCGTCGTGTGCCCGGATGGCCTGAAATTGGTGAGGAATGTCCCCATTGGAGGACCTCGGGTCTCATCACCTCGGGCACAAAGAGTCATTCAGGTGGCACACCTGCCGGTTCGGTCTCTGTACCTCGTGCCTGGCGCACTCTCGTTTCCAGGTCCAGTTGCAGGGAAGAGGGAAGGACAGATGCGGGGTCCGCCCGGGGAAGGTCCACCTCTAGTTGTCGGGAGAGGGCGTCTGCTTTGGTGTTCTTGGACCCCGGGCGGTATGAGAGGTGAAAGTTGTAATTTTCGAAGAATAGCGCCCACCGCGCCTGTCGTGGGTTTAGCTGCTTGATAGTTTTGATGGTGATAAGATTCTGGTGTTCCGTCCAGATTATGAATGGCTCACTGACGCCCTGGAGCCAGTGACGCCATTCCTCCAGAGCCCACTTCATGGCCAGCAGTTCGCGGTCCCCTACCCCGTATCGCTGCTGAGTGGAGTCAAACTTTCTGGAGAAAAAACTACATGGGTGTAGCTTTTGATCTGGACCTTGTTGCGAGAGGATAGCTCCAGCGCCCACATCTGAAGCATCCACCTCTACAACGAATGGTTTACTGGCATCTGGGTGTTGGAGAATCGGTGCAGTGGTGAAGCGGTGACAAAGTGACCGGAAAGCGGAGACGGCTGCCGGGGTGAGGTGAAAAGGGAGAGAGGAAGGACGGGTCAGAGCGGTTAGGGGGGCGGCAACTGTACTGTAGTCCCGGATAAAGCGACGATAAAAGTTCGCGAAACCGTTGAAGCTGCTTGAGGGTCTTGGGTAGGGGCCAATGACGCACAACTTCTAGTTTCTGCGGGTCCATGGCCACACCCTGGGGCGAGATGACAAAACCCAGGAACGTGGTGGAGCGCTCGTGAAAAGCGCACTTTTCCAACTTACAGTACAGTTGGTGGGCGAGTAATCTCTTTAGAACCGCCCTGACGTGCTGGGTGTGTTCTTCCATGGTGCGTGAATATATCAGAATATCGTCCAGGTAAGCGAATGCCCACCGACCGAGCATGTCACGAAGGACATCATTGATGAGGTGTTGAAATGCGGCGGGGGCATTGCACAGTCCGAACGGGATGACGAGGGTTTCGTAGTGTCCGGTGGGGGTGATGAATGCCGTCTTCCACTCATCGCCCTCTCTGATGCGCACCAAGTTGTAGGCGCTCTGGAGGTCCAACTTCGTAAAGACGGTTGCGCCAGAGAGAGCGTCCAGGGCTGAGTTGGTAAGAGGCAGAGGATGTCGTTTTTTGATTGTGATGTTGTTGAGCCCCCGATAGTCAACACAAGGGCGAAGTTCACCGCCTCTTTTCTTCACGAAGAAGAACCCCGCGGCGGCAGGGGAGGAGGAGGGCCTGATGGTGCCTTGGCGCAGGGCGTTGTTCACATATTCCTCCATCACCTGGGTCTCGGTGGATGTGAGCGAATAGAGATGGCCGCGGGGTGGGACCGTACCGGGTTGGAGGTCGATGGCGAGATCGTATGGACGATGTGGAGGAAGATGGGTGGCTCGTCGTTTGCAGAAGACCTCCGCTAGATCCCGATACGGCTCTGGGATGGAGTTGGTGTCGACGTCGGGGGCCTCGGACTCCCTAGAGCACGTCCCAGCCGCTGCCTGTAGGCATAGTTCGTTGCAGGTCGCGCCCCACTGGAGGATCCGATTCTGGGTCCAGGAAATTAGAGGGTCATGCTGGAGCAGCCAGGGATGCCCAAGGATGATGGGAGGTGAAGAGATGGAGGTGACGAAAAACTTTAGCTGTTCGTGGTGATGGTCAATGGAGACGGTGATTGATTCGGTTCGGGTGCTGATTGGGCTGGTGGATAGGGGGCGACCGTCGACAGATGTGATACGAGCGGGCTGGGATAACGCCTCGAGTTTTACCCCCAGTCTTTTGGCATATGAGGAGTCAATGAAGTTACCTGCTGCCCCGGAGTCGATGAACGCAGCACTTCTGACTCGTTTGTGGCCAACATGGAGGTGTACCTGAACCGTGAGACGGGAGGAGTTGGTGGTGATGGCGGAGAGACGGAGGTGACCCAGCGAGTGTCTCTCCCTTCTCTCCTGGTCTGAGAGGACAGGCTGCCCGGTGATGTGTGGCTGACCCGCAATAGGCGCAGAGTCCTTCGCGGAAGCGTCTCTCCCGTTCTGCAGCGGTCAAGGAGGCGCGTCCTAATTGCATGGGTTCCCCGGCTCCTGTGTCAACCACGGCAGGAGGTGGAGAACCGACATGTCCAGGGGTGGAGTAGGTGACGGAGTCTGCGTGTCGTGGAATGGTGACGGTGAAGGTTGGTGCAGGCGGCAGGGTGCGAGGGGCTGGCCTCGGGCGAGAGAGAAGGCGCTGGGCGATCCGGAGAGCGAGTTGGATCAGGCCATCCAAGGTCGCAGGAAGCTCTCGCCCGGCTAGTTCGTCCCTGATCCGAGACGCCAGGCCCTCGTAGTAGGACGTCCGGAGCGCTGCATCGCCCCACGTGGTCTGTACGCCGAGGGTGCGAAACTCCGCTGTGTAGCGGCTCACGGGCGATCCTCCCTGCCTCAGGTGGTAGAGTCTGGTGTCGGTCTCCACCTCGCCCGCTGGGTGCTCGAAAGTGAGTCTGAGTTGGTGGATGAACTCATTGTATGAGTGGGCGGTGTCCGTGTCTGCTTGGAGAACTGCCGTGGCCCACTCAGCTGCCTGCCCTTTGAGCAACGAGATGAGAAGAGCAATGCGGAGGCGATCGGTGGAGTACTTGGTGGCATTGAACTCAAACACCAGATCGAGAGCTGTCAGAAATACACTGCACTTCCCATCCGTGCCGTTCCACTTCTCTGGTAAAGAAAGAAAAATATCAGAAGGCGGGGGGAGGGGTGATGATGCAGCGCCGCGGCCTCCGCGGCGTGCGATCGAGCAGTGACGCCATAAACAGCCGCGCGGAGATCCGCATTCTCCCGCCGGAGCTCAGCGACCTCGCGGCGGAGAGAAGCGAGATCCCCGGTTAGCTGATTGATTAGCGCGGCATGCTGATCCACAACGTTGCAAAGACTCGCATAATCCGCTGGGTTCACCGCGGAGGGCTCAGTCATTCTGTCAAAGATGGACTAACCTGAGGTGACCAGAAGACGTAGCTTTAGCGGTTAGCCCAATGTAGCGTGGAGGATAAACCCAAACGTGGAAAGAAGCGAGTAGGCAGGATAACCATGCGATTTAGTCTAAGGACTCTCACAAAAGCGGAGCAAGGGAAAAACACAAATTTAACCCGCGTCCTATAGATACACACACAATAGCAAAAGACAGGTGAACCAACTGGTGAGTACTCACGGTTTGCTGAAACGACAACTGTAACCGACATGGGCCGAACTCAATGACTGAGCGGTAAGCCATTGTTTGTTTACCTCTTTTATACTTCCTGGTTTGGCAGTACTTCCGGGTCCTAGTACCGGGCGCAGATTGAGTGTGCACAACAAGTTGTGTGAGTCCTGAGCCTTTATCTGCACCTCACTAAAACAATGTAACCACAACACTTAGTGATGGCAAAGTGACAGTTGAGAATTGTCAAACAGAAGAAATGGTGGCCAATGTCATGACTAAACCAGTAATAAAGTTGAAACTAGAAAAAATTCAAGAGTTCTATGTTTGGTATGTAAGCCCAACACAAGGAAGGGAATGTATTTATGTTATGTTGTTATATGTTAAGGTGTAAGTGTGGTAATACTTACCATACGTAATGGCAAGTACGGTATGAAAGCAAGTGAGGGTGTTACTGTTTGTATCAGGTGTGCTTTCACAATGCTCATGTGATATGTGACCTATGTCTCATAAAAGATCATATGCAAATAAAAAGGAAGTTCTAGTTCTGGTTCAGCAGAATACCGAGTAGTGTCCATGGTTTTTCTCCTCATATAATTTAATGTAATTTATTGGTTATCATACGCAAGAATGGCTGCATCAACAAAGTAACCAGAACCAGTGGCCGAATTTGGTCAAGATAAGTAAGAAAAAAGGGAAAATCCTGGGGAGGAGACTGTGGAGTCCTTCGCTCAGCCAACAGTATATAGGACGTGTGAATTTAATTGTTTTTCATTCTGCCCTTTGCCTGTTCCTGAAATAGTCTACTCTTTAGTCTGTTCTTAAGCTGGCACTCGGTTGACTTACTTGGGCTTTGTTGCTGCAATAAACTCCAGCTTACTTCATCCAGATCAACCGACCGCTGAGTCTTTTTTTGATACTATTATAATTTGAGTTACAGCTTATGTTTTAGTGCTAAGTGCCATTAACAGTGAAAGATGATCACGTGACCCACCGATGGCAATGGCAAACTTGGTTTACTTATAGTAAAACTCTTTTATTTTCAGTAAAACCATTACCATTTGACTTAATTTCATCGTGGTGTTAACGGTGAACAAATGAAGATGGAAAAACATCAACTAATGCTAGCCTCGCAGAGGAAAAACAGGTTAAAGAACCTAGTAATATTCCTGAAGAGGAACGTTGCGCAATTGTTGCTGACTTACTAAAGATACACTAAATATGTTTGTAAACAAATTTGACAACATGCAGACACCTCTTTGTAACGTAAAGAATGACACAATGCTAGCCGTTTAAGAGCCATTAAACTAGCCATCGAGTCCCTTCAGGAAAAGTTGGCAAGAATTGAAGATAAGAACTGTCAGTCTAATATCCATCTAGTGGGGCTGAAATAAGGTGCAGAAGGAGATGACCGTATGCCGTCAATGGGTATTAAAGCAGCCGACTATATATAGTGGTGAACGCTCAAAAACAACCTATTGTACATTTACTGTATATTCAAGATGCTGCGCTATCAAGATCAGAATAGGATCCTGAATGGAGCTCGAGATGTTGGACAGATCTTGTATGTGGGAACATCGTTGCTGTTCTTCTCAGACTACAGTACTACTATCAGCTGATGCACACCATTTTCAAATTATATATACTTTAAACTTTTTAACTTTAGATGGTATTAAAGCATAATTTGAATTTCTCAATTACAGAATCGGGTGGAGATACCGAAGGTCGAACTACTTATGGTTCCATAAATAATACTAAATTTGCATTTGTTTCTGTATATGCACCCACAGAGGGTTATCCTTTACTTTTTTCAAGAATTAATACGTATAGTTGCAAGTTTAGATGACTGTTCTGTGGTGTTTGGGGGCGATTTAATGCGGTCTTGGATCCCCAGTTAGACAGATCCCATGCTTCTAAGCCTGATCCAAATATTTCTGGTTGTTTTAATTCATTTTTGCAACACTCTAATATATGTGATACTTGGCGTTTACAAAATGACACAATTACTGAAGATTACACATTTTTCTCAGCTCGTAATATGAGATATTCAAGGATCAATTATTTACTTTTGTTCACTTATCTTTGTATTAATTTATTAGTAAAGTTGATATTCTACCACTTCTTTTATCTGATCATCCTACAGTAATTATGTCTTTAACTGTATCTTTGGGTCCTAGACACAACCGTTGGAGATTTAATATGTCCCTGTGACAGGGTGGCACATTTTTGGCTAAACAATGAAGCTCTTTGATGGAATTTTTGCAGATCAATGGGGATTCAGCCTCTAACCTCCAAGTATTGTGGGAAAGTGTTTCGTACATCCTTTAGTAAAAAACTTACAGTGGGCCATACAATTAAATTAGAAATACAAATAAATTTACTAGAAAAAGAATTAAAAGAGAAGGTCCAAAGCTAAATAATTTAATACTTTTAAATCATAATTAAAATCTATTTATTTACATGGAGCCGAATTCAACAAACATCGTCCTAGACCAGACATGGGCAAACTACGGCCCGGGGGGCCACATGCAGGCCGTTAAATGTTTTGATTCGGCCCGCCAAACTTGAAAAAATAAATTAACCTTGTTAATGTTTTATTTCCCCTGCAATTCTGATGTTTCCTCACTAGATAGCGCACTCTAGATATATTGGCTTTGTTGAGGTGAAACCTAGGCCTATTACTCCACTTTTGCACTTTACCCTTAGACCCACCGCCCCTCTATGAAGATGAGCGGACCCAAGAAAAGGAAAGTGGACAAAGAATGTCGAGTGTTCAATAAGGAGTGGACAACTAAATATTTTTTCACTGAACATCGATCATCTGCTGTTTGCCTGATATGCCAAGAAACTGTGGCGGTTTTAAAGAGTATAATATTAGCCGTCACTTTGCCACAAAGCACGCTAACTATGCTAGCAAGATGTCAACAAAAGAACGGGAAGCTGCTACTGCTGAGAAGTTGGCAGCTAATTTGAAGGCTGAGCAAAGTTTTTTTCACCGTCAAACTGCCATTCAAGAGTCAAGTACCAAGGTCAGTTTTATTGTTTCATTTAAAATAGCAAAGGCCAGCAAACCACTGTCTGAAGGTGAGTTTCTAAAAGAATGTATGGTGGAGACCAAAGCATGCCATCTACAGTATCTGCTCCTGTTCCGGCCCCTTTGTCAAATGTTAGAACTCAATGTGGCCCACGAATCAAAAAGTTTGCCCACCCCTGTCCTAGACAGTCCTATTATTTCCATCGCTGTTGGCTTTGAGGTTGAAAGATAATATTTTAAAGTCAAAAAGCTAACAGAGTCAAAAGCTGATATTTCGGCTATTAGGCATGAGGGTTTAGTATATACTCAACCTAATGATGAAAATAGAGAATTTGAATCCTACTATCAGAAATTGTATATTTCAGAATCCAAAACTGACTTAACAAATCTTCCCAAGTTAAATGATTCTCAGCAACAAATGCAGTAATGTACAGTCCTTTGACTATCAAGGAATTAAAATCTGCCCTGGATTGTGACATTGTGCTTGTTAGCGAGAGCAGGGAACAGGTGGAGGAAAATTTGGAGAGGTGGAGGTACGCTCTGGAAAGCAGAGGAATGAAGGTTAGCCGCAGCAAGATGGTGTGACGATGTGTGTGAATGAGAGGGACCCAAGAGGAATGGTGAGGATACAGGGAGCAGAGGTAAAGAAGGGGCAGGATTTTAAGTACTTAGGGTCAACGGTCCAAAGCAACGGAGAGTGTGGATAGGAGGTGAAGAGGCGGGTACAGGCAGGTTGGAATGGGTGGAGAAAAGTGTCAGGTGTGTTATGCGATAAAAGAGTACCAGCGAGAATGAAAGGAAAGGTGTACAGGACAGTGGTGAGACCGGCGATGCTCTACGGCTTAGAGACACTTGCACTGAAGAAAAGACAGGAGGCAGAGCTGGAGGTAGCAGAGATGATGTTGAGGTTCTCTTTGAGAGTGACAAAGATGGATAGGATCGAGAATGAGTGCATCAGACGGACAACCCATGTTAGATGTTTTGGAGATACTGTAAAGTCAGGGAGGCCAGATTGAGGTGGTTTGGACATGTTCAGAGGAGAGATGGTGAATATATCAGTAGAAGGATGCTGAGATTGAAACTGACAGGCAGGAGGTCTAGAGAAAGACCAAAGAGGAGATTTATGGATGCAGTGAGAGAGGACATGAAGTTAGTTGGTGTGTGTAAGGTTTTATAATATTGTAAGACAGTGTAATCTAATAAGAAGATTCCTGTGCCTTGAGAACAGACCCCTCACTGTGCTTCCTCATGCCTTCTGTGGTAACACCTTGTATATCCTGTATTCAGACAAGGATACATCCAAATGGCTCCTGTCTGCTAGAACCCTTTTGTTTAATCAGGAGAATGCAAATGTATCTCCTCATACCTGTCTGTCTCCAGTTCCCTCAATGACTGACATGTTAATGACTGGTTCTTTTGATGTTCGGGACGTAGCAGCGTTTAAATGTGCTCTCTTTGCTGAGAATAAACAGAGATCTTCAGACATCATTCCTGCGTGTGTGTGTGTGTGTGCGCGTGTGTGTGTGTGTGTGTGTGTGTGTGTGTGTGTGTGTGTGTGTGTGTGTGTGTGTGTGTAGGTGTAGGTGTGTGTGTGTGTGTGAGTGTGTGTGTGTGTGTGTTTGTCTCTCCCGGTCGATCGGGCCCGGACCGGTAAGTGTATCAAGGTGCAGCGGACACAACAAGAAATAACTCTTCTTCTCTTAGCTTAAAACTTAGCTCGGACACTTCTTCTACATTTAAAACTTAACAGTGTGAGAGAAGAGGATGCAGAGGATAGAGTTAGATGGAAGCAGATGATTCGCTGTGGCGACCCCTGACAGGGAACAGCCGAAAGACAAAGAAGAAGAAGCTATGCTCTACTCAACTGAAGTTGTTATGGGTTGTTTCGTATAAAGTGGGCTTTCTCTCTTAGCTTTATTTCAACCAGAGATAATGATCTCTGAGAGAATGAGTTTGAGTTAGAGGTGGTATTGAATTGGTGATTTCTGCTGTTGTTCAATCTTAAAGGTCAAAATCTATACTGGATCAGGTGTATTCATTTCCACAACTCCATAGGTCTTAGGCCAGTACCCCAACAGTCTTCTCCCTCAGGATCTCACTCAACCAGCTCGGGTCCAGAGTTAAAAACGTCGAATTGTGAGTACATTGTATACCAATGGAAACAAGAGTGTCTCTATCGTACGTAATGCACTCAATGGTGGTGATTTTGCCGATTTTAAAACGCTGGAAACTAACTTAAAAAACAAAAACAAAGATAAGTGGGTCGGAGCAGTCGTGACGACAGCCGACCTCACCGGCGCCATCTTCGTTCCTCCTTAACTTCAGTTTTCTATCAGAAGAGGTTTTGTGACAACATTGACTGGTATTTGGAAATGTTCATAATGCTCTCCACCTTGACTAATGGCTGCAGTTCCGGCTAAAGAAAAACAGCACCATGCTTCACTGTGGGTATGGTGTTTTGTTGGTGATGTGCAGTGTTGTACCAAACATACCATTTGGAATTATGGCAAAAAACGTTAAAAGTTGGTTTCATCAGGCAATAGCACATTTTCCCACATACTTTTGGGGGACTCCAAATGTATTTTTGTAAAAATTTTGCCAGGCTTGGCCAGACGTATGAAGAATTGCTCAAAAGCAAAATGTGACAATGTCAGGAAAAGCCATCTGGAACACTCACTCATTTATCTTCAATACACTTATCATCTATACGGCTTTATCGTGTATTCAGTGGGCCTGGAGATCATTCCAGAAGGCTTAGGTCATGAGGTGAGGTACACCTGGGCAGGGTGCCAATCCATTGTGGGGCACACAAACATACACTTACTCATTCACACACTACGGCAATTTGGGAATGCCAATTAATCTAATCTGTATGTCTTTGGACTGTGGGAGGAAACCGGAGTACCTGGAGCACGAAGCATGGGGAGAACATGCAAACACCATGCACACAGAGACAGAAATCGAACCTGGCCGCGATTCATACCTGGACCCTGAAGGTGCAAGGCAACAGTGCTAACCACTACACCACTGGCCTGTACTAGGACAGCTTAACTTTATTTGGGATTATTCAGATGCACTTTAAATGATGGCAGGTATGTACTGACTTCTATTTTATGAGTGTAAATGTGATTGCTTTATTCCATGCTTATGCAACCACATTATTTATTTATTTAAATTTTTATCTTTTATTAATATTTTTTTTATCTGATCTTCAATTGAGTTGTACAGGTTATAGATCACATTAAATTGAAAAAGTTTCTAAAATCACTCATTCATCGTCCAGATCACTTTATCCTATATTCAGGGTCGTGGGGGGCCTGGACCCTATCCCAGGAGGCTTAGGGCATGATGCAGGGTTCACCCTATAGGCAGAATACCATTCCATCACAGGGCACACACACTCACACACTACGGACAATTTGGAAATGCGAATTAGCCTAATACACAGGCCTTTGGACTGTGGGAGGAAACCACAGTTCCCACCAAGCACGTGGAGAACATCCAAACCTATAAGAATCGAACTCTGGACTCTGGAGGTGCAAGGTGACTTAAAGTTTTGATAATCTTGAAGTTGAAAGTTAAGAGATAAAAGGAGAATACATTTTGCTTATTTGATTTAATATTATGGGTGTAGTGTTTAACACTTTGTGTCTAACTGGATCCAGACTGCTATGATAAGAGACGGCCGTGAATCTGCATCCTGCAGACCTCAGCGCCCACTTTCCACTGGACAACGCGTTATCTGGGACTTGAGCACTATTTGCTTGTCACGTCTCCTTTCATGTCTGTCTGTCTGTTGATTGTCTTTCTCACATGTGCTAACTGTTCACAGATGATTCCTATTCCCAGTCCTGATTATCTGTGAGTCTAAACGATCATTGCCTTTCTGCAAAGTGTTTGCGGATTACATGGAGGGACTCTTGTCTGTTTATTGATCTTGCTCTTTGAACAATGTTTTGCTTTCATATCGGCTTCTCTTAATAAAAGCAAAAAACCTGCATCTCACTTGGATGGCAACATGTTGTTAATGTTGTTAATTTATGTTGTTAAAATTGCCAGGTCAATCTGTCTTGTCTCCGCTAGCCAGCTAACTAGGCCTCTTAGTTAGCTAGTTTTAGCTTTTCTGTTAATTTATGCTGTAAATTTATGTTGCATGTAGCACCTTGGTCCTGGAGGAACGTTGTTTCGTTTCACTGTGTACTAACTGTATATGGTTGAAGTGACAATAAAGCCTACTTGTGGCACACACACACAATCATAAAATTGCACATCTTACAGCTTAAATTGAGTCTATGATGTTTCTGAATAGTGTTTTTATAAAAATATTTACATACGCAGAAAAGTCATACATTAACATAGAGTATATCAAAACAAGCGGCACGGTGGTGTAGTGGTTAGCACTGTCGCCTTGCACCTCCAGGGTCTGGGTTCGATTCCCCGGCCAGGCTCGATTCCCGTCTCTGTGTGCATGGAGTTTGCATGTTCTCCCCGTGCTTGGTGGGTTTCCTCCGGGTACTCCGGTTTCCTCCCACAGTCCAAAGATATGCAGGTTAGGCTAATTGGCGTTCCTAAAATTGCCCGTAGTGTGTGATTGGGTGTGTGAGTGTGTGTATGTGTGTGTGCCCTGCGATGGATTGGCACCCTGTCCAGGGTGTACCCCGCCTAGTGCCCGAAGTCTCCTGGGATAGGCTCCAGGTCCCCCGCGACCCTGAACACAGGATTAAGCGGTATAGAAGATGAATGAATGAATGAATGAATATATCAAAACATCATAGATGTACATACTGTATATGAAGAGGTCTTATTTTAGCAGATATTAAAACTTTGTATACTGTAGATGGTGAATTCATATATATTCAAATATAGTACAGGCAATAAATATATTTAAATCCCCCATATACAAAAAGGCCAAATCGAATATGCAAATACTATTATACGAATATGTATAAACTATATATATTGAAACTATATATATAAATTTTTTATATATATTTAAACTATTTATTTCTATTTAATACATTTAAATATATGTGTATTAAAAATATACGGAGTGATCCAAGCTGTATATCTGACACCACCGCTGCATAAACCTGGTCCAAGTTGATACGAAGCCGACCTCATCCAGTGCTATCTCTCTAGGCCTTATCTTATCAGTAACTCAGTGCCTTATCCCTCTGAGCCACCAATGCCCCTTATGTTTCCAGATACTGTGTCATACTGTACTTAAATAAAGCAAGCACCTAACCACTGAATATCATTTAGCCTAAAATGAAACTGGTCCCCAAATTGGTGTCATAATACATTCCACTCTTCTGAGAAGGCTTTGAATTTTGGATCACGGCTTTAAGGATTTATGTTCGTTGGTAGGAGCATTAGTAGGGTCATGCTAGGTTAGGAGACCTGATAGGACCCAAAATAATTCAATACATGCTAAATGCACATTTCTGAAAAAAGAAGGAAGCTATAACAAAGTGAAGATTTATTTAGGAAGGTAACAGTAATAAGTACAAATGAGTAATAGGTCCCAAAAGGACATACAGTGCATTGCAAAAGTATTCATACCCCTTAAGTGTTTCCACTTTTGGTCATATTTCAACCACAAATGTAAATGTATTTCTTTGGGATTTTATAAGATAGGCTAACACAAAGTGGCAAATAATTGAGAACTGGAAGGAAAATTACAGTACAGTATATAGTTAAAAAAATTATGAATAAATATTTGTAACGTGTGGCAAGATTAAGAAAGACAAATAAACTATACTAAAAGGGCATTTCATAACGCAATGTATAAGTGATAAGTGTAATGTGTTTACCTTTATATTATATGTTCAAATGCATGTGGGTACCTGACCATTAATTATCCTTTTACAAAACCATATGCACCCTTATTATGGCTATCTAAGGGTAAGACTCATTTCTAACAGTGCTCATATCTAAAACAAAACCTTCATCATCAGACTATCATAATTATCACACTTACTGTAGAATCATCAGAGATCATTTGACCAAAGTAATGGATCTCAATATCTTGCTCAATAACATTCTTTTTATTATTCTGTTAATTATTCTGATGATGGAGGTTTTGTTTTAGACATGAGCATTGTCTGAAACTTACCCTTACATAACCAATGTATCTCAAATTATTACTAAATTTAAAATTAATAATTAGTAATAATAAAAAAATATTTTTTTGCCTCTTGCATATATTCCTTCATTATTATCTACCTGATTAACTTTTTATTTACTGTAATAATTAAACAAAGTCACCATACACTTCTACAGAGAAATATAGGATCTGATCATTGAAATAAATTTGTAGTTACATAAGAATTTTGGTTAGTTTTTTAATATACTTATTAGAAGCAAGACACTAAATGTTACAGAGTCATTCGAGGTTGACCCCCCCCCCTCCCCCAAAAGGTCTGAATCGTCCCTCCGCGTTAGTGTCCCTGTGCGCATGCGGTCAGATTAGGAATGTTATCTGTTCAGACTAATGCCAGATACAGATCAAATTAAATATGATCAGTCTAACAAAAAAAAAATGCAATTCGAAAATGGGTCACTTTTACCTGCATAGTGACCATAACCTATGAGATCTAAATAGCTAAAAATATAAAAAGTGAAGACAATTAAAATAGGATATAGAATATGTTAAAGCATCACAAATATTACAAATCAACACAAATTATTATATCCAGGTAGTTTATTGTAACAAATAAAAAAAAAATCTCAAATTGGAACCTATGGCATTTGAATTTGTATTATGAACAATGATGGGGGACGTTACTTTTAAATACGGTACGTACATCACGATTCACAGCGAGTTTTGGTGCTGTGGTTAGATTTCCATCGGTCCTCACGGAAGCTCAAACCGCATAGTTGGGATAGGGGTATAACAGCAGGAATAACAGAGGTGGTCAGGTTATCGGGGTCGGAGATTGTAGAACGACTTTCACACACACACACACACACACACACACACACACACACACACACACACACACACACACACACTAATGGAAACACTGCTGTCTGGCTCACGGATTACATAAATTGTCTGAATAGCGGATTGCATTTTTCAAAATATAGCTAAATAACTGAGTAGTAAATGGCAGACCTAAGACGTTAGATTACTCGTTACATCAAAAACATAATCCAAGTACTTTGTAACGCATTACACCCAACACTAGTAATGAAAATTAAAATCTTTAGTCTTTAAGTTTGCAAAAAAGTGGTTACAAAATGTGTTTCAACAGTTAGAACAAGATGTGTATAACTGTATAAAATCTTAAAAAATTACGTTTACTGAATAGATACTGTATGATTCGATATATCTCAAAATATGAGGGCTGACCTGGCAAGAACTAAGAGTGATATTGTATGTTGCTGGAATGAAAAGTGAAAAATCACAAAAGACTTTGTCTTGGTTTTCTTTCACAAACGTCTTTGATGACTTCACTGATGATTAAGGTTCATGTGACAAATAAAATATGAAGAAAATAAAAATATATATTTTTTTCTTATTTACTGGAATGGTTAGAGTCGAACACTAAACCTGTTTACTAAAGTCTCCAGGTAAAAAACTTTACTTATCATATAAATTGATATTTTATATTATGTTTATGTTAAAATACCACCTAGCAATTCAATTAAAGCTTTTTTGCATAGAAATAAACATGACCGGTCAGGTTCTTCAATCGAAAACACAATTCTGAAATTCTATTGGTTATTTCATGTAGTCATTTATTTGCATTCACATGTACAGAGTCAGTTTTAAAACTGAATTGGTTTGTTGGTTCTCTCTGTCAAAACACATTCAGCATTTAATGGTACTGTTTTCCGAGTGCGGAGACGACGACAGCCAGGAACTTCTGCAGAGCTGCCTGCACTTCAGCTGTGAAGCCAGAACCCAGGGTCGAGGCAACGACAATGGTGATGCAATCAGCCAGCAGCTGGAGGAGGAAACAGGGGAAACACAATGAACACAAGATCAGGTAGAAAACAGATGATTCGAGTAGATTAAGTGTAAAGCTGCCAGTGGATTAGTGATAAAAATTAGGACATACTGTATAAAGAAATTTAAGTGTAAATTAGGATATAAATAAGTCTTAAGTAAAATGAAGACGCACCCTGAAGTTATCGGGATCCACGTGCAGTTGTTCAGAGTGCAGCACACTCAGTTCAGCGTAGGTGCCCTTAATGTTGTCCAGGTTCTTCACAGCTTTCTCCAGACTACGCATTACAGTCAAGCCGTGGGTAGCAACATTGGGATTTCCTTCGATGGCAGCGGCGTTATACAGGTTTCCAAATTTACTGAAATACCTCTGGGTCCATGGGTACACGACCAGACACCTGAGTAGCGTTGAAAAAACGTCATTCAAGATATTTACCTAAATATTTATTTGGTTCTAGTTATAGTTATTTACGTGAACGTACACTGTAAAAAATAAATCATGAGGCTTGCAATTTTCATTAAAAAAATTGATGTAATAATTAAAAATAATGTGCATATTTCATTTTTTAAAAACGGTTTTCTGTGTTTTTTATAATATATTGAGAACATTTCACTAATAAAATTAATAAATATTATTTTTTAAAGGAAATTAGTGCAATTTTTAGGCTTAATTTGAGGAACCAATTATTTAAAAAATTTGAGGAAAAAAGGCTTCATATTTATTTTAAGAGAATTGGTTCAATTATCCGGGTTTTATTAAGTCACCTTCATTTGAATCTCAACAACAGCAGCAGTGATCAGACGCCATTTTGAAGGAATAGGCGAACAGTGTAAAATGTTAGGAAGTAAGTTAAGCCCCTTACTAATTTTTATACTTTATTTTGATTTCTTAAATAAGCTCCTTTGTTGCATTAGTGTCAGCAATATAAAATAAATAAATTAAACATTGTGAACATTTCTGAAAACATCCTGTCCACCAATAGCAGACTTGAGTTCGTTGTTGTGTCTCCACAGTTCACTGGAACAGGTTTTGGGGAGTGCACCTACAGTATGCGGTTTCGCGCGGTGGCCGTAAGTACGGTTCATTATGATTCACTGCGAGTTTTTGGCGCTGTGAGAATGTTTCCATCTTTCCGCGCCGGTACTCGCAAAAGCTTCCGGACCTTACAGAACTTCGTGGAGCGCCAGCGGAACGTCGGCGGGCCATCGCGCTGACTCACGGTGCCTGACACCGCATCTGAGTCAAACCGCATAGGGGAAATAGGGTTTTATTTTTTATTTTTTTATAAAGTCGCTCTGGATAAGACCGTCTGCCAAATGCCTAAATGTACATGTAAATATGGTAATGTTACAAAGATATGAACCTAGAAATGGTTTACTGTACAAGTTCTCTCAGGTTTTAGTACAGAATGTGACTATTCCCACAAGAAAAGATGCTAGCATATAATGCTAAACAGTTAATTTTAATGTTGATTTCAATAGAAATTGTCAGTTACAAACTGTTTTACAAATAGTTTTACAGATCTTAAAACTGCTGTAAATGTTATATACACTATTTTACAGTGTTTAATATTTTAATACCAGTGAAACATGAAATAAAAGCATGTTTAACACCAAAATGCATTATGTATTCATTTCATTATAAAATGTTTATTATTAAGTAATTGTCCTTAATACATATGAGTACCTTTTGTTTTATCTGCTTAAACTTAAAAAGAGTATTCCACTAATAATGTTAAAATCATCATGTATCTGGCTAACTAATTTAGGATATTTTACATGATTTATTTAAGTAGATTCTGCTAGGGATAAAATCAAGCAGTAAATACTTAAAAATAATATGCGTCTGGCTAAATAATTTAGGATTTTTTACATGATTTATTCAAGTAAATTCCACAAAAAAAAAAATCAAGCCTTAAAAAACTGCTTAAAAATAATACGTGCAATTTTGTTACCATATTTTTTTTTAAGCAGATAGCACATAAGATTTTTTACAGTGTACCTTGTCAGTGCCTGGAGACCAGCAGACTCGTAATCGATCTTGGAAAAGATGTTCTGGATGGTAGTGCGCTCAAAATCTGTCCACGCAACCATGTTGACTTTTGGGGTTTCGGAATGTTCTGCTGAAGTAGGAGTCCTGTCATTTCTGTCTTCTTATGTCATTTATATATGTGTCTGACCCCGCCTCCCAGGACCCGGCCACAATGGGTGTGTTCAGTCTCGCAGTCTGAACGGTTCTGATTAGATGTGAACAGATCATTTTATCTTTCAAATAAGTGTGTTGTCATGGTGCCGGGTCCTCCTTTTAGATTGTTTCGTAGAAACTAGTCATTCTTCTTGTTATTATTACTGTTATTATTATTATTATTATTATTATTATTATTAATGGGATCATTTGTAGTCAATGGTTTTAAATAATGTTACGCAACAACCGAAAACATAGGAAGCCCATGCAATACATCTTTAGAAGATCACGCCCATGGAAACCTGTTGATAATGTATTTAAACTAAAATACCAACATTTTCTTTCACAAGATTCCACTAGTTTAATTGTCAAGACAAATAGTCTTTTCTATTGAACTGATGAATCACTGCTTTTACCCATTTACAGCCGTGTTTGTGTTGTGAAAAAGCAAAGAATATATAAATACAGAAACAAATGTAATTATTCATTTTATTGTGCAATTAATACAATTAATCTAAATGACTCTATGCCAATAAAAAAAACTTTTATCTTTCCAGTTAAAACAGTGGTCAAAGAATTAACCTCAGAAAATGAGTAGAAATAACAAATGAAAAAACAAACAAACAACAGCACCAATAATAACAACAATAATAATAATAATAATAATAATAATAATAATAATAAGCAAATCATTAGTTTATGTTAATTTCACAGCAGTTGTCAGGGAAAGCAACATAGAATGAAAAGGGTGTACCAAAGCAAAAGAAGAGAGAAGATTTATAGAATAAAAGGGCACATAAGAAGGCAAACTATAAAACATAAGTGATCCGAATAAAAGATAAAAAAGCATAGAAGCAGAAAAAATTAATGATTAAAAAATTGTTTGAGTTTGGTGTAACTTATTTTTCTAGATAAGACATATTTCCTTTCATGTTTTTTTCTCTGTTCAATTTAACAGTTGCAGGAGTACATTGAGTTGTAATGTTGAATCATTTACATAGTGGTTTTCAAAAAGTGTTTGTAATTTCTAGAGATGTTCCGATACCATTTTTTCCCTCCCGATACCGATTCCGATACTTGGGCTCAGAGTATCGGCCGATACCGAGTACCGATCCGATACCTGGGTGTGTATCTGTACAGTGTGTGTGTGTGTGTGTGTGTGTGTATATATTTTATATATATATTATTATTTATTTATTTATTTTTTTTTTTTAAGTAAAATACTACTAGCCCTGTGTAACGGGTTCGACCCTAAGTGCACAGGCGACACCATGAAACACGGACACGAGGCGAGGTCTTACTGGAAAAAGGGTAATTTATTTAGAAAAATGGCTAAGGAAAGGGTTAAAAGCTCTCTGCGGCCTTTTCCACTTTGGCGGCAGGGATGCGAAGGCGGGCTCTACGCGGAAGTGAAGGTGCCGCGGGAGCTCGCGCAGCTCGTTCACGCGCTCTTCTCGCGGAGATCAAAGGCGCCCCTTTTTAAAGTCTCTTGGGCGCATCACATCGCCCCGCTATTGTGCCACTGTCTCTCATAAAATCCACCGCGTCGCAAAGTCCAGCTTCCCAACAGTCAGACCCCGAGCTACACTCCCCGCTGTGTTTTATAGCACCGGGATCATTAGCGGTGATAGCTCATGGGCCGTTGCCTGATTCTGCGGCCCTGCTCCTTCACATACCTAAACGGTGGGGAGGCCGCCTAACTAGTGAGCGAGGAGCGATATCAATTCGCCCATCACAGGCGCACGCCGTGACACTCTGTAAGTAAGCTAAGCGGGCATAAATAGGTTATGTTTAGGAAAATGGTATCGGATCGGTACGTGGACTCAAATACTCGCCAATTCCGATGCCAGATTTTTTTGTGGTATCGGCAGCATTTCCGATACCAGTATCGGAATCGGAACAACCCTAGTAATTTCTTTCAAAAATAAATTTTGTGTTTCTGTTATAATATTTTAAGTCCTAGATCACAATTCAGTAGTTTTAAAAATATGAAACTGGATTTGAAAAAATAGTTTGTGAAAGTTGTTTACGTAATAATTTTGATACAATCTCTTTCAACAGTCTCTTCCATTATAATTTATGTCACAATACATTAAGAATAAATATCTCCTACCAAACATTTCTACCTGATATACAGTACAGTATGTCACCTACATCAGGTAGGAATTTTTGGTAGGAGATATTTATTGCGGACCACCACACCACCGTGCCACCAAGCCAGTCTTTATCTAGATACTAACTAGATTATCTAAATACTAGTAAAATGGGATGTATTGAATTTAAATTAATTATATGACAAAAGCAAATGAAGTGGTTATTAAACAAAACACGTTTTCAAGAAAATAAATATAAATGAAATACATCTTTTAATTTGTGACAGTGTTAACAAAATGACCTGTTCTGCACTGAACAGGGTCCGGTTTCCCGATAACTATTGATCTTAGCGCTTAAGAGCGTTTTCTACGCGTCATTTTGCGAATGTTCGTTATTGTTTCATGTGCATTTCCCAAACATGCACTTAACACAATTGCACGTAGCCCTGCTTTAAGTGCTACTTAGGAGTCACTAGGGTTAGGGTTAGAGATATATCTGTTGGTCACGTGCTGAAATGTCACGCTGTAGAACGGCTCGTCATTGTTGCACATGCTGTTTTAGCAATCCGTCTAAGCTTTGATTTCCATTTTTTCAACTTGTTTGAATGTATATTCAACTCGAATAACATATTAAAAAAAAGTTCTGTAATTTCTTCTTGAGCAAGTTTAAAAACATAAATAAACTGGAAATGTCGTTCTGTAAAAATACTGTCTTGCTCCAGTCTCGCATAAAACAAATTCTAACAGTTTTAACAGCATAATTTTCGATATTTATATGAAACCTTAATTATTTAAGTAGAATTATTTATCAATTTCTTTACCACCAATTGCTTATCTCATATCAAAATAAATAAGTAAGTACAGTACATAAAGAAATAAGCTCTTACATTTATTTTTTAAAAGTTTAGCCTTGAAGATACAGTGGTGTGAAAAACTATTTGCCCCCTTCCTGATTTCTTATTCTTTTGCATGTTTGTCACACTTAAATGTTTCTGCTCATCAAAAACCGTTAACTATTAGTCAAAGATAACATAATTGAACAGAAAATGCAGTTTTTAAATGAAGGTTTACGTTATTAAGGGAGAAAAAAAACTCCAAATCTACATGGCCCTCTGTGAAAAAGTGATTGCCCCCTTTTTAAAAAATAACTTAACTGTGGTTTATCACACCTGAGTTCAATTTCTGTAGTCACCCCCAGGCCTGATTACTGCCACACCTGTTTCAATCAAGAAATCACTTAAATAGGAGCTACAGTACCTGACACAGAGAAGTAGACCAAAAGCACCTCAAAAGCTAGACATCATGCCAAGATCCAAAGAAATTCAGGAACAAATGAGAACAAAAGTAATTGAGATCTATCAGTCTGGTAAAGGTTATAAAGCCTTTTCTAAAGCTTTGGGACTCCAGCGAACCACAGTGAGAGCCATTATCCACAAATGGCAAAAACATGGAACAGTGGTGAACCTTCCCAGGAGTGGCCGGCCGACCAAAATTACCCCAAGAGCGCAGAGACGACTCATCCGAGAGGCCCCAAAAGACCCCAGGACAACATCTAAAGAACTGCAGGCCTCACTTGCCTCAATTAAGGTCAGTGTTCACGACTCCACCATAAGAAAGAGACTGGGCAAAAACGGCCTGCATGGCAGATTTCCAAGGCGCAAACCACTTTTAAGCAAAAAGAACATTAAGGCTCGTCTCAATTTTGCTAAAAAACATCTCAATGATTGCCAAGACTTTTGGGAAAATACCTTGTGGACCGACGAGACAAAAGTTGAACTTTTTGGAAGGTGCGTGTCCCGTTACATCTGGCGTAAAAGTAGCACAGCATTTCAGAAAAAGAACATCATACCAACAGTAAAATATGGTGGTGGTAGTGTGATGGTCTGGGGTTGTTTTGCTGCTTCAGGACCTGGAAGGCTTGCTGTGATAGATGGAACCATGGATTCTACTGTCTACCAAAAAATCCTGAAGGAGAATGTCCGGCCATCTGTTCGTCAACTCAAGCTGAAGCGATCTTGGGTGCTGCAGCAGGACAATGACCCAAAACACACCAGCAAATCCACCTCTGAATGGCTGAAGAAAAACAAAATGAAGACTTTGGAGTGGCCTAGTCAAAGTCCTGACCTGAATCATATTGAGATGTTGTGGCATGACCTTAAAAAGGCGGTTCATGCTAGAAAACCCACAAATAAAGCTGAAATTACAACAATTCTGAAAAGATGAGTGGGCCAAAATTCCTCCAGAGCGCTGTAAAAGACTCGTTGCAAGTTATCGCAAACGCTTGATTGCAGTTATTGCTGCTAAGGCTGGCCCAACCAGTTATTAGGTTCAGGGGGCAATTACTTTTTCACACAGGGCCATGTAGGTTTGGATTTTTTTTCTCCCTAAATAATAAAACCCCTCATTTAAAAACTGCATTTTGTGTTTACTTGTGTTATCTTTGACTAATAGTTAAATGTGTTTGATGATCAGAAACATTTTGTGTGACAAACATGCAAAAGAATAAGAAATCAGGAGGGGGGCAAATAGTTTTTCACACCACTGTAATTATCTTCACCTGACGTTCATTTGCTAATAGGAGGGGAAAAAAAAGCACATACCTAGGGTTGAAGAAATTAGCAAAATGGCTAAAATCAAAAAACAAAGAAAAGACATTTTTCAGAAAGAAGAAATTAATATTATTATAGAGGAAGTGGAGCTCTCTCTCTCTGTGCTGTAATAACAGTAACAGCTATGTTACACAACATTACAGTGAGGGCAAGAATGCCTTTGGACGTCAGGGAGGAAGATGAAGAGGTGGAGGAAGAGAATGTAGTCGAGATGAGACTTCATGATGCTCAACCAAGACATGTTCAATACATGGCTGGGTTTCATGCACACCAGCAAGTCATCCTTTATTTGTGTCATCTTTAAAGCACATTAAATATTTTCTATTAAATACATTTGTACTGTACCCTCGAAATGTCCATAGACCACTGTGTACTTTACTTTTTCATTCTAACATTTATTAAGTAATTTTTATTTTATTTCTTTATTCATTTTTATTTCTATATTGAATTGTGTAATGAGTAGAAAATAGAAATGAATAAAAATATACTCGTAGAGCTACGAAGATTTTCAAGTGCTACTTAATTTACGATGGTTTTGGGAAATAGACCGTAATATTAAGATCATTCGTACGATCATTTTTACGATGCTTTTGGGAAACGCAGCCCATGTCGTTGCTTGTACAAAAATCTTACAGCTGAGAGGTTGTTTCCACACCTCACTGTTCAACAATAATCTATTATGTTTTAAGATTTTTTCTTTCGAATGAAAGACAAAATTGGTCCACACCTCAAAAATTACTGTAATAATAATAATATTAATAATAATATTAATAATAATAGTAAAATTGAGGCGGCACGGTGGTGTAGTAGTTAGCACTGTCGCCTTGCACCTCCAGGGTCTGGGTTCGATTCCCCGGCCAGGCTCGATTCCCGTCTCTGTGTGCATGGAGTTTGCATGTTCTCCCCGTGCTTGGTGGGTTTCCTCCGGGTACTCCGGTTTCCTCCCACAGTCCAAAGATATGCAGGTTAGGCTAATTGGCGTTCCTAAATTGCCCGTAGTGTGTGATTGGGTGTGTGAGTGTGTGTATGTGTGTGCCCTGCGATGGATTGGCACCCTGTCCAGGGTGTACCCCGCCTAGTGCCCGAAGTCTCCTGGGATAGGCTCCAGGTCCCCCGCGACCCTGAACACAGGATTAAGCGGTATAGAAAATGAATGAATGAATGAATGAATAATAAAATTAGACTGGATTTCCCCTAGGCTATTGGGTTTTCTTTCATTTAAACAACCTGTTTCAGGTAAAATGACCAAAATGATAGGGTAATTTATCAGGTTGTTTATTATCAGGCGAGAACATTATCTATGACAAGCAGCAGAAGCCTTGTCTAATCTGGTCGTATGAGACATTAGTCCAAGTTGCTACGTTGTTGAGGTGGGTCGGGGGTGTGTCCGGTCTGAGTCTTTGTATAAAAGGGTTATTGGTTTTTGAGGCAGTTCACAGAAGTCTTCTCCAAAACCACTCTGTAACCATGAGTCTCTCTGCTAAGGACAAAGATGCCATCAAGGCCTTCTGGGCTAAGATCGTCCCAAAGGCTGAAGAAATCGGTAGCGAAGCTCTGTACAGGTAGGTGAAGGAGAAGAGTTACTTGAGAACTCTTTTCCTTTAATATTCATTTCAATTCTTTTCCCAATACCGAGGGCTAACTTTATGCAACGTGTCTATGCAGGATGCTGACTGTTTACCCCCAGACCAAGATCTATTTTTCCCATTGGAAGGACTTGAGCTATGGCTCCGTCCAAGTGAAGAAGCACGGAAAGGTTATTATGTCTGGAGTGGGAGAAGCTGTGAGCAAAATCGATGACCTGACCAGTGGGTTGGTCAGCCTGAGCGAGCTGCATGCTTACCAGCTGCGTGTTGACCCGGCCAACTTCAAGGCAAATAAATTTTAATTCCACTTCATTTTCCTCTTAATATTTAAATCTTGTTTTGCATGCTGGTTAATTACTGGTGTTCTTTCCCTTTACGTTGTAGATCCTGTCCCACAATTTGCTTGTGGTTCTGGCCATGCTGTTCCCCACTGACTTTACTCCTGAGATACATGTGGCTATGGATAAGTTTCTCGTTGCCGTGTCCCTGGCTCTCTCCGAAAAGTACAGATAAGATGCTCTGCAAGCAACAGAACTGAGACACTCACACGCACAATATGTCTTTTTCAGATACTGAATGTACATGTTTGATCTAAATAAAAGCCAAAATGATTGTTGGCATGTTAAAGAAAATATCACTGTATTCTGTGTCTTCTTTAAATCTTATTTAACATAACCAGGGGCTGACTGGCAACAAAAATCAATCCGGGAATTTACTGTAAAAAATATCTGGTCATTTTATTTTATTGTGTGAGTACTGCTTTACTGAATCAAAAAATATGGAAGTAAAGTCAACAAATGTAAGGAAATGTGTATAACTTTTGTAAAATGTTCAGACAGCTTCCTCAACTGTAATGGAATTGAATAATCTACAACAACGGTACACTTATATAATATATAATATTTATATAAAATCATAAATGTACACTGTAAAAACTGGGACTGGGGTGAAGTAATATTTAATAGAAAATTTGATTAACCTTTACACTATTAAAAAGAGTACAGCTAGTTTTAAACAACATTAAGCTTAATTCAGCAAATTTTGATAAACATTTAATTTATTTTACTCAATTTTTGTTGAAAATACTTAGACTAAATAAACTGAGTAGAAATTAAGTGAGAAAAATTAAAGTCTCAAAAAAAAAGGTGGATTTAACTCAAAACACACTCTAATTTTAATCAACATCCACTTCCGCCTGAATCGCGCCACATGGACATGAACCAAGCAGAAGCTTGTTGGACTGCTTTATCACATATCAAATAAAGACCTCAAGGTAAGATGTTTTCTCTCATTTTTAATGAATAAATGTCTAGTAGCAATGTTGGTGTTAATGCAATTTGACAGACTAGCATTAGTTCATTTCATTGCACATGAGCTGCCGAAGCTATGGTTAACAAGTGCTCAAAGTATATTTAATTAACTGAAGTCATGTTAATGCTAAAGTTAGGTTAAATTACTGCTGCTGAATCTGTGAAAAACAAAGTCTTTGCATTTAGTTTGTGGTGTAACAGGTGACGGACATCTTAATTTGCTTCAGGTCAAGGATAGGACTGAGGAAGGCCGTCTAACTTTATAAAACTGTTAATAACATAGCCTTCTAATTTAAAATTATCTGCATAAAACATGACACTAATGTCCCCTTCTATATTTTACCGATAGTAGTGGCGGCCTTGCATCTCTTTTCCTACCCCAAGTCAAAGTATTAGCAAAGTTGCCACATGAGAGCACAAAATGCACATTACAGGGCAAATAAACGTAAATAAATCAGTGTTAATTTGTTCACAATAAGTATTCAGTGACGACGTTTTAATTAATGACAATTTTAACGATTTTTATTTTTATAATAATATAACATTAATATTCCCATCTCAACGCGCCGAAGTTTTCCCTTTTTTTAAACCAATCGTTTGCATGTATCCGTTTGAACGTGCAAATCCTCTCTCTCATTGGACGAGAGTCTATCCAGCAAGTCAGGTCTCGTAAAGCCGGGCACCTGTTAGCATGCTGCTAACCAACTCAACGGTGCTGTTAGCTTAAAGTCCGACACGATAATGAACGACATGGCAGCCGCAAGTTCACCAGCGGCCTGTCAGGTGGGAAGAAAGAGGAGACATGATGCGGGTGGGGAAAAAAACACCGCAAGACACGCCACACGCCATTGTATGGCAAGGTAGATAAAATATAAGCTAACGTTGTGTATATAATGTTAGGTAAATGTTATCATGTTTTAGTGACTGCTTCGCCTTCGAAACCAGCGATAATCACCTCATAGCGGGTCTATCACTCTGTGTATCCGGGTGTCGATAATCACCTCATAGCGGGTCTATCACTCTGTGTATCCGGGTGTCGATAATCACCTCATAGCGGGTCTATCACTCTGTGTATCCGGGTGTCGATAATCACCTCATAGCGGGTCTATCACTCTGTGTATCCGGGTGTTGTAAGTTAATGTAAATGACCTCTCGGTAGTAATTTGCGTAGGCGCTGTTGTTGGGTTGTGTGTTGGATGCCACAAGTGGGAACTTATCTGACTGACATTTGCCAACATGACAAATTTTCTAAAATGTCTACATGACGTACAGTAACAGTCAAAAGTTTGGACACCATTTAACTGAATGTGAAAGTGTGCGCTAACTTTTGACTGGTACTGTACTCTATCTGAATCTCACATGTTCTAAATATCTTTTGTCATAAAGTCATTAACATTTGACTGAGTTACTTCTGATAAGTTCCCTGTTTTAGATTTTTTACACTGTCAGTGACTGTAATTTGAATGTATGAACAGAAATGTATATTTATTTTTTTTACAGATGCATATGCAGTCTCTGACTGTCTCTTATCTACAGGTATTTATATACACCATACATACAATGTGATAAAGACTATAGACATTCTGTGCCTTTTCACAAAAAATTTATCATGTAATACAGGAAAAGGTTCATGAACAATATTGTATAGATTTCAAAGTAAAGCTAGGGCTATTGATGTTAATGCAGATCACAACTTGGATGGCAGATTTGCCAAAACCCAATAAACAGCTGCTATTTTGTGCTTTTTCCTTGAAGTTCCAAGTGGGTTACACACCTCGAAGCCATGAACATAAACAATTACAGTATAGACAGTCATGTTTTTTTCCTGCAAGTCATTTTGCTTGAAAAATAAACCATGGATTGCAGACAGTCCTACTCTGTATCATTCAACAAGGGTTCTGTTTGCCTATATGCAGTGTCAGGTTTTCATAATCAAACTGGACTGTATGATGATATTCACAGTGAGGACCAGAAGTATTTGGACAGATCATTTTGGCTCTGGACACCACCGCAATGGATTTGGAATGAAAGGTCCTGCTTATCGTGTAATAGCTTTAAGCACGATCAATAGCTTTAATTTAAGGGCTTGGCCTTCCTATTTTTTATGTTTACAAAACCTCTGTATTTGCTCTTTTGTTAAGTCTTTTGTTGATTGTTGTCACTGTCACAGATGTCCCTACCTCTGGGAAGGTGTTTTTGTTCTTGACAGCTGTTCTAAAGGGGTCATTTACGCACACCTAATGTTTTTATTTCTCTGATGGATTCATTTTAGTTTTTTAGCCTAATGATGCTTGTTCCCTGGTAGTAACAGGTCTTTAGACTTCACATTGTTAACAGCAACAGGTTCCTAATGCAACACTTAGAATAAACTCTAGACCTTTTATCTGCTGACTTGTAAATGAACTCAAGAGAAAATACACCCCTGGCCATGGAACTGCTGAGGAGCAAGCTATCCCAATATTTTTGTACCACCAAAAATAGGTGTCTTTGTACGAAAATGTCTGTAATGCCTACACAGTTCAACCTTTTTTTTTCTCTCTCTCTCTCTCTCGACCAAAAAAAAATAAAAAATTTATGCCGACAGTCTCCACTTTAAGCACATCTCTTCATTTAATTCCAAATCCATGGTGGTGTACACAGCACAAACGATATTGTTACTGTCCAGATACTTCTGGTCCTATCTTTACTTACTGCTTCAGTGCAAAGCTCATTCTGCAATCTATTTTCTTGGAGAGTTACAGTAACATGATATTGGTTTATAATGTTTTTTTGTTTTGTTTTGCCATTTCAGGTCCCAAACAATGCTGCTTGATGGAGTACGTAGGGGAACTAGATCAACTTACAGTATGAAAGACGTAAGTGAATGCAAATGTAAAATCAGTAAAAAAAAAAAATTGTCTATTGCCTCAAAAGTTTGGCGTTTTCACGGGATGCTAAGGATGACTGCAGTAATATGTTACCTACAAAATGTTTAAGCTCCGAAACTTATATTTCTCTTTTACTCTCTCTCTCTCTTACTTTGTAAAAAAAAAAAAGGCTTTATTTTTATATGCATATTTCATTAGTTGCCAAGTTGACAAATATTTGTATGTGAGATTTTACACTGAACATTTCTAACACTTAATTAGGACAAGATGCATACTTAATTATGATAAAGATCATGTTTCATGGATAATTTACGTAGGAGGTCTAAATGATGTGATATAAGTTAAGATATAGTAAACTATTCACCAGGACATAAGAACACCAGGGGAATGTGGGTTATGTCTACATGAATGGATCTTTTTGAATAGAGGTTTCCAATCTCAAATATGTTTTTTGTTTTTGTTTCACCAGAATGCTGATGGAGACAGTGTTTTCTCCTCACAACACAAATGATGAAAATCTATGATCAAGTACATTGTGTCAGTAGAACCAGAGGACACTGGGATCATAATTGAGGGGGGTAAAAGTTCTGAAAGTCTTGCTGCGTGCTGGTATGCACTGGATCATGCACTGACGTATGCACTGGATCTTGCCCTTTTAAGAATCTGTTCTTATAGCTGGACTGTGGGAGGATGTCTCCAAAAGTTCTCAAAAGCTTAAAAAGTTCTTTAAAATAAGCTTCTTGCTTAAGTCAAGGGACTCTTTAACTTTTCTTTAAGAAATGTCATATTTTTGTAAAATAAAAAAAAATTGCAAACATATGTATATAATTTAGTTTTAAGCCTCACCAAACCTGTTTACAATTAAAAATGTTGTAAAGCAACATGTGCCTACATACAGTAAGCACTTGTTGTAAGTATTAATCTTGTGTCTACTGCCTGTACTGTACAGTATGTATCTGAGCGATGCTAACCAAGTGGTCTCAGAATGTGTTTTGGCATTTTGCAGGTAAACATTTTTGTTTCCAAGTTGCAAAAATAAATTGTTACATATCTTGCAATACCATCTTGTGACTTTACTTATATTTATAATGTCAGTTTCTTGGTACCGTAATTTCAGTAAATTGTAGTTAATGCAGTAAAAAGTAAGCAGGAAAAATGAGTTCCATTTATTTATATTTAATTTATTTAGTCAACTTAAATCATTTACACTTGTATATTTTATAAATATTTATTAATTTTACATATATTTTTAGTAAATATAAATTTGTTTAAGATAGATATTTAGTAAATATCAATTAAATATGAACAAAATTATTAGTAGATTGAAATCAATTTTAGGCCGGATAATGAGTTAGTGTAAAGCTTGTTTTTGTTTAAATTGCTTTATATTTACTTAATGCATTTCATTACATCAACTCATAATTTACTATAATATTACTAAATGCAACACAATTTAGGTATTGCTTTTATTACAAATCACTGAATATTTTGATTAAATTTAAACAATTTATTTAATGCATTTTACTCAAATTTTCGGCACTTAAAATCTACTAATTATTTTAAGTGTCACTTTGTTGCCACAATTTTTTTGAGTAACCAATGGTCAAATTTTTTAGAGTGTATAAGTTAGATAGCTTATCTGTAACAACTCCCAACTCTCTCTCCTGACTGTCTCTGCGTCCCCTACACCGTGCAATCTATTTTCTGATGTCAAGCTTCAGGAGTAAATAATATTTGAGTGGGAATAATATCATCATTATGGGTTATTAAAATTAGTCTCATGGTGGTATCTTGCTTAATCCAGATTCTTGTTTGGGCAACAACACATTGTTAGGTATGCATTAAGGTTCTTGTATTTTGGAGTAAAATGCATTGTGGATTATACAACCAGTTAAATGACACTACTGATGAACTAGAGCTTGTTAAAATTCAATTGTGGGATTTGACAGGGGCATAGCGAATTCTTTAACTGTCACATCACTGTGAAGTTAGTTTGATATTCGGACATTTGGAAGCTATATTTTAGGGATCATCGAAAAATTTCTGCATGAATAAAGTGTGTTACTTGTTATAAATTATTATAATTTCTTATTAAATATACATATGCCATGTGTCATTACAAACATCTGGTGTAAATGTATTATTAATAATTTAATGAATACATAGCTCATAAGAATTATATATACTGTATATATATATATATAGAATATATTTCTTCAGTTTGTAACACTCGGATCTTATATTTGAGCTAATTACACTAATTCGGAGTTTTAAATCTAAATAAGCGCCGATAACACTTACTTCCGGTATTGCGCAACCTTCGCGGAGCAAGGAAAGACGCACGACAACAACAAGAACTAAACCAAACCACAGTGTATTATATACAAATGAAAATATATACAAACCAACAAATAAAGTGCAACTACAAAAGAATATAAACAAAATATCTACAACTATAAACAATGTCAGTAGTGTATGCGTGTGTGTGCGTATGTATGATTGTCCAAGTCCATGCTATTGTAGGAGTGAGATGGTGTACGGGAGAGATGGCTCGATCTCACCAGGGGGGTGTTCCGGAAAGCTTGGTTAACTTACCATTTGGTTAATCTTAACCTCTGGGTTGATTAACCCCAAACCCACATACCGCGAGTATGTCGGTTCCAAAACACCAATGTTCCAAAATGGAACATCAAAGTGAAAAAAGAGAGCGGCATACTTCACAGAGGTTTTAATACACGCATATGAGGAATTTAAGCCAATAATAATGAAAAAAAAAAAAAAGCAATACGGCTGCATCGGCTAAAGAAAGAGAGTTGACTTCGATAACGGCAAAAATAAAAGACAGAGTAAATGTGTGAGTGTATTAAATTGCAAATTTGACATCGCCTCCCCTTTTATTATAATGCAAAAATAATTAAACACCCCTTCCGCATCCTTTTGGCTGTTAAATGAATCATTTACTTTTCCTGCCATTAATTTCTTTAGGTTAAAATACCAAAGTATACTGACTAGGAATGTATGGTTTCTTATTTAATAAGGTTTAATCCTTCTGGAGGCAGAAGGCAAGTGAATATGAAACACAAAAACGCTCTGCAAAAAGGTAATATTTGATTACATGATCACTGAACTATTTATTAAACACGGTTTAGTATATTCTTTCTGTCATGTAACTAATAGAAAGAAGGTTGAAGCCCATCTAACTGGCGGAGACCCAGCACCACCTCCCCTCACCCCATCTGAGGAGCTCTGGCTCTGTCCCTTAATAAAGGGCCACCAGTGACACTAACATGGTGAAATGTAAGTTTACCACTATGATTTATTTTCATTATACGACTTAATAAAATACTATCTCTGTCACTTAAAGGCTTTTGAACATGCTTTATGTTTTTATGCAGGCTTACTGTATTTAACTGCATATGATGTATACTGTAGGCTACTGTGATCTTAGTTTTATTACTTTGACATGTTTTTTCCTACATTATTGGTTTTTTCTTTGATAATATTGAGAATTCTATAGGTTGTATTTTCTTATAGATACTAATAGAGGGATTGTATTATTGGACGCTACAGAAAGAACACAGTCTGTCACAGTTGTAAGTGTTTTGTTGTACTTTAGTTACTTTTATTTAATTTTTTTGCCAGAAAACCTATACTTGTATATTTTCACTGAAGAATGAAGATGAAGAGACCACATCTGCTGCGACAGAAGTGGACAATGCTGGTCGATTCACTGAGGTAGGATGCATACTATTATAATGCATGCCCCCTTTTTACATTAGAGTAATAAACTGTCATTGTTCTTTCACAGTACATACCTGGGGATTTCTCCACGAATGAAGGTCCTTCAACCTCAATGCACAATCTAATCAATGTAAGAATATTTGTGCAGATGTCCATGTAAGTGCCATATCGTACTTGTTATGAATTTGTTGTTGTGTTTATTTTATTCTACCTTGTTCTATTCATTAGTAATGCATTAAGCATTAAGTTTGTTACATAAGCCATAAGCTTTATATTTCTTAGTCATGCATCATAAGTTGACAATCGTAGGTTGGTCTGTGATGTAATTCTACTATTACATGCATTTGTGTGACTGTGATATGATTGAGAGTTCAGTTTAGATGTGGAAGGCTACGGAAACACAAGCTTTAGACCGTCAGCTAACATAAGCGTAAGCTGGGAATGTAAGATACAACAACTAGGTTGTTGTAACCGTCAGCTAACGAGAGCTCCCGGTAAGCTAAGAATGTGAGATACAGCAACTAGGTTGTTGTAACCGTAAGCTCCTGTAAGTGGATATATACAGCAAGAGTGTGGTTATATTCGTAAGCTAAGACTGTAATCTACAAGATACAGCAAACAGGTTGTTGTAAAAGTCAGAGATTTGCAAGATGCAGCAACTGGTGTCTGTAATCACAGTGGATTTACTCAAGACGACTGTATGAAGTGTTAATTCTTTGATGCTGACAAAATAAACTACAAGAGACAAAGAGATTGGACTTCTGTCGTGTGAGTGAAACTTTAAGACAAAGCTACGCGTCAAAACTGGTGAAATAATATGACCGCATCTACAGTCCATATTTTAATTTTATTGTCTGACAGAATCTTATTTATTTTATTATTTTTAATAATAAATCCTAGTTTCCTTCCTAGTTGCCAGTAAAGGAGCTGTATAAGGTCCATCTTCAAAAACAAATATGAAAAAGTGACATGGAGCTGGACCTTAAATGGAAGAGAAAATGCTATCCATTAAAAAAGCAACACTAGAAATTTAATTACTGGAGCGTCACCTTAAGGTGAGAACTTGTGCGTATATTAATCTGTTGCATGTAAAAAGTGTTGTGTGTATGTAAAGCAATGTCATTAAAATAACACATTTTATTTCATTTTACTTTCATTGTTTTTCAGGAAATGAAGAAATGAACTGTGCAGCAGACCAGTGCAAACTATTTCATAAAAGTAATTTTTTTTGAAAATCCTGTCGTCCATCTCTGTTGTGTGCAAAAATCTGTAGAGGTTCCTCTGGGCCATCTTCTTCAATACAAGGAAGGTGGCTCTCTCCTCTTATATTGGCAATATTGTGAAGCACAACACAAGCCGCTATGCTGTTGCATGCCCTCTCTGGACTGGCCCAGAGCCCACGCAGACACTGAAACCTAGACGTGAGGATCCCTATGGTCATCTCCAGCTTGGCCCGTGTTCAGCTGTGAGCCAGGTTATAGCGTGTCTATGGTCCAGGTTCAGGGTAGGGTGTCATTAAATAAATAGGGCAGACAAGGGTATCCTCTGTCCCCCAGCAAGTAACCAGTGTACTGTCCTGTAATGATTCAAGTGTACAATATATATAAAAAAAATTATAATAAATTGTATAGAGCAAAACATACCCAACTGAAATGTCTGGCATAATGATGACTTGTGGAAAATTCTGTCATCGTGCACAGATCCTGGCCATTTTGCTTCACCATTAGTAAAGATGTGAGTTGCCTCACATATTAAAAAGTAATGAGTTTAATGATTTTAACAAGGCAAAAAATTAAGCACACAAAATTAAGTTGTTACCTGTACATTGATACTATGAATAGATTTCCTATTAACATAGTCTCCCTCATTTATTGAAGGAGCTTTAATAGGAATGTGGATGCCGTCTATGCACCCAATTACATTTGGAAATTCATATATGGAAGGATCAAGTGTGTGTGTGAGCAGGATGAATACATGTATACAGTAGATCTAAATAGTATGACTTAGGGCTGCAAATTACGATTATTTTGATAATCGATTAGTTGGCCGATTATTGTTTTGATTAATCGGTTAATCGGATAAAGCTAAGCGCTTCTTTAATTTGATGTTTTGCTTATAATTATATATAAAACCATACCAACATTTGTTTTGTTTTTAACAATAATTGCAGATGGCAAGTTGACTGTTATATATATATATATATATATATATATATATATATATATATATATATATATATATATATACAGTATATATATATATAAATAAAACACTGTCAACTTGCCATCTGTATACATACATACATTATATGTATATCGATTAAATCGGATAAAAGCTAGACGCTTTAATTTGATGTTTTGCTTAACTATATAAAACCATAAATCAGGGTATTTATGTATAAAAGTAAACTTTAAAAAATGCAATAGCCACATAGTTTAATTATCTTTAATTTTGACATTTAAACCTTATTTTATGTAAATCAACATTTTTGTTTTTAACAATAATTGCAGATGGCGAGTTTACAGTATATATATATATATATATATATATATATATATATATATATATATATATATATATATATATATATAGAGAGAGAGAGAGAGAGAGAGAGAGAGAGAGTTTAAAACAAAAATGCATTCAGTTGTTAAGAATGACTTAAATTTTAAATTCTCTTAAATTAATTCAACTTAATAATAATAATAAGAATAGACTTCTAGATTATGATATTTTTAATTGAAGTGTCTACTACATCCTTTTCACGGTTTATACATTATTTCGATCCTCTCATATATTTTATCCTTTTTTTTTGTCTCAATAAAAAAAAAATAAATAAATACTAGACATTCTCGTAATACGGCGACGTGGGGAGAGAAAAAACTCGCCGCTACTGGGTTCACTCTGTTTATTTTGCCCTTTTCCCCTCAGTATAGCGTGTAGGATGATGGGATATATCCGGTCCTCCGAAGTGTAAAATGAACGTGAAGAAAACGCACTAGACCATACCAACGCTTTACCAACGCAAAATCTAGACGTGTTTTCCTCGCGTTCGTTGGTATTTGAACACAAAGAAAAAGCTGCATGCTACGTTTTTTTAACCTGTATAACCGCGCAGCCGGTGAGAGTGTTCACACAGGCTTTGGTGACGTGTGTTTACACGTCACACACGTCACCAAAGCCCGTGTGAACTCTCTCACTGACTCCTGTGTGTAGAAAACCCTCAGCACTTCATCCGCGCTCACCGGACACTACGACCGGCAGAAAAACGGTCGATTTTAACGCCCGATAAGAGGTGTTTAATGTAAATTGCTCCCATACCTTGGAGGACTTGGTGCGCGCGCTTTTTCCTGCAAACGCTTGTGTAAACTCCATTGCGCGAGCGACTGTGTATCTGTGTGTGTATTTGCGCATCTTGTGGTCGCGCGCCTCAATAACGTGAGCAGCCCAACTAATCGATAACGGCATTCGTTGACAACGAATTTCATTATCGATAATTATCGATTTTATCGATTAGTTGTTGCAGCCCTAGTATGACTACATATTAAATATGCGCCATCGATTTTACTACAAAGGACAAACCTGCCACTCTGTGGAATTCCTATTTAATACCTCACAGAGGTTTATGTCCAGGGACCTGCTGTACACGTGTGTGTAAGAAGTGTTTAAGTGCCCGACATACAGTTGCCTTTCACACATGCTCCGCATCGCCCACGTTGTACAACAAATGCCCTGACGCAAAAAAACCCGAAGTGCTATGCACGGAATGTTTACTAACCCACCAAGTCAGATTCCCATTGAAATTCTCTCTGATAGCAAATGCAATGAGTTTGCTTCCTTCTTTTCTGAGAAAATCAGTAATATTAGAAGGGCTATTAACACATCAAGTTATGCAGAGCTCAGAAAAACTCAAACACAACCTCAAAAAACTGTTACTATGTCTGTCTTTCAAGCAATTGATAGCAAAATCTTGGGAGAAATAGTACAGCACCTCAAATCGTCAACCTGCAACCTTGACACACTTCCTATCTTTTTTCAAAAGTGTGTTTAACTGTTTAGAAGCAGATCTTTTAAAAGTGGTGAACACCTCACTTCTCTCTGGGACTTTTCCAAATCCTCTGAAAACCGTAGTTGTAAAGCCTCTCCTGAAAAAGAGCAATCTTGATAATACAATACTGAAAAACTACAGACCAATATCAAATCTTCCTTTTATAGGTAAGATTATTGAAAAGATTGTTTTTAATCAGCTGAACAACCATTTAAACTCAAATGAATACCTGGACAGTTTTCAATCTGGTTTCCGAGCGCATCATAGTACAGAGACAGTGCTCATAAAGATAATAAATGACATTCGTTTAAATTCTGATTCTGGCAAAATATCAGTGCTGGTACTGCTAGATCTTAGTGCTGCGTTTGACACTGTCCATCATAACATTCTAATAGAAAGACTGGAAAACTGGGTCGGGCTTTCTGGGATGGTACTCAAATGGTTCAGGTCATACTTAGAAGGGAGAGGCTATTATGTGAGTATAGGAGAGCACAAGTCTAAGTGGATGTCCATGACGAGTCCCACAAGGCTCAATTCTTGCACCCCTCCTGTTTAGCCTGTATATGCTCCCACTAAGTCAGATAATGAGAAAGAACCAAATTGCCTATGCTGATGATACCCAGATTTACCTAGCCTTATCTCCAAATGACTACAGCCAGTTGACTCCCTCTGCCAATGCCTTGATGAAATTAACAGTTGGATGTGCCAGAATTTTCTTCAATTAAACAAGGAGAAAACTGAGGTCATTTCATTTGGAAATAAAGATGAAGCTCTGAAGGTGAATGCATACCTTCACTCTAGGGGTCAAATAACTAAAAATCAAGTCAAGAATCTTGGGGTGATTCTGGAGACAGACCTTAGTTTCAGTGGTCATGTCAAAGCAGTAACTAAATCAGCTACTATCATCTCAAGAACATTGCAAGAATTGGATGTTTTGTTTCCAATCAAGACTTGGAGAAACTTGTCCATGCCTTTATCACCAGCACGGTGGATTATTGTAATGGTCTCCTCACCGGCCTTCCAAGAAGACCATTAGATAACTGCAGCTCATCCAGAACGCTGCTGCCAGGATTCTAAGTAGAACCATAAAATCAGATCACATCAAACTGGCTTCCAGTAACATTTAGGATAGATTTTAAAGTACTTTTACTTGTTAATAAATCACTTAATGGCCTAGGACCTAAATACATTACAGATATGCTCACTGAATATAAACCTAACAGACCACTCAGATCGTTAGGATCGAGTCAGTTAGAAATACCAAGGGTGCACACATAACAAGGGGAGTCGCTTTTAGCCATTATGCTGCCCGCAGGTGGAACCAGCTTCCAGAAGAGATCAGATGTGATAAAACATTAGTCACATTTAAATCAAGACTTAAAACTCATCTGTTTAGCTGTGCATTTATCCAATGAGCACCGTGCTACGTCCGAACTGACTGCATTATATTTTATATTTACTTAATTTTTTAACCGATTGCATTATTTTATTTAATAATTTTTTTTCTTCCTATTTTAAATGATGTTTTAATTAGTTTTATATTTTTATTTTAAATTAAATTTTAATTAGTTTAAAGTTTTATTGCTAACTTTTTTTTTTATTAAGTTTTTGTTAAAATGTTTTATTGATATTATCTTTTATTTCATTTTATGATTATTTTCTCTTCTTCTATGTAAAGCACTTTGAATTACCATTGTGTATGAAATGTGCTATACAAATAAACTTGCCTTGCCTAAGCGCAGACCTGCCGTTTGTGACATTTGCAATATGCGGTTTCAGGAGATGTGTTAAGTAAATTAATGATTCCATTGAAAACCAATAGAACTCTTTCTAATAATCATTGGGAAATGAAAACACATCAATACGAGGTCTTATAACTCTCTCCCGGCGAAAAAAACCTGGTATAATTTGTGCCTCCACGTCCACGGGATCCTCATCAAAGGGACGTGGCCTGCTGAATAACCTTCTGAAACAAACTTACCCTGGAACATAACCTGCTACCAAGCAGCTCATCTTCAGAGAGTCAGTTGCTATGGTTACATACATACATCCGTTTTTGGAACCGGAAGTTGAGGTTATCCACTAACTTACCCTCAAACTTATCCGGGTATGTCACATGGCCTGCTTTCTGGAACAGCCCCCAGGAAAAGATGGTAAATCCGGGAGAACGAGGAAACTGAATGAGAAGGGTACTGAATTAAAATCCGGAACAGTAATCCACAGATTATCCAGACAGGCTCTCTCTCTCTCATCAAACATGCAGCGCGCTGACTCATCTCTCCTTCCCGAGTACTATGCCGGGAAATTCAGTTTCCCTATGTTTCCCCGGTCGCGCGCAGATTCAAATCATGACGTCACTCGCTACCTAACGCTGAGAAGGCGAACGAGGATTTTTAAAGTTTTTCTCTCGTTTTAAAGTGTTTTTACGAACCTTTTGTATTAAACAAGTAACCTATGCAAAACAATCGAGTGTCTTTTTGTATATTTGAAGATAATTCCGACATTTTAAACCGTTGCAAAAGACTGGTTTGCTGGGCGAGTACTGACAGCACGACTACTTTTATTACACGTACGGTAATAAAAGGCGGTTCTACACTGAATTGTAGAACTCCCTCCCGGCGCACCCCCCCTCCCCCCCCCCAAAAAAAAAAAAACTTCACATTTTGTACACACCACACGTTTTATTAAACTACTCATAACTTAAATAAATATACTGTGTACAAACAAATATTACATAAATATAGAATTAATATAGAACAAATCACACTAAAGAAAAATAACTTTTGGCCTTTCTAGATGCAAAGTCATCAATAATGGCATCATATGAGATCTGCTCCCCTATTGCATGATTTATGCTTATGACAGCAAGGCCATTGAGGCGTTCCTGAGACATGGTTGACATCAGGTATGTCTTGATTAACCTGAGTTTGGAAAAGCTCCTCTCTGCTTGAGCTACAGTCACTGGCAATGTAAGTGCAATCCTGAGAGCAGTCCAAAAGTTGGGGTAGATCTCAGATAGATCCTTATCGTGCAGAAAAGTGATGAGCTCAAAGAGGCTCATGGTTTTTGATGGCAGTCATTAGACACTTAATTTAATCTAATCTAATCTAATCTAATCTAAGGGAGGAACAATTAGCTCCTTGGTTAATTTACTGCCTCAAATTATATGCTACGTAACAGAGTTATAGCAAATGGAAAATGTCTTTTAAACTATCTACACATATGTAAATTAAACTGGCTATTTACAGTATACTGTAAATATATTGTAAATATATTGGCTATAGCCGACATTAACATAATAAACAATGGAAATAAATAACTGTACTTGCAACAGTCTTGCTGCAAAGCATAATTTTGTGGTTACATTTTGTGGTATTTAATAGAAACCATTAGAATTTCTGCGATGGTTTGTAAATTAGGCTTTTATTGTGTGTGTGTGTGTGTGTTTTTTAACAAGGTAAGCATAGCAAGCATCATAAGCAAGAAGGCTAACAAACCTAGGAGTTAACGTTATACCACTAATTAACATGATGACATGAATAACTTAATCATACAGAGAGAACATTGTTCTTTATTTTTTGCCCGTTTCTCCTCATCTTCTTTTCTTTTTTTCCTAAATTGGGCCCCTGACAGCATTGGCCTTTTTCTCTCCATCACTGTGTTACTTTATAATCGACGATTCGACAATCAACAGATTTCCCCCAACGCTGTCACTCACGACCAGAAGTCAAGACTAAACCAATTCACCTCCACATCATAATCGTTTTTATCTATTTTTATTATCCATTTCACACAATTAAATAAATGAAAAAAAGTGCAAATTACTGGTGTGTGTTTATAATATTTTGAATGAAATGTGCGTTATTTGTAAGAAAGTCAGGTAGACATAATTTAGCCCCCCCTCCTTGTCCGCTTCATTTGGGAGAGGTGAACTGTACTCTGCGCCCCCCCCGCCCCTCTCCGCTCACTCCCATCCCCCCCCTCCCCCGCCCCCTCCCGGTCTTCTCACCAAGAATCATCTTGAACTCCATTGGGTCCAGCTAAATCAAAAATATTTAAATAGTACTTAGATATAATTATTTTAATACTCTTGATTACAGCTTTCCTCATTATAAGGTTTCAGTTTCTGTAATCCTGTAACTTTCTAAGGATGTTGTAGGATCCCTGCCACACCTTGGTCATAGCGAAGGAATCGATGACAAATGCTTTTTCAGTTTTCTCTTTGTTATGCTTCCTTACCAAGGCAAATATGTAAGCATTTATAACCTTTAGAAAGACAGATTTTAATGATGCTGTTATATTTGAAGTTCATGTAGTGTTACCTTGTCTAAACCATGTGTGATGGTCCTACCTCACTCTCAAGTTCTCTCCCAGGTGCAAGTCGTGCTATGTCCCGGTTGAATAATTTATAAGCACCAATTCTAGACAGTAGAATTGTATTTTTTTATCTCCAACGCTGCCTGACCAAGCTGCATCAACACCTGCCAAAGTTTAGCAAAAACAAAATATATATATATATTTTGTGAGAACTTTTGAAATTAAACAATTATTACACATTGTGGTGTACTGTATAAAAATTTAGATGTATACAATAAAAATGTCAGGTAATTTGGAGAGTGATTTAAAAGCTGCGGCAGGAGACAGTGGGCTCTGAGGAGCTGCGGCAGGAGACAGTGGGCTCTGAGGAGCTGCGGCAGGAGACAGTGGGCTCTGAGGAGCTGGGGCAGGAGACAGTGGCTCTGAGGAGCTGGGGCAGGAGACAGTGGGCTCTGGGCTGCTGGGGCAGGAGACAGTGGGCCAGAACTGAGTCTGTGAGGCACACGAGGCCTCTCTTGTACATATGGAACCAGATGATCCAGACTAATTTTTTAAAATGTTATCCCTTTTGATTAATCCTCATTAATCAAATCTACATTCTTTCCCTAAATGCACAATACTGTGTAAGGACACAGAAGTTCTTTGTCAAGCTTCCCTCCTTTTCTTTGCTGACTCCTTACATTCTTCCTGAGAACCCTATCTCCAATTTTCAATTTTTGCTGTGTGGCCCCAAGACCCTGCTCTTTTTTCTGCATTGTCTTGTCTCTTGCTGTTTGCATGTTTTTCTTTACCGCGCTGAATACCTGGTCCTGGACTTTAAGAGCAGAGGTGACGATTTCTTCATCCAGAACGTGCTCCACTGTTTCATTTATCTGTGCAATAAGTAGTGAATAACATTATTATCTCATTCTCTGAAATAATAACATTAAAATGATTTTATAATAACAATAAGATTATTATTCTCCCTAAATTTTAGCATGAAATGAAAAAGAAAAAAATGTTTTGGAAAATAAAAGTTATAACCAGATATACTCACATCTAGAAACTCTGGGACCTCTGAAAAATAACGAGCAACCCTACCATACATAAGAAAGTATGGTGTAAACTTTGTAGTTAGTTGTTTTTTGGTCCTGATATTGAAGAGGACCGCATCAAGATAAGTGTCCCATTGTTCCGGTTTCTCATCGAAGAGCTTTGCCAGGGCTCTAAAGAGAAGAGAAGGTGATCAAGTACTAAGCTTACACAATATGCTATTGTTAGAATTATTTAATATATACAGGAGTTGTTTCTACTCTCTTGCTCTCTTCCTCATGGATCTGATATTAACGTGTTAAATCTTTCCTGCTGCTATCTTCCTGTCTCCTCTTGCATCTGTTCTTAAAGGTGTGAACGCTCCCACGCTCACCTTCTCATTCTCTCTTTATGTCTCTCTCTCTTCCCCTCTCTCTCTATCTCCCTCTGTCTCCTTCCCCCTCTCCCCCTAACTCGAGCCAACATCTTGTGATCTGTCTCTGGACGGACACCTCTCTATCTTCCTCTCCTTTGATTCATCAGGATCTCATCAGGACATTTACAGTGGTTCATGCTCTTTGTAGTAACATATGTCTATGGCACAGGCGTTTGGTCAAACATATAAAAACCCCATTTTTTGCTGTTAATAAACAGAGACCTTTCTGATAGACAACGTGTGTGTGTGTTTGACTGAGTCTCTCCGGGCGCCAGAAATGATTACCGAAGCACAGCGGACAGACCGAGCAACTCGCCTCTTCTACTACGCAACTTAATTTTTTTTTTACAGCTATATAATATCTTACATAGGTTATGTAAACAGGACCTTACCTTTGGTTTGTACTATTCATCCGTTCCACCAGGCCATTAGTTTGTAGGTGGTAAGGAGAACAGAGACTTCTCTTAATGCCAAACAGAGAGCATACTTCTGTGTTTACCTAGAGGAAGAAAAGCAGGGGGAAAATTAAACATAACTTTCAATTAATAAATATAATGCATTCCTTAACATTTCATTATGCAACTTCACATTACCAGTCTAAATTTTGGACACATTTAATTCAGTGACATTTATTGTGATTTATTTTATACATTATAGAACAACACTGGAGAAAACTTTGAAATAACACATATGGAATTAGGTAATTAAATAACAACAATAACCACAATCTGTAATATTTTTTGCAAAAACAGTATTGTCAGGTTCATTTGAAAAACCCATCAAGCACCATGATGAAACTGTATCTCATGAAGACCAAAACTTCCCTTCTGCTACAGTGGAGAAGTTCTCTTAGAGTGACCAGCCTAAAAAATAACCAATTATACAAAACAATTACAAAAGTATTAGAGCCGTTATGAAGGCTTTATGGAGCATAAGAAGCAAACAACACTCAAATTCAATTATTCAAAGGAGATTACTGCATATTTTGGATGCCTTCAACATTGTTTTACAATGTAGAAAGAAACTTTTTCTTCTTTCTCAAAGAATACAAACAAAAATCAGACAAGACTGGGGGCTGTTCCATGAAAGTAGCTAAATAAAGCCAGACTTCCGCGCAAAAGTGAGACTCAAATTAGCGGCATCTCCAAATTAAGCCTCATGTGGTTCCACAAACGGAGCTCAGCTGTAACTAATCGAGGCTTATTCAAGGCAGGCTTGCACAGTCTCACTTTGTGCGCGCGCCCGCGATATTTTAAAAGCCCATATGAATGGATGAACTAAACATAGATCCGAAATGAGCCAGACAGGTAAAACGCGGGCAGTTTTTGTCTCCGCTGCTGAGCAAACGCTGCGCATGGTGATTTAATACACGGACATATTTTTGCACCTTGAATAAAGTATTCCAACTTGTTCAAATTATTATTTTATTATTTTTATTTATTGGGAAAGTGTATTTTACATGAAAAGATGTTATGTTAATGTTTTTTAAAAAAGTTACTAATTAGACCATCTCTAGTTCTGAAATGCCATCTGTTCTGGACAATGTGAATAAAGGAAATAGTGTCCATTTTGAGCATGCAGACATAACCCCTGTCCCCAAGCAGGACTCCATTAAACTCCCCTGCAAAAGAAGGTATCAATTACATATGCTGTGACACTCCAGTTCAAGACTGTATATATATATATATAGATATATATGAAGACTTATAAAGTTATGTGTGCCTACTGACTGTTACAACTATTTATCTTTTAAAATTATGATCACTAGTTTCCATGAAAAATGTTTGTGAAGTAAAAACCCTTGCTTGAAATGTTCTCTTGCCTTCGTCTCTGTGCCAGTGAGGATGCTCGAAAGATCCTAGAGTCATGGACAGAGTCTGTCCATTTTGCCTCAACTTTAGTAATTAGGCAGTTGCTGTCAGATCATCTGAACACAGAGAGTGGATTTAGTGATATAGCATATTTTGTCTGGCAGAGCATTAATTTAAGATTGCTCAATATATGAATTGATGAACAATGTCAAATTCAGAGCTAAATAACTGGCAATGTATGGAGTTATTGCCAATCTACATACCTGTACATTGAGGCTATGGAAAGATTTCCTGTTCAATAGTCTGCCTCAGTTGGTCCAGCTGGGGTCTGTATTTTGATGTGGTTGCCATCCACAGCACTCAAGACATTGGCAAAACCCGAGGAACAAATATAGCTTAATACATTCATTCATTCATTCATTTTCTGTACCGCTTTATCCTTATATACAGGGTCGCGGGGGACCTGGAGCCTATCCCAGGAAACTTAGGGCACTAGGCGGGGTACACCCTGAACAGGGTGCCAATCCATCGCAGGGCGCACACATACTTACATACACACACTCATTCACACACTACGGGCAATTTAGCAACGCCAATTAGCCTAACCTGCATATCTTTGGACTGTGGGAGGAAACCGGAGTACCCGGAGGAAACCCACCAAGCACGGGGAGAACATGCAAACTCCATGCACACAGAGACGGGAATCGAGCCTGGCCGGGGAATCGAACCCGGACCCTGGCGGTGCAAGGCGACAGTGCTAACCACTACACCACCGTGTCGCCTAGCTTAATACAGGCATATCAATTTTTAAGTCTACTTTAACTGTCACACCTGCTATTGCATAAAAGTTCTCCTTGATCCTCTGTGTTGGTAGATGGCCAGGAAAGGTGATATAAATATTTAAATATTGCCTCAGAGGAAGGTAGACCATCCTTATTTCACGGCATACTGTTGCTTTAAATGCTCAGCATCACCAACACTGTAGAGGAATGTCCCAGTGGCGAAGAAACGCAGTGCAATACAGACAGACTGCACTGTGGTCAGGCATTGCCTTCGCCGTGTGGGTTTGCTGAGGTGTGGTTCCAACAGCTCATATAGGTAGACTATGCTGGAGTGGCAGAGAATTATGTTAGAGTGGTGCAGGACATGTCTGAGAGCGCTAAGACAGTGGTGAGATGTACTGTAGGTGTGACAGAAGAGTTCAAGGTGAAGGTGGGTTTGCTGAGGTGTGGTTCCAACAGCTCATAGGTAGACTATGCTGGGTCTGCTGAACCGGTATCTCTTCCACAGATAGTCATCTGGGAAGGCAAGAGGGTTTACTCTGTCCCTAAAGACCCTTGGGGCTGGTGGTCTGAAAGCTCTTTCTAATATCCGTGCACCCTCATCCACAGGGTCTTCAATAAATGGACAGGCCACGATTACGTACTGCGGCTTCTCTGTTTCTCTTTCGTTCTGAATCTCCATACAGGTGTTGGTCTCACTCAGTACTGCTTAAATAGGCCTGACCTTCATTAGGCAATTAAGCTGACATCTCGTTTTTTTTTAAATATTATTATTATTATTATTATTATTATTATTTTGGTAAATGTAATAAGGCTTTTTTGTGTAACTGTTCATATGAATTTATTAATTTCTGATTTTCTGTTTTCAGTCATTGCATTTCATGTTTGCCCAGAGGAAAATTTTACTGCTCAAAGCTTGCTCTTCTATAACTCTGGAGAGAAAGTTGTAGTTCTCATTTTAACCTCAGTTTAGTTTCTATTTAGTTTCATACATTGTATGGGAGAAATTTTTATTTGATTTCATTTGATTTTACTTACTTTTGGGGGGCTAGAAGATACCTTATCAGTATATAATCGTGGATGTGTGTGCAAGCTGGGACATAGGCTTCTTTGTGTGCATTGCATATAGGAAACCCGAGCTTTACATTGGGGGGGCTAAAGACGGCCCTTTAATGAAACCCAGATGTTGCAGAGAGGAGGGGCAGGCACTGCATATGTACTATAGCACACAGCAAGAGAATTCAGTTGCTCCACGGACACAGCTCCGGCCTTGTTGTTTGATAATAAAGGTCGTAATCTTCTGTAAGCAAAGCCCGACTCTGAGTATTTTTCCACAACATAATGGCGCTGCGAGCAGGGTGGAAAAAGGGCAGAGGTGACTGACCGGCATGGGCTTCCTTGGTCAGCAACACAGCCAGGTGGCCACTTACAAAGGTAAGCAACTTTTGCTTATATACTTAGGTTGTGTTGTTGGCTGAGGATCACCCATGGTGGTAAGGACACCTAATAAAGGCCTCTCCAACTCAAGTAATTTAAAATGGGCTTTGTTTCCAGAAGAGAATGCATGCATCAGATTACTAACAGTTGTACTGATAGTGAATTGAGAAGATAAGCATTGCATTGGTCTGGGTGTTGTCAAGTGGGCATTGATTGATGGCAACAGTAACAGACGGTATGAGGAAGCGCATTTGAGTGTCTATTTGTTTTGTTAAGTGGGCTTTGATAGATAACAGGACAGGAAAAAGGTAGATGATCTCGGTATTAATTTGTACTCATTGTCAAGTGGGCCTTGATTGGATGGCATGAGTAGTACAACAAGTTAATAAGGACTTGCGCTTAATTAGTTATATTGCTTGTGTAAGGTTACCCAGCAATTAATAAAAAAATACCCGTTGTATGAGGAACGTACTGTTGTATGTCATAAGCAATTTTTGTAGCCACCGTAAATGTTATATGGTATGAGTTGGGTGGTGTGGTAATTAATTAATATCTCTTCGTATGTGGAATGTACAACTGTACATCATAAGAAATCACCCCTTATGTTTTATTGATATGAGTGACAGGGGTAATTAATATCTCTTCGTATGGGGAGCACGATTTGTGCCATTAAGTTGATTTAAGTTGAATTCAATTGCAATTGTTTGTGTCTAAGTGATGTTTTGTGTCTATCTGTTTCTGTCTGAATGTGTGAGAGCTCTGTGTTTGCCTAGTGTGTGTGTGTGTGAGAGAGAGAGAGAGAGAGAGAGAGAGAGAGAGAGAGAGAGAGAGAGAGAATGGTTGAATGAGGACCATAAGCTCTGTGTGCTGTGAGCAGGCTGGACCTCCCGAGGGAATTGTGTGTGCAACCCTCAGAGGGGGGGCAGCTTGCTGCCAGTCCAGAGACGTGTGTCTGAATGAGCCCTATTAAAGTAATAGCTAGCCTAATAATTAAATAGATAAATATTAATCAATAAAGGGACACGTGTGAGTGGAACAATGAGCCCTTTTAGCAGGGGAACAAGTATGAAAAGAATAAGCCCAATTTTCTAGGAAAAGAGGGATAAAGCTCTGAATGAATAAATAAATAAATAAATAAATAGTGTGGAGTGGTGAATGTGTATGAACCCCATATTAATATTGTGGCATTACACACTTACTGATAAAAGCGTTCACGGTGCACTATGCTTTTTACCAAGTGTTAATTTGAAAATAAGGAAGTGGTGTAGATTCAGGAGTGATTATCATTGATGAGCCTTGGTAAGTGGAGGTGGAGACTTCTGTGATTCTAAAAGAGTGTATATTGTTGTAAGTAAATTTAGCCATTAAGTAAGTGCATAGGCATAAAATAAAAAATAAATATCTAAGTGGTGACATAGGCTACAGCATGATGGCAGCCTCTCCGGTGGAGACTTTAGTGCTAAAGCATCCGTTGTGTGCAGAACTCATAAATAAGATCTCAAATAAATGGCAAAAGAGGACCAAAGATATGATTGCAAGATGGCCAAAGGAGGGGACATTTGATTCAGCACTGTGTTCTGAGATGGACACCTTGATAAGAAAATTACAAAGCGGCGGCAAGAGAGAGAAAGCATGTCTGGAGAAGTTGAAAAGACAGCAGGAAAGAGTGGTCCTGGCTTTGGTTAAAAAAGAATCAGTGAAGTTGGTAAGAAAGAAACAGGAAGTGATGGAAAAAGTTAAGAAAGTCAGGAAGTGAGGCCGAAGTAGTAGAGAGGAGTTAGTTACACCTCCCCCATATAGTAGGTACAGGAAGACAGTCGAATTCCTAAGCGTAAGGGAATGGGGGAAGGTTCTGGTGAGATGGAGAAGGAATGTTATGCAGAGAAGTATAAGGAAAGTGGGGGTAGATTTACAGAGAGTGGAAAAGCTATGTGTAGAGAAGGATGTAGAGGAACAGGAGGGGGTGCAGACATGTGGAGAGAGGTCAGACAGAAGCACTAAAACACCAGTAAAAAGCAGATAGCTACACCATTAAAGACTGGACATAGATCTTTGTACAGTAGAGAGGATGGGGGTGAAGAGGATTTGTTATTTAATATGGGCAGTTCCACAATTCCCAATTTTAATTAAAGGTGGGGCCATGAGGGTGTTGTCAACCGCCTCCCCAGCATTCAACGAGGGTGCAGGGACATGGTCTTAGACGAGCAGACCTCAGGCAAGCTTTTATCGGTGATTGATATAAAAACTCTATTGGTGAAGACTTTGTGGAGAGGAAAAACGTGCTTCTGACTCGAGTGAGGCTGTACATACATACCACATAGATGGACTGTCTTTGAGGCTTTGAGGCTGTTGTATGGCAGGCCTTGCACGCAGAGTGTTGACCCAAGGACATTAAAGGGTGACCTGGAGGCAGTTACAGCTTGAACACCTTACAGAGCGAACCAAGAAAAAAGCTCAAGCTACTATGATTACCAGGAAAAAAACAGAGAGGGCCACAAGCAATCCTTCATCAAAAATCCAGCCAGCTTCAGTCAGTGATGACATCACCAGCAGCATTTTCTCCAAACTCAAGCCAGAGGCCTGCGTCTGTCACCAACGTTTTCACTCCAAGGCCAAGCATGAGGGGATATGGATTAAATTGCCTCGCATAGCCATTGCCCGGCCCCGAGGGATGAGGGGGGGGGGACAACATCCCAGGTCCGATAAGTCATGCCTCTCACATCTGGAAAAGTTTGCCAGAACCGTAAGATTCTCGGGAAGAAAAAGTAGTTACTACAACCCAACAATAAGAGTGTGACTATACCTGTATTAGTCTCAAGTCATATTAGTCTCAAGTTAATTTACTAGGAAAAGAATTATTAGGTGAATTAGGACTGCGAATATGGTGTTCTCCAGAAGGGATGTATGTTGAACATAAATTCCTGAAGCACAATTACCCTGTCAGACTTTCACTGTACAATGATGTATGACCCATCACAACACATCATCATAGGTCGGCAAGGAGCAGCTATCAGTGTAGAGGAGTGTGATTTTGTAAAAAGGTGGTTCAATGTAACTGATTCTGTTCTTCAGGTGACATTGTATGTACTGCAGGATAGAACTGCAGCTCATAGGATTTATGTTGATTTCATTCTGCAGATAAAACCTGTGTATAAATCTTGTGTGGTAATAAATTGATTCGTACTTCTTAAGGAAGTTGTAGTTAGCCACAAGTCACAAACAAATGGCATCAGCATCTGAAATCGACTATGGGAAATTAGCTATATAGGCAAATGGATAGTCAAATCCCATCTGAATTATAGTCTAAACATGATACAGATGTAGGCCTACTTAAATCAGCCAGCCAACTATAAGTACAACGTAAACCAGATGTAGAACCGCCCAGAGTAAGACAATATGCTTTACGACCTGAGGCAAAGCGGGTATATAGAACACTATTGAAGGCCTTGTAATCTGTGCTAAAACAGACCAGTTGTTGCAATACTCCTATTTTCCCCAGTGATTAAGCCAGGTACAAATAAATGGCATCATGTGCATGATTTACATGCAGTTACTAGTAAAACAGGAAAGTATCCAGCAGAAGTTCCAAATCCACACACACTGCTGACTAATGTCCCTCCCTAAGCCAAACATTTTATTGTAATGATATTTGTTCCAGCCTTCTTCAGTGTTCAAATGGCAGAAAAGAGTAAACTACTGCATTTATTTGCATTTACAAGAGCAAGTTGACAAAATAGATACCAAAAATGCCACGGTGGTTCAAACATTCACTGTATATATTCAATCAGAGGTGGAAGCTGGTTTAGGAGGTTAAAGGATAGAAGATAGCCTGGGTCAGCATATGGGTGACTGTTTAATATGTCTATCATCATTAGAAACATGCCAGAATGATTCCATTAAGGTACACCGTAAGCTAGTAAGGAGGTCATAAAGTGTCATAAACTAAACTACAATACTGTAAGCCTCAAGTTAAATTGTTAAGGTGACTAATTTCACATGATACGACAGCCGTAGTACATACATAATTAGAAGGCATAAGTAAGGCACCAGTGTCACAGCCTGATAAACAGTGATGGCTTTAATAGGGTTAACAGGTTTCATGCTGACTGGATTAAGGAATATGCAGGAAAAAAACCAGCTCCACTAAGGGAGATAATAATGAGAAAAGAAGAACTGCAAGATCTAAGTGCTCCCTTAAAATAGAACACCGATATACTGTTAGCATTTGAATCCATCAAAAAGAAATGCAGACTGCACCTACTTTAGGTATACAGTACCTGATGATAGCAATCCGTTCTATCGGTATGTAGTGAACCAAGCTGATGGATCTACCTCAGCTATACTGATGCAGGAAACTTGCAGTGATAGGAAAAACCAGTCCCTAGCTTACTACAGCACTAAGCTAGATAATATAACTCAAGGTGACCCAACATGCGACCAATAGGGTTTTGTAGTTGTACATTATACATATAGAACAGCATCTTCATTGACAACATGTTACCGATAGATTGTATAAATTGATAAAAACAAGGGGAAGGTGTTCTAACCCAAGCTCGCCTCCAAACATATTCTTCACTGCTCATATATCCCGACATTAATATAAAGCGATGTGACACAGTTAAACCAGCTAAATCACTCACTTAAACCTATAAAGGAGTGACTCATAGTTTTGTGGCGAACTCATTGGCATTTACTCGGTTATGACCTGATCTTGAATCTAAGCCTATAGCTGAAGCGGAAGTGACTTATTTTGTTGATGGATCTAGTTTAGAGACCAGGTAGAAAGTCACACAGGGTATTCAGTAGTGATGAAGGATGGAGAAGATTTTAAACCTATCCTATCTCAGCATTGTACACAACCGTGTTCAGCTCAGTTAGCTGAGTTGAAATCGCTCACCGCTGCTTGTCAATTAGCCAAAGGTCTAGTGGCAAATATTTTTGATTTTTGAATTACAGATTCAGCCTATTCCATGGTGTATGTCATCTGTTTGGAACCGTATGGAAGCAAAGGTTTAAAAAGCATGAAGGAACTCCCATTCAAAATTCTGAACGGATAAGTAAACTAATGTCTGCTCTGATGCTACCAAGATGAGTGACTTTCATTAAATGTCAGACCCGTAAAAAAGGGAAATGACTGTGTTGCTAAAGGTAACAACATGGCAGATTTAGAAATGAAGTGTGCATCAAAATGGCAACTAGCTGTGCAAGACCATAGTCCTTATAGAACCACAGCCTCAGTAAGAGGATATCATTTGTACTCAACATCAAGCAGGTCCGTACGAGCACTCGATGTGGCTCCAGAGGGGAGCGCAGGAGGACACACAGGGTATTTGGTGTCCACATGAAGGTCTGATTATAGCACCCATAGCACTGGTGAATATTTCTGGTTTAAATGCTCATGGACTGGGCCATTGTGCAAGAAGACAGGTTGTGAGAAAAATCAGGCAACATGGGTATTGGTCTTTATATCTGCTATGGTTGAAGAGTTCCTAGCTACATGGGAGATATGTGCTATGCATAATGTCAGGAAGGAAACAGCGACACCTATAGGCTATACACCGGTACCAGAATGACCATTTAATCACTTAGTGGTGAACTATGTGGGCAGGATAAAGTAGTGTTCTGGGCGAAAGATACATGCTTGTAATAACTGACATATTTAGTAGATGAGTAAAAGCAATAATATCTGCAGATGAAGAGTAAGGAACAGTTATCAATTCCATCAGAGATGAGTTCCGACAATGGATCAATACTCATTCAGTAAATGTAAGACAGGTGCTGCAACGGTTGGGAAGAAGCTAAGATTTGTGGATGTCCACAGTCCCAGGGGACGGTAGAGAGTGTAAATGGTAATCTCAAAGCCAAGGTTAATAATAATTGTAGTAGTACAATGCTACACTAGGTTTAACTGATGCTGTACCAATGAGCTAACAAGCATGCAACCTAACACAAATGCACATCTAACCCCGCATGGAATGCTTACGGGTCGACCCATGCCTGTGCCATTCTGTAGAGGCCATATAAAGGCCACCGCTTAAACAATTTGAAAATCTTATATGAAGAAACTAACTGCCGTACATGAAGTAATCTATGTGCAGGAAAAGAACAAGGAGGAAGAGACGCTCCGTGTCCCATCACTCCAGGAGACCAGGTCTATCTGCGAGTGTTCAGGAGGAAGTGGGACAAGCCCAGGAGGGAGAGGCCCTGCAAAGTGTGGCAGCCACTCCAACAGTGATTCAAGTGAAAGACAAGACCGTGTGGTATCACCTGAACCATTACACGAGAGTCACAAAGAGCTATGGGTACCGAAAACGAAGGAAGAAAGAAAGAAGAACCGAACATCAGAAAAATACAAAGAAATTAAATCATTATTGGAAAATAACCAACTATTGGCACAAGTTGGATACCAAATTGCTCAGCGTTGAACACTCCGCTGCTCCAAATTAAGAATGAGAATCTGCTTAAGAGCTGCATCCACTTCTGATACAAACAAGACTGACTGACTGACTGACTTCGACCAGGTTTCTCCTGACACAATTAACAGGACAAACAATTGTACAGATTATATGTGACAACTAACTGTGTCCTCTACATTGTATAAATGCATTTCTGTTTAAATAACACTATATTGCTTTTACAGATAAAACAGCAGCAGCGACAACTAATTTTAATTTCCTCCACAGGAAAAATGCACGAGAAGGAAGCAAACCTTAAACAGATTATGACAATATGTAATGCCACTAAACACAGTTCTCTTTTATTCCAGGTGCAGAAGTTTAATTAAAGCAGTTAATGGGTGACTTTACTGTGTCAAGTAAATTTATGAATGTGATTTATGAATTTATTAATCAAAGGTTTCCTAAAATTAACAGCATTTCCCAGCAACAACAGACAAGGATGAATTTTTGGACACAGTCATCAAGGATATCCCGAACTCAGTCATATATATCTCTAACAAGAGACTTTACTGGTTCATATATTAAAGTGTACAGTATCTTCCACGGCATGAGCCCACGATGACGTGCTGGCAACCTCTCTTGTGGGCTCCAACTGACTCCCTGCGGTGCGCAAAGCACCTGAGTTGAAGACTATTATATTACAACAAGGCTGTTTAAAAGTATATCCATTCTTACAAATTGTATTGTGTTATTGTGTAATTGTATGTTCCATTGTAGGTTATATGATTTATCCAATTGATGTAATCCTAGAAAATCACTGTATTAAGTACATGTTCATGCCATGTTATTGAGTAATGGGAAGTACGATGTCATGGAGGTCGAGTCTTTTACTCCTATTCCTAGTCAAGGGTGGAAGGAGAGGTTTGGCCGAATCTCCACTAGAGGGCGAGTCCATGGGTCGGTCATTGATAAAAGTCCAGTGATTTAATTTAATCACTAGTTAGTATAAGGAAGACTGACTCATGGAGTCGCACTCTAGATTAACCAATTAGTGTGGGACTTATAAGTCCCAGAGGGGGGGATATATGGGAGAAATTTTTATTTGATTTCATTTGATTTTACTTACTTTTGGGGGGCTAGAAGATACCTTATCAGTATATAATCGTGGATGTGTGTGCAAGCTGGGACATAGGCTTCTTTGTGTGCATTGCATATAGGAAACCCGAGCTTTACATTGGGGGGGCTAAAGACGGCCCTTTAATGAAACCCAGATGTTGCAGAGAGGAGGGGCAGGCACTGCATATGTACTATAGCACACAGCAAGAGAATTCAGTTGCTCCACGGACACAGCTCCGGCCTTGTTGTTTGATAATAAAGGTCGTAATCTTCTGTAAGCAAAGCCCGACTCTGAGTATTTTTCCACAACAATTGCTGGTCTGTTGCTCCTAAAATTCACTAGGAGAAACCGGTGAGACAAGAAATTTAGCGACAGGAGTCATCCTTGAGATGAAATGTAGATATCCTCGCTGTTATTATTGGCTCCTTTTTTTCTCCTTTGGAGAAAGGTGTGATATAAGATTAGTGTGTATGTACACACCAAAAAATTAATTAGGTACCTCTTAGTATTATTAATGCAGTTTACTACAACGTGATTGGTTCTGTTGAACTGTAACGGATCTTTGTCAATAGGTGTTCCCAATAATATAATTAAATTTATATTAAACTTATATTTGACAAAATATGGGAAAACCTTTCAATATGACCCAGTACAGTTGAACAAGACATATAGACTACAAATTACTAAAAACTAAATCAACGTTAACAGGTTAAAAATTTATATATAATATATATATATATATATATATATATATATATATATATATATATATATATATATATATATATATATATATATATATATAAATAAAATGAAGGACATTAGTTTCTGTATCCAAGTGTACCTAATAAATTAATTTAAATCAATCAAAAGCTCTTTTACAAATGCTTAAACAAACAAGTTTGCTTTATTTGAAATGGCCCCATTTAGCCATGGCCCCATAAAATATATAGACACATGTATGTGTATATATTATAACATTTTCACGTGTAAATTGTGAAACAGAAAACATGGCAACCCAGTCAGCGGTGCCTTCTACTGCATTTCCTTTCTTTTGACAACTTGCATCACAAAAAATTTTGGTTTTATACTTAACAAAAATAAAACATTGTACTATAACTGAGCGATCACAATCGAGTCTGTTACCCAATATCAACTTTTAGGACAGCAACAGCTAATCCTACGTATTCATTCTGATAAACTGACCTACAAAATGTTCTACTTATAAGACTTACAACAGCATATGTACTGTAGCAGTATTCAGTACAGCTGTATACCAATACATAACATCCAATAACTTAGTCTGGAACATGAAGCAGTATTTGTATGAGGGCTTTTTGTACATTCCTCCATTCAAAAAATTATAAAGTCTTTGAGGCCCTCATGCGACATTTGTTTATCAAAGCTTTTTTGGCTTTACTTTTTTCCACCGGTGTCCATCCATCCAGGGTACCACAGCGCATGACGTACTGTATGCTGCAAAAATAAAAGAAAGTACAAATAAATTCTTACATGCATTTTCTGAGGAATAAAATGGGAAAATTGGTCCGATATGGCCATGAAAAACAGGTAAAACAAATTCCATTTCTTGAGGTTGAATACGTTTATAGTTGGTTACAGGTCAAGAAGCACCTTATTTAGTTGAAGCTTCGTTTAAAAATAAATAAATAAAAACATTCTGAAAATTTATTGCCGCCAGTCTGTGTGTGGGTAGAGATGCTTCAAACTGGACAGCGGAATGAACTGTTGTGAAGCCACCTTATTTATTTATTAAAATTTTCATTTATTCCCATGTACAACGGTCGGCGTGACCGTTGTAGATGGGAATAAATGAAAATTTTAATAAACAAATAAGGGATGTCCGTTGAGACACAGTATAGGGCTAGACCAGGTTGTGGGCCTTAGTTTCGCTCTCTGGCTCTGAACCCTTTGCCATGTTGTATGAAGAAATACAGTATACTAAAAATAAAAGTTTGGATTTATTTTATACGTTCTAGAACAATACTGGAGATTATAAAACTATGAAATAACACTTGGAATTAGGTGATTAAATAACAACTACAATCAATTAATTTATTAAATTAAATGATGGTTAGCCGTTCTGGAATAGTTATTGCCAAGAACAGTATTGTCAAGTGCATTTGCATAATCCATCAAGCACCATGATGAACCTGACTCTCATGAAGACCTTCCCAGGAAAGCAAGACCAAAGTGTACCTCTGCTGCAGAGGAGAAGTTCATTTAGAGTTACCAGCCTCAGAAATTTACCAATTCACACACACAGCACCTCAGATTAGAGCGTTATGAAGGATTTACAGATAACAAGTAGAAGATCTCAATACCAACTGTTCAAAGAGATTATTGCATATTCTGGATGCCAGTGTAGAAAGAAATTAAAACCAAAAAAAGACTATGGAGTTAAACTTTTGACTAGTGGTATATAAATTGTAAAATAAACATTTTATTGTAAACAATAAAATTTGAAAAAGTCTAAGTAAAACAATACAAAAAAGGAACCACAAATATAGAAATACTTAGGATCCCAGTGACTTTGGTCTTGTCCAGGACTGTTTTCCCTTCTGGCACCTTTCCGTGCTTCCCAAATGCCACTGCATTTTGGCACTCCTCTGCAGTAAAGAACTCATCAAAAAGAAGATGAAACAAGCGAAGGCAGTCCTTCCGGGCCTCTGCATAGATTGCAGCTAGATGGGTAGAGGACAGAAAAAGACCACTTTCTGGATACAGCTCTCGCTTCCCAGATCTGTTTTGTTTAGCCATAACACCAGCCTGAGGTTGTATCTGTCCAACTTTTTCCAGAAAGCTTTTTAATGCCTCAAGTTGTTCACCACCTGTAACACAGAAATTGAATTGTTACTTTAGAGGGATACAGAAAGAAGCAAAAAAAAAAAGAAAAGAAAAAAAGAAGGGGGGGGGGTAGCAAGTTTAAAAACAAAGTTTTTATGATTAAATCTCTTAATATTTTCTAAATAAATTTTAGTTAAAGCACCCGATATGCCCAAAATTAGTTTACTTAAAACTGTAGTTTAAAAAAAAAAAACATTGATAATTACAATGCAAGAGTTTACATTATAAACATATATAAACAATATACATTCACATTAGACATTGTGACTGTGACCATACCTAATTGCAATCTCTCCTCCTCTTCTCTTCCTCCCCCTCATTCTCTTTCCTCTCTCCCCCTGTCTCCCCCTTTCACTCTTTCTCTCTCTCTCTCTCTCTGTCGAGCTACACATGTGGTTCCTGAGCTGCCAGTGATCCAGACTCCCTCTGCCCTCCGGACCTGTCTGATCCATCCTGGTGCCCCGTTTCTGGTTGGAGGTCTCGTCGCATGGATGTCCCGTGTGTCTCTTTAGGATGCGTCTGGTGTCTGGGGATGATTCTATCTACTTAGAAGATGGTTCTGGCCTCGACTGGTGTTGTCAGCTGTTTCTCTGAGGACTTGACAATTCGATAGTTCAGGACTGGAACTTTCTACAAGTCTATCTGAGTCTCGAATAACTACTGGACTCCATTTTACATCAACTATTATAACATCAATTAACATCAACTATTATAGCTGAACCTAACACTTAACACTGTATAAATGCAGATCATTTCCTGCTATCTGTTTCACCCAGATGAGGATGGGTTCCCTGTCGAGTCTGGTTCCTCTCAAGGTTTCTTCCTATTACCATCTCAGGGAGTTTTTCCTTGCCACTGTCGCCCTCGGGCTTGCTCACCAGGGACTATCTGAACATTTTGATTCATACACATTCACATTCCATACAAACTTAAATAATTCTTTTGATTGTGTAAAGCTGTTTTGAGACAATGTCAATTGTTAAAAGCACTATATAAATAAAACTGAATTGAATTGAAGAGTTGATTGTCATTTACTATTAATTACATTTAACTATATGCATCAGTCTGCTTCACTGGAATTTTAATCAGACGTGTTAGGGGCAGTGGTGGCTCAGTCAGTTAAGGCTGTGGGCTACTGATCGGAAGGTCGGGGGTGGATTACTTACCAATACTACACAATACCTCCTCCAGTTTCTCATTCTCTTCCATTAATTTTGCCAGCTCTGGCTTACAGGCCTCACATGGCTTCCATGCTCCGTCACCCATTGGTTTCGTTCTCACACTTGGTTCTCCATATTCAGTTACTGGAGCAATCTCATTGATAGAACTAGCTGCAGAGGAACTAAAGCTTGAGTTCTCGTATTCAGAACTACTAGCTGTGCTCTTCTCTGTAGGACAAGCAGGTGGTGTTTCTGGTACAACGGGACTGTACAATATTTTAAGAAAGCTTTCTTTGGCTGCAAATTTACTTGGAGTTGTTGGCTTCCATTGCTCAGCTGAATTTGTTAAAACAGGCATCTGTTGCAACTGGTTGAAAGACATTGGCTGTGCCGTGTGATGCTGTGGATACTGTGGATGGTTAGAAGAAGGTGCGAGTGGATAATTTTGGAGAGGCTGGATAAAGAAAGGATGGTACTCTGATGGGGTACCTGATTGGTGGTAGTATGGCAGGAGGGGTGGAGATGACTGGGTGGCTAGTGGCTGGTATAATGGCAAAGAAGGTGATCTCTGGGTGGCTGGTGGTGTGGCAGGAGAGGTGGAGTTGATGGAGTAGCTGGTTCCTGGGTGACACTGTGCTCTACAGAATTTAGGCATTGCTGTGCAGAGGTGGACTGAACTGCTGGAGGCAGTGATGAGCGGTTATAGAATCTCTGAGCAGCTGTATCTCTTTTTTTAATGTCCTTCTTTGTGACCTTCTTGGTATCCACTTTCTTGGCTTCTGTTCCAACATAGTTAACTTTGGCACTGTAGAACTTGTTGTCAGACCACCGTGCCAATACTACTTCTCCCGGTTTCAGATTTCTTAAACAAGCAATAGGTTGATCATCTTTGTTTAATATATCAGTGACATTAAAATTTTTTGCAGTGTATCCATCCTCAAATGTTAAAAATACAAAATGACCTAAAAATGAAAACAGGGAATAACGGAGATTAAGTAAATACTAAGATATAGTCTCAAACATGCTACTTTAGTGTATTTTTTATAATGTGGCAACACATTGTTTCTACAGGTTTTAACAATTTAATATCTTTTTAAAAGCAATTTAAGACTTGCATCCATACTGGGTAATAGCTTTTCCACCCCACTAACAAAAGGATTTTTAAAAATTTAAGATATTTTGGCCAACAAGGCAGCAGAATTGTCTTGTTAAAACACAGCGAACACATTCAGATTCAGATTAACTTGACCAAAATGCCCATAACCTAATGATTATGCCTGGAGATACATTCATAATAATCTAGTGGTAAGAGACTAGATGTCATCTATGAGTTTGTTTATCTTAGTACAGCCCTTCTTGGCTTTAGACATCAAAAGTCTAATGGTTTTCTGATGCATCACGTAAAACAAAAGTTATGATTATTTTTAAAATGTGTAACTTAATGCTACCAGAATATGGGACTGACGTGGCAAAATGTGCATATTATTCTTCCTCTTCTTGAGGAAGCCAACCAAAACCCATAAAAACATGGAGTTCCTATGAGTCTGTGCTATTTCTTTGCCTGTGACGGGACCCCTATAATCTATCTATCCATCTGTCTATCTACCTCATATATTAATTAAATCACTATAGCTATATTAATTAAAACAGAGTAATTTGCAATGTGTAGGCTGGCAGGTTATGCAGGACAATTCTGAGTGCTACCACTGCAGTGGGAAACACTAGTATCATCCACAATAAATTAAAATAAACACAATAACAGTAAGTGATTCAGTTACCTTTTTGGTCATCCTTGGGTGAGCCAGGGTCTGGTTCATAAAACTTGATCTTCTTCGGTGGGTTGCGCTCTCTTTTGGGCAACTCTTTTTTTTAAACTTTCTGCTGGGCTATCCATTCTGTGAAATACAAATGTTAAATATTTTTAAGTGGTTCTTAGTTCATTTGTCTCAGTTTGTTACAGCAATTTTTAGGTTGATATTATTCAAGTTAGTTTTTATTAAATTATTTTTATATTATTAGAAGTTGTTGGAGCACTTGTTTTTTTTATTGCTTGGAAACACCTGTTTTAATTGATGTACCTAGAAAAGCAATATACCCATCTCCAAATGCTGTAGGTCTCTAATTTTACGGTGGCCCAGAAGGGCAAATCATCTTTCCCATATATGTGTGTTTTTTCCCTTGTAAAAGTTTTTTTTCCCTTGAAAGAATATTTTGTTTCCTTGAAAAAAAAATTTTTCCCTTGAAAATGTGTGCTTTTTCTGTTGAATTTTTTTTTCCTTGAAAATGTGTGTTTTTTCCCTTGTAAATGTGTGCTTTTTCTTTTGAAATTTTTTTTTCCTTGAAAAATGTTTTTTTCTTGAAAATGTGTGCTTTTTCTCTTGAACATTTTTTTTCTTGAAAATGTTTTTCTTTCCTTGAAAATTTTTTTTTTCTTGAAAATGTGTGTTTTTTCCTTGGAAATAATAAGTATTTTTTTCTTGAAAAAGTTTTTTTTTTTCCTTGAAAAAAAAATAATTTTTTTCTTGAAAATGTTTTTTTTTTCCTTGAAAAATTTTTTTTTCTTGAAAATGTGTTTTTTCCTTGGAAATAAAAAGTATTTTTTTCTTGAAAAAGTTTTTTTTCCCTTGAAAAAGTTTTTTTCCCTTGAAAAAAAAATTTATTTTCCTTGAAAAAAAAATTTTTTTTTTTCCTTGAAAAAAAAAAAAATTCTTGAAAATGTGTGCGTTTTTCTCCCGTATTTTGCAAACTAAATGCTTATGCTAACGCGCAAAGGACTATGGGAGTTGAGGTCAAAACGCAACTAAACACGGAAGCTTTCCGGATATCAGCTCCACAACACCACCATGGTGTATACAGTGAATTATAGCGCGATAACGTTATAATTTTCCCTAATTTTTCAACTGGACACATTTACCAGGTAATGTTTAATATATAAAATTAATTAGATGTTACTGTTTTAGGCACTAATGATAACTTTGTAGCAGTGTTAATACTTTGGGAGTGTTTGGGGGAAATGCCGAGCCGAGTGTAAATGTCAGTGATTAAAAGGAAGATAATCTCATTTAGACCATTAAACACTGATATAAACCATCAGCTCAATGGCATCTCTGTAATATACATCCACATATGGATTTATAAGCAAGCTAATATCACTATGCTAACCGCTAGCACTTAGCATGGGGAAACTAGCATGTTCATTAACATATATTAATTTAATAGTGTATTTGGACACATATACGTGATGTAAACAGTTAGTTCCATTGTTTCTGTAAAACACCTGTCCAAATATGGAGCCATAAGCAAGTTAATATCATTATGCTAAGCGCTAGTTTACTAAAAGAGCTAAGATAGCAGAATGTCCACTGTTGTCTATCAACTATTGCTAATTATCCCTGAGCTAATTCTTAGCTGCTCCTGTTATGGGTTAAATGTTACAGATGGTTAATGAATTGTTGTATGCAGTTTATTGGAGCTCATGAGTTCCATATAGTGTATAATACTGCAGTGTAATGTAGTGGTATTATCATAGCTAGAGCTCTTCTGAGTAGTTAGCTATGTGTTTACACAATGTATATAACAGTCAAGAAAAGGGGCTTTTGTTCGGGTTCTGTCTATTCTATTATAAAGTCATTAAATATGTGTTTATACTCCTTATAACATGTGTGCTTGTGTGTTTTCCTTTTCACAGTGAACTGTATGTAAAACATCAACTGCCTGTGTATCAGCTGATTTCTACACCAGGTGTACATCCTGAGCAGAAGGTGAGTGTTCAGAAGTATTCACCTCTCTTTTCAAGAACACCACTGAGCACATCTTAATCTGGGGACAGGGCAAATTTCTCTTCATGATGTGTGTTAACGAATGGTGTAGATGGGGCCAAATTCTGCAGCAATCCTTAATAACAAAACCCAATAATTGTACACAGCATTACTAAAAGCTTGCGTTCTATGAAATATATAAAATTTTGTGTGCGTGCCTGCCTGCATGCGTGTGTGTGTGTCAACCTGCATAGTAACATCATGAAGTCTTTTTACTAGACACTTACATTAACATGTCTTTATTTCTCCCCTGTTGTAGATTGTCGTAGAGAAGACAGACCCTTGATGATCTGCCTTCTTGCACCACCAATACATGCATGTATTTAATTAATTTGTAAATAAAGGGTTTAATGTAATTTATAGTTGAGTATTTATTTCCAGTTTGCTTATTCTTTAGCAAAACAGTTAAAGTGCATGTAAAGCATTGCTGCAAATGACATTGAATAGAATCAGATGTTACTCCACTCTGTGTAAGGGTACAGGCTTATATAAAGTATGTGATTTTAGCATCATTAATGTTGTTCTGCTAACTTGTACATGCTGCCTTGGAGATATTAGTTACGTCTCTGTTTCAGTTCGAACAACATATTCCATAATATTTATGAATAAATTAATCCCATATGTTAAGCAGTTAAAACAGAGGTTCTTTGCATTTCCAAAAATTCATTTCTATGTTATTCAAAAAGTACAACTTTTTGGTTTCATTTAAATGATTACTGCTTACACCTCCATGAAAATCAAAAATCCAGTATGTCAAAATATTAGAATATTTCACTGCGATCATGGGGAAGACTGCTGACCAAACAAGTTGTCCAGAAGATGATCATCTACACCTTCCAGAAGGAGTGTAAGCCCCCTAATGTCAAACACTACCACCAACTATTTTGCTGACCATTTAATTGCTTGATTGGCCAGCCATCTCACCTGACCTGACGTTTCATGGGAAAGATGAGCTGAAATCTGGGATAAATTTACAAGCTGAATGCTTCAAGTGTTATCTGCACATTCATGCACACTTTTGCACTATAGATTTATATTTCCATTTATGGACCACTGCACAAATCACTTTAATAATAAGACACTTTAAGAAGTCACTTTTACGCATATTTGCACACCCCAGTCATTTGTACATTTTGTCCAAGTTGGACAAATTTCTATTTTCTTCTTTTATATTTCTTATTGTTATATTGATATTTTGTTTGCATTTGTACAGTATATTTTGTTTTACTTTGTACAGTATATTTTACTAGTTACTTTCATTTTCTACCGTATTTTACGGTGGCCCTAAAGGGCAAATCATCTTTCCCGTATGTGTATGTTTTTTCCCTTGTAAGTGTGTTTCCCCCGCCCCCCCATAATTTTATAATTTAAACACTTTTGCATGATATTCTAATTTTTTTAGATAAACTGTATTTCAAATGTCACACTCATTGTTTACATGTGTATTTTAATTATTTGGCAATTTATGATACTTTTATTTCATTCACAGTACATATATATAACTACTATTCATAAGCCTACATGTTTTTATGTAACCCATTGCATTAAGCTGTTAAGCATGACACCCTGGTTATGTTTCAAATTCAAAACTAAAATTTAATTTGTCACGTACACAGTCATACACAGTACGATATGCAGTGAAATGCTTATACGACTGCCAGTGACCTTAAAAATAAAAGCTTAAACTTAAGAAATAAATATGAATAAAAGAAATATGTTAGAAAATAAAATTAACTACTTAAGGTTTCAGTGGGCTAAAGAAAGACAATCTTGGACTGCGGATGACTGGATGAGAGTTAGAGTCAGTGATGAATCACGAATCTGCATTGCGCAGGGTGATGATGCTGGAACTTTTGTTTGGTGCCGTTCCAATGAAATTTATAAAGACAACTGCCTGAAGAAAACATGCAAATTTCCACAATCATTATTGATATGGGGTTGTATGTCAGGTAAAGGTATGGGAGACATGACAGTCATTACATCTTCTATAAATGCACAAGTTTATGTTGAGATTTTGGACACTTTTCTTATTCCATCAATTGAAAGGATGTTTGGTGATGGTAGCATCATTTTTCAGGATGATAATGCATCGTGCCATAGGGCAAAATCTGTGAAAACATTCCTACAGGAAAGACATATAATGTCAATGGCATGGCCTGCAAATAGTCCGGACCTTAATCCAATTGAAAATCTGTGGTGGAAATTAAAGAAAATGGTCCAGGACAAGGCTCCAACCTGCAAAGCTGATCTGGCAACTGCAATAAGACAAAGCTGGAGACAGACTGATGAAGTCTACTGTTGGACATTAGTTAAATCCAGGCCTCAGAGAATTCAAGCTGTTATAAAAGCCAGAGGTGGTGCAACAAAGTACAAGTAGTGTTTTTATTTGGTGATTCCATATTTTTTTCCTTTGTTTGAGTTGTCAAAACAGTTGTCATTGACTATAGTTATCTTTTTTTTTTTTTTATACAGCCAGACGTTTGGATTGTTGAGTGAAAATAGTTTTGTGGCATGTATGTGCTTGTTTTTTTTTCTACACAATTAAACATTTGGATGAAAATCTTCTGAGAGGGTGATTCCATAATTTTTGCCAGGGGTTGTAGAAATATAAAAGAAGAAAATAGAAATTTGTCCAAATTAGAAATGTAGAAATGACTGGGGTGTGCAAATATGCATAAAAGTGACTTCTTAAAGTGTCTTATTATTAAAGTGATTTGTGCAGTGGTCCATAAATGGAAATATAAAGATATAGTGCAAAAGTGTGCATGAATGTGCAGATAACACTTGAAGCATTCAGCTTGTAAATTTATCCCAGATTTCAGCTCATCTTTCCCATGAAACGTCAGGTCAGGTGAGATGGCTGGCCAATCAAGCAACTAAATGGTCAGCTATATAGTTGGTGGTAGTGTTTGACATTAGGGGGCTTCTCCTGGAAGGTGTAGATGATCATCTTCTGGACAACTTGTTTGGTCAGCAGTCTTCCCCATGATCGCAGTGAAATATTCTAATATTTTGACATACTGGATTTTTGATTTTCATGGAGGTGTAAGCAGTAATCATTTAAATGAAACCAAAAAGTTTTACTTTTTGAATAACATAGAAATGAATTTTTGGAAATGCAAAGAACCTCTGTTTTAACTGCTTAACATATGGGATTAATTTATTCATAAATATTATGGAATATGGGCGGCGCGGTGGTGTAGTGGTTAGCACTGTCGCCTTGCACCTCCAGGGTCTGGGTTCGATTCCCCGGCCAGACTCGATTCCCGTCTCTGTGTGCATGGAGTTTGCATGTTCTCCCCGTGCTTGGTGGGTTTCCTCCGGGTACTCCGGTTTCCTCCCACAGTCCAAAGACATGCAGATTAGGATAATTGGCATTCCTAAATTGCCCGTAGTGTGTGATTGGATGTGTGTATGTGTGTGTGCCCTGCGATGGATTGGCACCCTGTCCAGGGTGTACCCCGCCTAGTGCCCGAAGTCTCCTGGGATAGGCTCCAGGCCCCCCGCGACCCTGAACACAGGATTAAGCGGTATAGAAAATGAATGAATGAATGAATGAATGAATATTATGGAATATGTTGTTTGAACTGAAACAGAGATGTCACTAATATCTCCAAGGCAGCATGTATAAGTTAACAGAACAACATTAATGATGCTAAAATCACATACTTTATATAAGCCTGTACCCTTACACAGAGTGGAGTGACATATGATTCTATTCAATGTCATCTACACCATTCGTTAACACACATCATGAAGAGAAATTTGCCCCTGTCCCCAGATTAAGATGTGCTCAGTGGTGTTCTTGAAAAGAGAGGTGAATACTTCTGAACACTCACCTTCTGCTCAGGATGTACACCTGGTGTAGAAATCAGCTGATACACAGGCAGTTGATGATTTACATACAGATCACTGTGAAAAGGAAAACACACAAGCATACATGTTATAAGGAGTATAAACACATATTTAATGACTATAATAGAATAGACAGAACCTGAACAAAAGCCCCTTTTCTTGACTGTTATATACATTGTGTAAACACATAGCTAACTACTCAGAAGAGCTCTAGCTATGATAATACCACTACATTACACTGCAGTATTATACACTATATGGAACTCATGAGCTCCAATAAACTGCATACAACAATTCATTAACCATCTGTAACATTTAACCCATAACAGGAGCAGCTAAGAATAGCTCAGGGATAATTAGCAATAGTTGATAGACAACAGCTGACATTCTGCTATCTTAGCTCTTTTAGTAAACTAGCGCTTAGCATAATGATATTAACTTGCTTATAGATCTATATTTGGACAGGTGTTTTACAGAAACAATGGAGCTAACTGTTTACATCATGTATATGTGTCCAAATGCACTATTAAATTAATATATGTTAATGAACATGCTAGTTTCCCCATGCTATGCGCTAGCGGTTAGCATAGTGATATTAGCTTGCTTATAAATCCATATGTGGATGTATATTACAGAGATGCCATTGAGCTGATGGTTTATATCAGTGTTTAATGGTCTAAATGAGATTATCTTCCTTTTAATCACTGACATTTACACTCGGCTTGGCATTTCCCCCAAACACTCCAATAGTATTAACACTGCTACAAAGTTATCATTAGTGCCTAAAACAGTAACATCTAATTAATTTTATACATTAAACATTACCTGGTAAATGTGTCCAATTGAAAAATTACGGAAAATTATAACGTTATCACGCTATAATTCACTGTATATTCATTCGTGTTGTCCTGGAGCTTGACCTCACTCCCATAGTCCTTTGCGCGTTAGCTTTAGCATTTAGCTTGCAAAATACGGGAGAAAGAGAGTTCTCACACGGGGGAAATGCAGTTTGCGCACAAACGGGAAAACGCACACATTTTCAAGACAAAAAAATTTTTTTTTCAAGGAAAAAAAAACTTTTTCAAGAAAAAAAAAAATATATATTTCCAAGGAAAAAACACACATTTTCAAGAAAAAAAACATTTTCTAGGAAAAAAAAACATTTTCAAGAAAAAAAAAAACATTTTCAAGAGAAAAAGCACACATTTTCAAGGGAAAAAAATATTTTTTTTCAAGGAAAAATTTTTTTTCAAGGGAAAAAAAACTTTTACAAGGGAAAAAACATACACATATATGGGAAAGATAATTTGCCCTTCTGGGCCACCGTAGTGGCGGTTCTACATTGAATTGCGCCCTGGCTGAGACTGGTATTTAATAGAAACCATTAGAAGTTCTGTGATGGTTTGTAAATTAGGCTTTTATTTTGTGTGTGTTTTTAGCATGGTAAGCATAGCAAGCATCATAAGCAAGAAGGCTAACAAACCTAAGAGTTAACGTTATACCACTAATTAACATGATGACATGAATAACTTAATAATACAGAGAGAACATTGTTGCATACCTTTATATTTTGCCCGTTTCTTCTCTTCATTTTTTTTTTTTTCTAAATTGGGCATCTGACAGCTTTGGCCTTTTTCTCTCCATCGCTGTGTTTACTTTATAATCGACGATTCGACAATCAGCAGATTTCCCCCAACGCTGTCACTCACGACCAGAAGTCAAGACTAAACCAATTCACCTCCACAGCATCATTGTTTTTATTATCTATTTTTATTTGCCATTTCACACAATTAAATAAATGAAAAAAAGTGCTGGTGTGTGTTTATAATATTTTGAATGAAATGTGCGGTATTTGTAAGAAAGTCAGGTAGACATCATTTAGCCCCCTTCTTGTCCGCTTCATTTGGGAGAGGTGAACTGTGCCCCCTCGCCCCTCCATCATCCGCTCTCCTCTCCGCTCAAACACCCCCCATCCCCCCCCCGGTCTTCTCCGCTCGCTCAGCTTCTGTGCGGCTCATTCAGAGGCGGCGCGGGCGCAGGTATCACAGATAATAGAAAACCGCTTAGCGGCACAGATTTTTATTTTTTACTCCAGGTTCGTGTGTGGCCCCCATGTGACATAAAAAAAATGCCGCCCTGGGCGGCTGCCCACTTCGCCCTACCCTAAAACCGCCACTGCGCTCGACTCTGCCTGTACGCTCACTCAACTTTGTACAGTGTTATAAAACAGCCACAAAACCAGCCCATCACAGACATCCACACACTACTTCTGATTGGCTGTTCCTTCTCTATCACCTGCGCGTCACAGATCTAGAGAAATGACAGACCAATATCCGCGAACCTGATTTTTTTTCTCCCGCAGCCACAGTACGCCGGAAATCCGGCGTGGTGCTGGAACGCTATCACCCCTGTATTTCTATGTAGATAAGAGCATAGCTGCTCCGCTACTATCTTTTCCAGAATCTTAGAGATAAAGTGGAGGTGTGATATTGGCCTGTAATTGGACAGCTGACAGGGGTCGTGGTCAGGTTTCTTAATTATTGGTTTGATAACTGCTAATTTAAAAGATTTTGGAACATAAACAATGCTGTGTGAGGAATTAATTATTCGGTTCGGATATTACTGGTACTATCTGTTTAAGAAAATGTGTCGGTATAGGATCTAATATACAGGTTGATGAATTTACAGAAGAGATGAGTGAAATTAGTTCATTCTCTTCAAGGGGAGTAAAGTATTCTAGGTTCCTATCTGACATCCCACTAAACATTGGACATCGGATAGACGTGCAGATCATGTCTATATTGGGACCAGAGCATACTACCTCATCAGACATCGCCTTCGCTAATTTAAACACCTCTGCAAAGTTATTCATACTAACCTCTGACTGACAAAGGCGTATATCATTAGCTCCAGCATGTACTACTATCTAAGAGAACCTGTGCTGTCCTACCCTAAGATTACCTACACTGTAAAATGTAATAAGTTGACTTTACTTAGAATTTACTTAACAATTGCCTTAAAAAAACAAGTAAGCATTACTCCAATAACTTAAGTGCATCAATTGTTTATTACATATTGTAGCGTTTTTCGACGCTAGCAGGGATCTTGGAGAACGAGTGAGCTTACTTGCTCCCCAATGCAGATGGCTGGGGAGTAGTTTATTAAATTCAAAGCTAAAGCTAAAGGTGGAGGTGTGTGCTTCATGGTCAACAAGAAGTGGTGCGATGCCAGGAGTGTTTCCATTCTCTCCAGTAGCTGCTCGCCTCATTTGGAATATCTGAGTGTTAAATGTCGTCCTTTCTACCTGCCTCGCGAGTTCACCTCGGTCATTGCCACGGCGGTCTACATCCCACCCCACGCGGATACAGGCACTGCTCTGTCTGAACTACATGATGTGCTGAGTGAGTTCCAAAACAAACACCCGGACGCAGCGCACATTGTAGCAGGTGACTTTAATAAAGCGAACCTCAGACAGGTTATGCCAAACTTTCATCAACATGTTACATGTCCGACGAGAGGACTCAACATTCTGGACCACTGTTACACACCATACAAGCGGGGCTACAAAGCTGTTTCACATCCAGCATTCGGGAAATCAGACCACAATGCCATTTTCCTCATACCGGAATATCAACAAAGCTTTCGTCGTGAAGCTCCGGTCATGAGGGAGGTGCAACGCTGGTCTGCCCAATCAGAAGCTACGCTACAGGACGCGCTCGATGACGTAGATTGGGACATGTTCCGAGCCTGCGCAGTAGACATCAACGAGTTTGCGGATGTAGCAGTTAGCTTCGTTAGCACGCTCGTAAATGAAGTTGTCCCGACAGTGAGGTTCAAATCGTTTCCGAACCAGAAGCCTTGGGTAGACCGATCGATCCGCGATGCTGTGAACGCCCGGACCGCTGCTTATAATGCCGCACTCATTAGCGGCGATATGAGCGCATACAAAGCGGCTTCTTATAGCGTCAGGCGAGCGGTGAGGGAAGCTAAGGGGCGGTTCCGACAGCGAACTGAATCACACTTCCATCAGGGTGACACGCCGCATGTGGCACGGATTACGCACAATCACGGACTACAAGGTTGCCAAAGACACCACGACGATCGTCGCCGACTCTGCATTCGCCAACGAGCTGAACGCATTCTTCGCCCGGTTCGAGGTTAGCCAGGCGGCTAATGCTAGCAGCCTGCTGACTGAGAGTGATGACGTCATCAGCGAGGATTGCGTCATCAGCATCGCAGAGCACGGCGTTCGCACGGCGCTGAGGAGGGTGAACACCAGGAAAGCGGCGGGTCCAGATGGCATCTCTGGGCGCCTGCTGCGCTGACCAGCTGTCAGGTGTGTTCACCTGTATCTTTAATGAGTCCCTGGCGAAGTCTGTGGTCCCGGCGTGTTTCAAGAGATCCACCATTGTCCCCGTGCCCAAGACCAACAAACCCTCATGCCTGAATGACTACCGGCCTGTTGCACTGACATCGATGGTCATGAAGGTATTTGAGGGTCTGCTAAAAAACATCATCTCCTCCCTCCATCCCCAGCTCCATAGACCCACTTCAGTTCGCCTACCGCCCCAACAGATCCACAGAGGATGCCATCTCCCATGTTCTGCACACCACTCTCAGCCACGTGGACAAGATGCAAGGTAACTATGTGAGATTGCTGTTTATAGATTACAGCTCTGCTTTCAACACAATAGTGCCTAACAGACTGTTCACAAAGCTGAGAGATCTAGGACTTAACAAACGCTTGTGTGCCTGGGTGTTGGACTTCCTCTCGGACAGATCTCAAGCGATGAGAGTGGGCAAGTGCTTCTCCAGCAGCATCACCATCAACACAGGTGCTCCACAGGGATGTGTTCTCTCTCCACTGCTATACTCTCTTTACACTTCAGACTGTGTGGCCATGTTCGACTCCAACACCATCGTTAAGTTTGCTGACGATACGGTGGTGCTGGGCTTCATCTCCAACAACGATGAGTCGGCCTACATAGATGAAGTGGAGAACCTGGCGCTATGGTGTGAAGAAAACTGCCTCCGACTGAACGTCAGTAAGACGAAGGAGCTGGTGGTGGACTTCAGAAGGGGACAACTGGACCACAAACCCCGCATCATCAATGGAGCTCCAGTGGAGAGAGTGAGCAGCTTCAAGTACTTGGGCGTCCACATCTCCGAGGATCTGACTTGGACTGAGCATATCTGTGCTCAGACGAAAAGGGCAAAGCAGCGTCTGTACCACCTGAGGCAGTTGAGGAAGTTTGGGGTTTCCCCTGCTGTCCTTAAGGCTTTCTACTCAGGTGCTGTTGAGAGCATCCTAACACAGAACATTTCATCCTGGTTTGGGAATAGCTGTGTACAGGACAGGAAAGCCCTCCAGAGAGTGATCCGGGCAGCTGAACGCTGCTGCAGATTAACTCTCCCCTCCATGCAGGACATCTACACCAGGAGATGTAAAACCAGGGCAGCTCGTATCATTAAGGACTTGTCGCACCCCAATAACGGACTGTTCAAACTTCTGCATTCAGGCAGAAGGTTCCGGGTCATTATGGCCAAAACGGAGAGACTCAGGAGGAGTTTTTATCCACAGGCGATTAGACTCCTCAACCATGATGGGCCACTCTCCCATTCATAGGACTGGTAACAGTTCACCCACACACTGCTGTGCTGACATTCCACACTGCACACTACACTTTAGTCTGGACTGTAAGCATCACTTGCACTAACATCTTTATCCTGCTCAGATACACACTTTATTATTATTATGTTCACATTTGCACCTTTTTTTTTTAAATTTCAATTTCTATTTCTATTTATAGATTATTTCTTTTGTTTCTTGTTATTTGCACAAAGTAGGAGCGGTTCAGGATACATTTCACTGTGTGTTGTACTTGTATAACTATGCATGTGACAAATAAAGAATCTTGAATCTTGAATCAGCACAAGCACACATACACAGGTCAAGCACACACACATACACATGCCCAACTTGGCCGAAGCCACTAACCCAAACACCCTTCTCTCTCATGGTGGACACATAGAAAACCACCGCAAGGCATGACGGTCGTCAGCCGTCGCCCCGCCCACGCCACAGTATAAAACACTAAGAATATATGTCCACTGTCAGGAACAATTGAAATCTAACCCAAATCATCACGATTCTTACACATTTTAGCCTAACGTAACTTAAAACCGTAATAAAGCTTCAGATTAAAAAAAAAAAACTTCCTGCTGCTTCTTTCAACATCAGAAAATTGGCGCCAATTCACCCGTTCACGAGCTGAGCACGCACAAATTCTACTACTCATGCTCTCTTGCTTCTTCTCCCCCCCCCTTTTTTTTACTTCTTCATTATTTTTGGGCGCGCTGCTGCCTCTCACTGGTACAATAACGTCATTGCTTTATTTGTTGCTACTTAAGTGTTGCAAGTAAGCATCACTAAAACTATTAAGTTAATTGTTTTACTCACCCTGCAATTAAGTGTTACTCAACAAAACCTTGTAAGAAGTATAGTTTTAATTTTTTGAATAAAGTTTACTATTTATATGCAAGTCAGCAAAGCTATTGGAATTTACAGTGTACTATGTCCGGTGCTCTGGCTCCCGGGATACACCTAACCACTGCCCCCCCTAACGGTCTAGCTAATTTCACGTGCCTCAGTATAGAGTCTCCTATAACCAGAGCTTTTTCAGGTTTCTCAGCGGGTGCAGCACTGAGGAGAGCAAACCTGTTGGACACGTGAAGCGCAGAGGAGGTGTGCTCCAGCCTTAGCGTTAGCTTTGGCTGAACGAGTATGCCGCCGAGTCGTCACCCACTCGCCCCGAGTCGGGGGCTGGTTATCTCCGCCTGCGGCACCCAGACTGTCCGCTACGGGAATAATGCTGCTCTCGCGACGAGGAAACTCGCACGTTACATATTAATGAACATAATGAACATATTCATGACCTGAACACAATATATCTTTGGGAAAACCAACATCAAAAATAAATAAATATATAATAATAAAATAAGTAAATTTTTTGGACCAATATGACAGCCAAAAACAAAAATCTAAAGGTAAAATATATACAGTTTTTTTTGCTTTTGATGCCAGCTGCCATTTCCATTTCCAATAGCACTGTAAATACAGTAGTAAGCTCTGAAGACTTTTTAAATAAAACACATTTTTCCCTTGAGGTTTAAGAACTGGGCTACTTCACAATTATACCAATCTTGTATCAATGAAAAAAAATTGCATAGATAAGTCATAGAATTAGTATATTCATCAAGACTGGTAAATTAAATAATATTTTTAAACAACACTCATATAAATGATGAGTGGAAATATGGATTAACTGTGTGAGGAATCCCTACCAAAATTCATAGCATGGCAGTCCGGATCGAGCCGCACGAAACGGTGTAACATATGTGGAGGTTGTCTCAAAGCTGTGGGGCATGGAACGGTCCAAACTTTGTCGAAGAATAATAAGTATGCCTATGCAATTGCAATAATAATAATCAATAGAGATACATTTTTAAAAAATTCGTTTTTGGAGAATTTTGGGAAAACCGTGCGACGAATCCCTAACAAAATTCATTCCATAGCAGTCTTGATCGAGCCGCACAAAACTGTGTAGTAACAGCTAAAAATAGTAACTAATGCTATTCACCTCAGGCAGCAGCTAAAAATACGAACCAATGCTACTCACGTCAGACAGCAGTTAAAAATAGTAACTAATTCTACTCACCTCAGACAGCAGTTAAAAATAGTAACTAACGGTACTCACCTCAGGTAGCAGTTAAAATGTGAACTAATCCCACTCACCTCAGGAGAATTCTGGAAAGTGTAAACTTCTGGGCAGGGTCAAACTATTGCTCAGCGAAAAAAATACTTTTTTGTCTTTTGTTGATATATGGGAAGGGTAGTCTACAGAGTTTTGCACATTACAATTCATTAAAAAAAAGGTATTTTTAGGTATTTTCTATACCGCTTAATCCTGTGTTCAGGGTCGCAGGGTGTATATATATATATATATATATATATATATATATATATATTTTTTTTTTTTTTTTTTTTTTTTTTAATGGCATGGCAAATCTCTTGCAGTCAATGTTTGAAGCCATACAAGTTTTAAACACACACATGCATACACATTTTATAGAAATGCACTTGGTTAATTTAATTTGCTTTAAATTGTTGCATGAGGGATGTGTTCCAAAACCAAAAATCAACATTGATTAAATGTTTGTCTTTTCAACACAGAAAAGCAATGAATTATCAAAATTGATTCAACATTATTTAGCATTGAATAATCAACCTCAACCAAAATAATGAATGATGAAATTTCAACATTGAAGCAATGTCACCTTGCTACCTGGGAGGTAGAGTAGCCAAAAAATCTACTTAAGTAAGAGTAGGTGTACTTCAAAATAATATTATTCAAGTAGAAGTAAAAAGTAGTCATCCAAAATATTCCACAATTAAGAGTAAAAAAGTATTTGGTGAAAAGACTCTGTTTCATTGTAATGTTGGATTCATTTTTTTGTGTTTGTATATGCTGAAGTGTGTGTCTGTTTTGTCAGATAGAGAAGACACTGCAGTATGAAGCTATTCTTTTAGAAACATGCTTTGTATATGATGCCAGGGATGCCGGCTGAAAATTTTCTCCCACTATGCCGTCTGACTACATGTGATTGTTTCACCAATCTGCCGCAGCAACAACAGTCATTCGGTAGATCTACCGGCTGCATGTGTCTAATAAATGGTTAGAAAAGTAACGAGTCGAGTGTAGCCGAATGTAGCGGAGGAAGAGTAGCGATCTTTCTTCACAAATCTACTCAAGTAAAAGCAAAAAGTATGATACAGTAAAACTCCTTATAGAGGTAAAAAAATTTCACAAAGTTACTCAAGTAAATGTAACAGAGTAAATGTAACTCATTACTACCCACCTTTGGTTGTGGGCTCAATTATATTTCTCTGGGGTTGGAAACTTTCCATCGACTAAAAAAGGTAAGTCAGAAAATCAGACAATTAAAACATATAGGCATTATTTTTCAAAAACTTTGTTTTAACTTTGAATGCTTTTGGAAAAATAGTGCTCATCATAAAGCAGGAGAATACAAGTTCTATTTTGCTTAAAGATCAATAAAATACCTGGAGACCACCAGATGCTTATCAGTACATATCTTACTGATTCTTTATATTACAATATCATAACCGTTTTTCAAAACTAACATAAAAAATGAGTTTTGAAGACTATTTTTCCCAATGCGTCAGTCACAAAAAAAAGAACCCATGGCAACAAATGTATGTCTTTTCAAGTCCAGTAATAATCATTCGGATGACGTCATGTGTACGTCCAGTCCTTTTGGAATTCAACGTTTACAGCACAGATCTGACCAAACATCACTCCAAAAGCTACTGCATAAACAAAACTAATAGGATTGCAGTTGCAGTAAGGCAGAATAATAAATGTATATTAAAAAAATGTAATTAAAAAGTTAGTCAAAATATTTTTAAGCAGAAACAGCCTAAACTCATTCATTGCACACATTATAATTATATCTACATATCTATATATAGTGTGCATAAATAAGTGACGGTCATCAAAAATGAACACCATTACTTGATCCATTATTCTGTAGTTGTGCTGCTTTGCAATATGAGCGTCAGTTAGACAACATTTGTCCACTAGATGGCAGTACAATGAGCTCTTAAATTAATTCTGGTGAAATTTTCTGCTGGAAAACCTCGACATGATAAAATGACATCAGCAATCGTGTCTTCCTGTTAGAGGATAATCCTCTTCTTTCCCTCAAACAGAATATAGTTTAACAGCTGACAAATGTGACAAAGCAAGCATCTTGCGCAAAAAAAAAAAATGAAAAAAATGAAAAACGGAAATCACTTCTTTTTCATTTGATTATGAGAACAAATATGAATGTCTCCACTACAATCATTTGTTATTTGAATGACCAAACCAATTTCGAACGATCAGTGAAACTACAATTTTCTTTACTAGGTGCTCCTGTAAAACCGCTTTGAACTTGTAACATTCAAAAAGAAAATACAAATAAAAGCAAGTTTTAAATGAGTGACAACTTTTCTACCACACACGTTCAGGAGCGGGAAGAAAAGTCGCTCTTTAACGGACAACATGGGTGGCTCTTAAAAGAGCCGTTGTGTTGATGAAGGCGGCGGAGACGCGCTTTACTTGGAGCTGGTGTATTTGGTCACGGCCTTAGTGCCCTCGGACACGGCGTGCTTGGCCAACTCACCGGGCAGCAACAGGCGCACGGCAGTCTGGATCTCCCTAGAAGTGATGGTGGAGCGTTTGTTGTAGTGAGCCAGACGCGAGGACTCACCGGCGATGCGCTCGAAGATGTCGTTGACGAACGAATTCATGATTCCCATCGCCTTGGACGAAATGCCGGTGTCGGGGTGAACCTGCTTCAGGACTTTGTACACGTAGATGGCGTAGCTCTCCTTCCTGGTCTTTCTGCGCTTCTTACCTCCTTTGCCGGCGGTCTTGGTCACGGCTTTCTTCGAGCCCTTCTTGGGGGCGGTCTTGGCTGGTTCAGGCATGGTGCTGCTGATTCTTGACGACACTGAGAGAAGATTGAACAGCTCCGCCTCGCGGGCCCTCTATATACAGGCTACATTGTAATTAAGCACAAGCCAAGAACGGATTTTGATTGGTCTATATTCAAACACTCTACACGTGAGGGACCTCCTACCACCCCACTCTTTTCCTGTTACTCCTCCACCCTCCGCTTCGCTTTGTGTCCATTCCCGCCGTTTTAGAGTCGCGGGTTAATTGATTGTTTTTACTATAATAATTACATGTAGAAAATAAGTAGATCACGCATTCAACCAACAGAAATCATCATGTAAATATAAATTGTATATTAATCATCTTTAAAAAAAAAAAAAAGTCTATATCTACAAGTAGAGTGTGTACCAATTGAAATTAAATGCTTTGTTCATTTGTCTTTTGGTGTTTTTAATGCATGCGACGGCCTTTAATAACAGTTTCTTAATTATTCCTACAAGCTGAGAACTCAAACACATCGTCTTCCAACTAACAATGTATACCGATTTACTTTAAATATCTAACTGATAAACATGTAATTCGCTCGTCCGCTACATACAGACATTTTATATAGAGATCATGCAGCTTTTAAATGGTGTTTCCTAAATCGTAAACACTTCTGACTTTCACACACATACAGGGGTAAGAACTCTTTGATGGAGATGTGGGTGGCTCTTAAAAGAGCCGTTGTGTTCGCGTCGTTAGCCGGTTGAGTGTTTAACCGCCGAAACCGTACAGGGTGCGTCCCTGGCGTTTCAGAGCGTACACCACATCCATGGCAGTCACGGTCTTTCTCTTAGCGTGCTCGGTGTAGGTGACCGCGTCACGTATGACGTTCTCCAGAAATACCTTGAGCACACCACGAGTCTCCTCGTAGATCAGACCAGAAATACGTTTCACCCCGCCACGGCGCGCTAGACGGCGGATAGCGGGCTTAGTGATTCCCTGGATGTTATCGCGGAGAACCTTACGGTGACGCTTGGCGCCTCCTTTACCGAGTCCTTTGCCGCCCTTGCCTCTTCCTGACATCGTACTGATATTTTGGTACAGTTAAGCTGCAGAATGAAACGCATAACAAACCGAGCACATATTTATTCGCCTCCAGAGGACCTACTTGAGACCAGGCATGGGGGCGGAACTAATACCAACGGTCGTGTAATATGCCGTTTCCCCTTGGAATAATAGTTGGAGGAGGAAAAGTACAATTTTTTCCCTTAAAGATATATAAAATGTCTGATTATATTTCATACCAAATAAATCATACATCCAAACTGTAAATAAGCATCCGCGAGACCTGATAACAATATAAATACTAACGTAAGTATGAGTAGTTCTTTGTATAATTTGTATTAATGTTACAACATTGTTACAAATGCTTCATTTTTACAAAGTTAATTACACTGATATGTAACAATGTATATGTGTCGTGTAATGTGTTGTAAAACCTTTCTTAAATGAAGTTTGATTAAAACCGCATGAGCGCACAAACATACGCATATTCACACAATACGGACAATTTGGTAACGATTTTGGTATGAAACGCTCATACCAGGAGGAAACCCAACAAGCACAGGGGGAACATGCAAACTACCCACACACAGACCTGAAGCAGGATTTGAACCTCCAACACTCGAGGTACAAGATCACAAGATCACAGCTTTCTTATTTGCTGTTTTCGTACCGTTGCCGCGAAAGTTTCGCAACGCGCGAGTTTCCTCGTCTAAGAACAACAAACGGAATTCATCTCCAAACAACTAAAATTGCGACACAGAGGTACGTTAGAATGTCTACCGTTCAGCTTGTAGAGTGCAGGATGTTTAGACATTCTTCCTCCGTCATTAGCGATAATTTTACTTGTGATAGGTGTGTGTTAGTGAGCACTCTGACGGAGAAGATATCAGCATTAGAGGAGCGCATCCAGACTTTAGAGAGGGTTAGACAGTGTGAGAGCAGCGTTATTCCTGTAGCGGACAGTCTGGGTGCCACAGGCGGAGATAAACAGCCCCCGACTCCGGCATTAGAGCCCTCACAGCGGGGCGAGTGGGTGACGACTCGGCGGCATACTCGTTCAGCCAAAGCTAACGCTAAGGCTAGCCCACCGGAGCACACCTCCTCTGCGCGTCACGTGTCCAACAGGTTTGCTCTCCTCAGTGCTGCACCCGCTGAGAAACCTGAAAGAGCTCTGGTTATAGGAGACTCTATACTGAGACACGTGACATTAGCTAGACCTTTAGGGGCGTCAGCGGCAGTGGTTAGGTGTATCCCGGGAGCCAGAGCACCGGACATAGCAGGTAATCTTAGGGCTCTAGGACAGCACAGGTTCTCTAAGATAGTGGTACATGCTGGAGCTAACGATATACGCCTTCGTCAGTCAGAGGTTAGTAAGAGTAACTTTACAGAGGTGTTTAAATTAGCGAAGGCGATGTCCGATGAAGTAGTATGCTCTGGTCCCATCCCAATGAGACGTGGCGACATAGCTTACAGCAGGTTATGGTCGCTGAACCGCTGGATGTCCAGGTGCTGCTCCAAAAATAATGTGGGCTTCATAGATAATTGGAAGACCTTTGAGGGCAAAGCTGGCCTGTTAGGGCGGGACGGTGTCCATCCCACTCGGGAAGGTGCTGCTCTCATTTCCTGTAGTATAGCTCATAGTCTCCGTAGAGGTCTAGTTAATCGGTGACAATCCAGAGCCCAGGCCAGGGAGCAGACAGACAGGCTAAACCAACCGTCTGCTAGCTGCATAGAGTCGTCACTCAGGGTTCACCATATTGAGACTGTGTCTGTTCCCCGATCTAAGCATAAATGTAGAAAGACTCAGAAAGTCTGTTTCAATAATTTAATTAACATAAAGACCACAAACTCAGATCATACTGAATGCGCAGCCGGCACCTCTGATCTGAAGATAGGATTGTTAAATATTAGATCTCTCGCATCAAAAGCAGTTATTGTTAATGAAATTATCACAGATCAGGCGTTTGATATACTCTGTTTAACTGAAACATGGGTTAAACAGGACGAGTATGTAGCTCTAAATGAAGCTAGTCCTCCTGGATACAGCTACATACACCAGCCTCGGTTAACTGGTAGAGGAGGAGGCGTCGCAGTTATTCATAATGATAATCTGTCTATCGTACAAAAACACGGACACAAATTTAACTCATTTGAAATTCTCTATAGTAACATAAGTCTATTTAAGTATATTAAATCAGCTCAGTCGATTCCACTAATTATAATTTACAGACCTCCAGGGCCGTATTCGGAATTTCTTAGTGAATTTGCGGATTTCATCTCAGAGCTGGTCGTTTCTGTAGACAAAGTGTTAATTACTGGAGATTTTAACATTCATTTTGAGAATCCAGAAGACCCTCTGAGAACAGCATTTATATCCATACTGGACTCCGTAGGCGTAAATCAGTGTGTAGTAGGACCCACTCATAAAGCAGGTCACACTTTAGATTTAGTAATATTCTTCGGATTAATTATAAGAAATGTATTCACAATTCCACTGTCTGAAACTATCTCAGATCACTATCTTGTCTCCATTCAAGTGTGTCACAGTGATAATGTACGCACAGCACCGCGCTACCGTATTAAACGTACTTTCACATCAACTACCACACAGAGTTTTATCAGCAATCTCCCAGAGTTACCAACTTCGATTAGGCCACCGTCTGACCCCACAGAACTTGATCAGGCGACTGAATATTTAGAGTCGACACTTCGTTGTACCTTAGATAATGTAGCTCCAGCTAAAAGAAAAATTATTAGAGATAAGAAACTCGCTCCCTGGTATAACGATCACACGCGCACTTTAAAACAGACTGCTCGGAAATTAGAGCGTAAATGGCGTCAAACTAAATTATTGGTATTTCAAATAGCATGGAAAGAGAGCATCCTGAACTATAGGAAAGCTCTTAGTGTAGCTAGATCAACGTATCTCTCCACTCTTATAGAAGAAAATAAAAATAATCCTAGATTTTTATTTAATACCGTAGCCAAATTAACCAGAAATAAGTCCACTACAGAAATCTCCACAACAACATCATGCAATAGTGAGGACTTCATGAACTTTTTTAATAATAAAATTGTAAATATTAGGCATAAAATTGAGACTTTGAAACCAAACAATGTAATTGATACAGATGTTAACCTAGCCATGTCAGATTCAAACCTAGAAGACTTTACTCCTCTTGAAGAGAATGAACTAATTTCACTCATCTCTTCTGCAAATTCATCAACCTGTATATTAGATCCTATACCGACACATTTTCTTAAACAGATAGTACCAGTATTAACAGAACCGCTGTTGAGAATAATTAATTCCTCACTCAGCATTGGTTATGTTCCAAAATCTTTTAAAGTAGCAGTTATTAAACCAATAATTAAGAAACCTGACCTCGACCCCTGTCAGCTGTCCAATTACAGGCCAATATCAAACCTCCCCTTTATCTCTAAGATTCTGGAAAAGATAGTAGCGGAGCAGCTATGCTCATATCTACATAGAAATGGCATACATGAACTGTATCAGTCAGGATTTAGGCCTCATCACAGCACAGAAACAGCACTCGTTAAAGTAGTAAATGACCTCCTATTGGCCTCTGATCAGGGTTGTGTAACTATGCTTGTATTACTCGACCTCAGTGCAGCTTTTGACACTATTGATCATGCTATTCTTCTTCACAGATTAGAAAATGTAGTAGGAATTAAGGGTACAGCCCTCTCCTGGCTCAGATCCTATTTGACCGATCGTTATCAGTATGTAGACTTAAATGGTGATTATTCTGCATGTTCTCTAGTGGAGTTTGGCGTTCCGCAGGGTTCAGTTTTAGGCCCACTGCTTTTTTACCTTTACATGCTTCCTCTGGGCAACATAATCCGTAAGCATGGTATTAGTTTTCATTGTTATGCTGACGACGCACAGCTATACGTCTCAACAAAACCTGATGAGAAAAACCATCTTACTAAAGTTGAGCAATGTGTGCAGGACATAAGAAATTGGATGCTAATTAACTTCCTTCTGCTTAATCCGGATAAGACAGAAGTTCTAGTCATAGGACCGCATACAGCTAGAAGTAAAATCTTAGATCACACCGTAACTTTAGATGGCCTTTCTGTTCCATCAAGTGCAACAGTAAAAGACCTCGTCGTGATTATAGATTCCAGCCTTTCATTAGAAGCTCATGTAGATAATATCACCAGGATAGCATTCTTTCACCTCAGAAATATCGCCAAAATAAGAAATATATTGTCGCTAAACGATGCAGAAAAACTAGTTCAAGCTTTTGTCACTTCTAGGTTGGACTATTGTAATGCCTTACTGTCTGGTTGTTCAGTTAGGTGCATAAACAAGCTTCAGCTAGTCCAGAATGCAGCAGCGAGAGTCCTCACTAGAACCAGAAGATATGAGCACATCACCCCTATCCTATCTTCACTGCATTGGCTCCCTGTGAAATTTCGCATTGATTTTAAAATACTACTCTTGACATATAAGGCATTAAATGGTCTCGCCCCGCAGTATCTGAGCGAACTGCTAGTGTCTTACGATCCGCCACGCCTACTTCGGTCAAAGGATGCAGGCTGCTTATCTGTACCGCGTATTATGAAAACTACAGCTGGGGGCAGAGCTTTTTCTTACAAAGCCCCAAAATTATGGAATAGTCTTCCAAATAGTGTTCGGGACTCAGACACAGTCTCAGTGTTTAAGTCTAGGCTAAAAACTTATTTATTTAGCCAAGCATTTTTATAAATAGATTTGCCATAAGGTAAAGGAGCAGATCTGGGGGACTCATGGATGTAGAGTATTATGGTGAACTGGTTTGTTTTAGATGCTGTCTTCCTCAGTCTCATTTGATCACTCAGGTTTGTTGACGGTGAGGTGATTGTTTGCTTTACATCTCAGGGAGCCCTCATGTTTGTGTTTCCTTCTGGCTCTCCCTTTTAGTTATGCTGTCATAGTTAGTCCTGCCGGAGTCCCTGCTTGCACTCTACAGTAAATATACATTCACATTAGACATTGTGACTGTGACCATACCTAATTGCAATCTCTCCTCCTCTTCTCTTCCTCCCCCTCTTTCTCTTTCCTCTCTCCCCCTGTCTCCCCCTTTCACTCTTTCTCTCTCTCTCTCTGTCGAGCTACACATGTGGTTCCTGAGCTGCCAGTGATCCAGACTCCCTCTGCCCTCCGGACCTGTCTGATCCATCCTGGTGCCCGGTTTCTGGTTGGAGGTCTCATCGCATGGATGCCCCGTGTGTCTCTTTAGGATGTGCCTGGTGTCTGGGGATGATTCTATCTACTTAGAAGATGGTTCTGGCCTCGACTGGTGTTGTCAGCTGTTTCTCTGAGGACTTGACAATTCGATAGTTCAGGACTGGAACTTTCTACAAGTCTATCTGAGTCTCGAATAACTACTGGACTCCATTTTACATCAACTATTATAACATCAATTAACATCAACTATTATAGCTGAACCTAACATTTAACACTGTATAAATGCAGATCATTTCCTGCTATCTGTTTCACCCAGATGAGGATGGGTTCCCTGTCGTGTCTGGTTCCTCTCAAGGTTTCTTCCTATTACCATCTCAGGGAGTTTTTCCTTGCCACTGTCGCCCTCGGGCTTGCTCACCAGGGACTATCTGAACATTTTGATTCATACACATTCACATTCCATACAAACTTAAATAATTCTTTTGATTGTGTAAAGCTGTTTTGAGACAATGCCAATTGTTAAAAGCGCTATACAAATAAAACTGAATTGAATTGAATCACAGTGCTTAAGGAAACAGTAATTTACTAAACTCGGCCACAAGATGGCAGGCGATAACCATCCAAAACACGAAGTCCTGCCTAAAACTCATTATTCCTTCTTCAGACATTTCTGCTAATTAACTAACCTTATTATCACCGCCGCCGCTCCCTATACGCAGAGTACGCAGTCTCTAGGCTAAGCACACGTGATGACGCGCTCCCTCACCTCTGTTACGGCTCCCTATTTGGCCAAAAATGATAATAATTGAACTATATGCCTGGTTTGTCTTCTAAATGAAATTATCGTTGTGGAAATTGTAATGTATTGTGAATGTCTTTGTAATCATACTATGTCATTTCTCAATTAAAAAAAAAAAAAAGAGACATCAACAGTCCGGCGCCGAGTAACGAAAGGGGAAAAAAGCCCAAGATGAAGCCCGTGCATCACTTTCATACGGTGGCCCAAAAGGGCAAATTATCTTTCCCATATATGTGTATGTTTTTTCCCTTGTAAAAGTTTTTTTTCCCTTGAAAAAAAAAATTTTTCCCTTGAAAAAAAAATTTTTTCCCTTGAAAATGTGTGCTTTTTCTCTTGAAAATGTTTTTTTTTTTTTTCCTTGAAAAAAAAATTTTTTTTTTCTTGAAAATGTGTGTTTTTTCCTTGGAAATATATATATATTTTTTTCTTGAAAAAAAAAAGTATTTTCTTGAAAATGTGTGCGTTTTCCCGTTTGTGCGCAACTGCATTTCCCCCGTGTGAGAACTCTCTTTCTCCCGTATTTTGCAAGCTAAATGCTAAAGCTAACGCGCAAAGGACTATGGGCCCCTTGCTGGGAAAGTGCGAAGGCTAAAGTGGAATGCTTTGCCTGGGCAGCTAGTAAAATAGCAATAGAAATGGAATTGAAGGAGATTAAGTTCAGCCCTACTGTTCCCTATTCAAGTACACCGCCTTGGCTGTTCCCACCACTAGTAATAGACTACTATATTCAAGGAGAAATAAAAAGACGTAAGGGAAAAGGAAACTGGGCAGAAATAGTGGAAGACAGAATAAGGTCTATGCATAATTCTTTTATAGCTGCATATACAGATGGCTCAAAAGATCCTAAGAGTGGTTTTACTGGTTTTGCATTCACTATTCCAGAACTAAAGATAAATGTGAAGGAAAGAACCTCTAATCATCTGACAGTATTCACTGTGGAAATGTTAGCTATATTAAGGGTATTGCAGTGGACAGAGAAAAGCAAAAATAACAAGGTTTTAATTTGTTCTGATAGCTTATCATCATTACAGTCTCTTCAGTCTTTATCATCTAACAACAGACCTGATATAGTATATGAAATATATGAAACTGTATACAGACTACAACATAGCAATGTAGCGGTCAGATTTCTGTGGATTCCGGCTCATAGGGGATTGAGGGAAATGAAACAGCAGATATGTTGGCTAAGCAAGCTTTGAAACTCGACAGAATTATGGAAGTGACAGTAAGTAAAGCTGAAGTTAAAGCAAAAATAAAGAATAATATAATGAAGACATGGCAGAGACAATGGGATGAAGGGAAGAAAGGACGACATCTATACAATATTATGCAAGAAGTAGGAAAAATTAAATTCACAGGTCGAAGTACCAGAGAAAGTAGTATTATCTCGAGGTTGAGATTAGGACATACGAGGTTAAATAAAACTATGTATTTAATGAAAAAGCACCCTTCAGGTATGTGTGACTGTGGAAGAAGAGAGGAATCAGCAGAACATGTGATTAGTGAATGTGTTAAATATGAAAAACAAAGGATGAAACTAAAAGAGAAATTGAAGAAGTTTGGGGAAAACACGCTGAACCTTAAAAATCTCTTTAAAATTGGAGAACAGATAATTGGAGATTTGTTTACGTTTTTGAAAGAAACTGGTTTAATGAAAAGGATTTAATCAATTGGTGAAGTTATTATTAAGATAGAAAGAAGGTAAAGGGTTTTTTTTTTTTTTTTGTCCACACTCCAGCACAGTAGGTGGCGGAAATGCACCTTAAATGCCGGTGCCACACGCCATTAAAAAAAAGACGAAGAAGAAGAAGAAGAACAAAGGACTATGGGAGTTGAGGTCAAAACGCAACTAAACACGGAAGCTTTCCGGATATCAGCTCCAGGACAACACGAATGAATATACAGTGAATTATAGCGTGATAACGTTATAATTTTCCCTAATTTTTCAACTGGACACATTTACCAGGTAATGTTTAATGTATAAAATTAATTAATGTTACTGTTTTAGGCACTAATGATAACTTTGTAGCAGTGTTAATACTTTTGGAGTGTTTGGGGGAAATGCCGAGCCGAGTGTAAATGTCAGTGATTAAAAGGAAGATAATCTCATTTAGACCATTAAACACTGATATAAACCATCAGCTCAATGGCATCTCTGTAATATACATCCACATATGGATTTATAAGCAAGCTAATATCACTATCCTAACCGCTAGCGCTTAGCATGGGGAAACTAGCATGTTCATTAACATATATTAATTTAATGTTGTATTTGGACACATATACGTGATGTAAACAGTTAGCTCCATTGTTTCTGTAAAACACCTGTCCAAATATGGATCTATAAGCAAGTTAATATCATTATGCTAAGCGCTAATTTACTAAAAGGGCTAAGATAGCAGAATGTCCACTGTTGTCTATCAACTATTGCTAATTATCCCTGAGCTAATTCTTAGCTGCTCCTGTTATGGGTTAAATGTTACAGATGGTTAATGAATTGTTGTATGCAGTTTACTGGAGCTCATGAGTGCCATATAGTGTATAATACTGCAGTGTAATGTAGTGGTATTATCATAGCTAGAGCTCTTCTGAGTAGTTAGCTATGTGTTTACACAATGTACAGTATGTAACAGTCAAGAAAAGGGGCTTTTGTTCAGGTTCTGTCTATTCTATTATAGTCATTAAATATGTGTTTATACTCCTTATAACATGTATGCTTGTGTGTTTTCCTTTTCACAGTGAACTGTATGTAAAACATCAACTGCCTGTGTATCAGCTGATTTCTACACCAGGTGTACATCCTGAGCAGAAGGTGAGTGTTCAGAAGTATTCACCTCTCTTTTCAAGAACACCACTGAGCACATCTTAATCTGGGGACAGGGGCAAATTTCTCTTCATGATGTGTGTTAACGAATGGTGTAGATGGGGCCAAATTCTGCAGCAATCCTTAATAACAAAACCCAATAATTATACACAGCATTACTAAAAGCTTGCGTTCTATGAAATATATAAAATGTTGTGTGCGTGCCTGCCTGCATGCGTGTGTGTCAACCTGCATAGTAACATCATGAAGTCTTTTTACTAGACACTTACATTAACATGTCTTTATTTCTCCCCTGTTGTAGATTGTTGTGGAGAAGACAGACCCTTGATGATCTGCCTTCTTACAGCACCAATACATGCATGTATTTAATTAATTTGTAAATAAAGGGTTTAATGTAATTTATAGTTGAGCATTTATTTCCAGTTTGCTTATTCTTCAGCGAAACAGTTAAAGTGCATGTAAAGCATTGCTGCAAATGACATTGAATAGAATCAGATGTTACTCCACTCTGTGGAAGGGTACAGGCTTATATAAAGTATGTGATTTTAGCATCATTAATGTTGTTCTGCTAACTTATACATGCTGCCTTGGAGATATTAGTGACATCTCTGTTTCAGTTCAAACAACATATTCCATAATATTCATTCATTCATTCATTTTCTATACCGCTTAATCCTGTGTTCAGGGTCGCGGGGGGCCTGGAGCCTATCCCAGGAGACTTCGGGCACTAGGCGGGGTACACCCTGGACAGGGTGCCAATCCATCGCAGGGCACACACACATACACACATCCAATCACACACTACGGGCAATTTAGGAACGCCAATTATCCTAATCTGCATGTCTTTGGACTGTGGGAGGAAACCGGAGTACCCGGAGGAAACCCACCGCACGGGGTGGACAAGCACGGGGAGAACATGCAAACTCCATGCACACAGAGACGGGAATCGAGTCTGGCCGGGGAATCGAACCCAGACCCTGGAGGTGCAAGGCGACAGTGCTAACCACTACACCACCGTGCCGCCCATATTCCATAATATTTATGAATAAATTAATCCCATATGTTAAGCAGTTAAAACAGAGGTTCTTTGCATTTCCAAAAATTCATTTCTATGTTATTCAAAAAGTAAAACTTTTTGGTTTTATTTAAATGATTACTGCTTACACCTCCATGAAAATCAAAAATCCAGTATGTCAAAATATTAGAATATTTCACTGCGATCATGGGGAAGACTGCTGACCAAACAAGTTGTCCAGAAGATGATCATCTACACCTTCCAGGAGAAGCCCCCTAATGTCAAACACTACCACCAACTATTTGGCTGACCATTTAGTTGCTTGATTGGCCAGCCATCTCACCTGACCTGACGTTTCATGGGAAAGATGAGCTGAAATCTGGGATAAATTTACAAGCTGAATGCTTCAAGTGTTATCTGCACATTCATGCACACTTTTGCACTATATATTTATATTTCCATTTATGGACCACTGCACAAATCACTTTAATAATAAGACACTTTAAGAAGTCACTTTTATGCATATTTGCACACCCCAGTCATTTCTACATTTCTAATTTGGACAAATTTCTATTTTCTTATTTTATATTTCTACAACCCCTGGCAAAAATTATGGAATCACCCTCTCAGATGTTCATTCAAATGTTTAATTGTGTAGGAAAAAAAAACAAGCACATACATGCCACAAAAATTTTCACTCAACAATCCAAACGTCTGGCTGTATAAAACACTTTTAAAAAAAAAACAAAGAAAGATAACTATAGTCAATGACAACTGTTTTGACAACTCAAACAGAGGAAAAAAATATGGAATCACCAAATAAAAACACTACTTGTACTTTGTTGCACCACCTCTGGCTTTTATAACAGCTTGAATTCTCTGAGGCCTGGATTTAACTAATGTCCAACAGTATACTTCATCAGTCTGTCTCCAGCTTTGTCTTATTGCAGTTGCCAGATCAGCTTTGCAGGTTGGAGCCTTGTCCTGGACCATTTTCTTTAATTTCCACCACAGATTTTCAATTGGATTAAGGTCCGGACTATTTGCAGGCCATGCCATTGACATTATATGTCTTTCCTGTAGGAATGTTTTCACAGATTTTGCCCTGTGGCACGATGCATTATCATCCTGAAAAATGATGCTACCATCACCAAACATCCTTTCAATTGCAGAGGTGGAAAGTAACGAATTACATTTACTCGCGTTACTGTAATTGAGTAGCTTTTTTGTGTATTTCTACTTTTTAAAGTAGTTTTAAAAATCTGTAATTTTACTTTTACTTAAGTACGTTTTGTTTGAAGTATTGTAATTCGCTACATTTTAAATGATATTCGCTACTGAGTAAAAAAATAAATGAATGAAAATGCTAAAATAATAAAAAATATTATGCTTTATAAATGCTCCGTTGCGCCGCGTGTGTGTATCATGTCCTGGTCGCGCGCCGATCCAGACTCCACTCCAGGTTTTCTGACATCGGCAGCCACCTGACCTTCCACACGGTCGCTTCCGCCTTGAGAGTGACGTCATCGACTAGCGCGACTGGAGTGAGACGCGTGAAAGATGAAAGAGATTGTGATTTTGGCGTTTTGACATTTGGTTGTGTATTCTGGTTTGACTTTTTGCCTCCAATTGACTTTGATTATTGCTTTGTCCCTATGGTTTGGTTGGTCTTTGTATATATTTATAGATAATTTCACTGTATGTCTGTGCACTCACTAGTAGCAGGGGCGTGGCTGCCATTTATTTTTGGAAGAGGGAGTTTATTTGGGAATTTATTTGCTCAGGATGTTATGTGGCAATAAAATGAAGATAGCTGACCTTATTGTACGGAATGAGGGGGTGGGGTGATAAAATTATATATACATAATATGTATAAGGTTATCAAAGCAGTCCCACAGCTTAATCATAGCTAAAACAATCCAGTGAAATATTAGACTGTGACACTTTTTTGAGCCAGGTATTTTATATAGTTTAGCTTAGGTTTATATTTTATATAGTTTATATAGGTTTAGGGAGTCCGGGAAGGTACCTGTATTTTTGTTTGTGTTTTTTTTTTTTGCAGGTAATCTAGCTACTAAATATGAATACCATTTTGTTTATTATTTTGGCCTGGGTCCATCCTGAATATGATCCTCCTCCTGTTGTGTGTGTGTGTGTGTGTGTGTGTGTGTGTGTATTGTTTTGTATATACAGATGTCGCCTTTAAAACTGGGCGTGTTTTCCGCAATTTAGTGCGCGGCGTGCCGCGACTTGCCGGAGGCAACATTCGGGAATTTAAAATAAATGTGTTGTGCTTCACTGAATATCCGCCAGATGGCGCATAGAAGGACTTTATCTAAAAGCCGGTGGTCCGGGAAAGTTTCCCTATGTTTCCCCGGTGGCGCGCAGATTCAAATCATGACGTCACTCGCTACCTAACGCTGAGAAGGCGAACGAGGATTTTAACAGTTTTTCTCTCGTTTTTAAAGTGTTTTTATGAACTTTTTGAATTAGACAAATAACCTATGCATAATAATCGAGTGTCTTTTCGCTTTTTTTTTGTATATTTGAAGATAATTCATACGTTTTAAGCCGCTGCAAAAGGCTGGTTTGCTGGGCGAGTACTGACATCACGACTACTTTTATTACACCTACATTTGTTTATTTGTATATGTATGTTATTAATATTAATTTTTTAGAGATTGTGTGTGCGTGCACGGAGAGTTTGTGTTGATAAGTGTATGTGGTTAAGTTGATAAGTGTATCAGAAAGCATTAAAATGTTCATTTGAATTAAAATGACACACACACACGTCTGTATATACAGTATATCAATTACATATATATCAATTTCATTAGTTCGTTCATTCTATTTGAAGCTTCGGATGTTTTTTTTTTTTTTGGTTTGGTTAGATTAGTTCTGAACTCGCTTCCGTGAAACTATTGCTAAAACAATGTACTGAGCCCTCCTGAGGATATAAAGCTTTATTATTGTATTTGAATAAATATTCAGATCTACCACAGCAGGTAATAAACTATGGTGTGTCATAACCGAAGCAAACACCACGATTGTGCCTCGTTTCGTTCGACGGGAACGTGGTTCACTTGGCCGCGGTGTATTATAAACCTGTGGAATGTTTCACTGTTTATTGCTCACATAAGAGGAATAAAAGCGAGTGAAATGTGGAAATGATGTGTGGCAACTCAATGAGGACTAAACCAATGATTTCGGTAACTCCACTGAGTGTAACATCTGCATAGTGACACTGAACATCTTCACTTTTCCGTTTACCTCTGAAAAAAAGCTGTATTTTGTTTGTTTATATTTAGAGTTTTTATAACAGTAGAACAAGTACCCGCGCGCACGCACACACATAGACACACACACACTCCCCTGAGCCCTCGGGAAACATCCAATCACCGTCGGTATACAAATGAGTCAAGACGTAGCCTAACGTGGTGTCGTGTCGGATTTCAGCGGTCACGGAGTGGGAAGACTTTGAAGAAGCTGCAGTGACAGTAAACAGCTGAACAACTTCACTTTTCCATTTACCTCTGAGGAAAAAAAGCTGTATTTTGTTTGTTTATATTTAGAATTTTTATAGTAGTAAGAGAGAGTTATAGTTTGGTCTGTATTGTAGTTCGCACCCTTGTAGAGAATAAATAAATGAATAACACCTTCATATCCCCTCTCAAGAGTGTCATAGTCCATTGTTAGTTTTAATGATCTGGCTGAAACTAATTATCACTACATAAGTACCCTAACACCATTGATCATGAGTCTCAGCTGAACCTAATTCTATACTTGTAACAGAAAATGTAGATGCAGATTCCAAATGTGTATTTATATAATAGATAGATAGATAGATAGATAGATAGATGTGTGTGTGTGTGTGTAGGCTCTACGCAGGGGCAAGAGAGGGCAGCGCACCCTTAAATGTCTGCACATGTTAATATATTCCTAAAATGTATATATTACAAGTTGATAAACTGATCTGCGGTAGCGGAAAATTCCGCTGAAAATAGGACAGGCTGCAGCGCACGCACACACACACACACATACACACGCGCGCACACACACACACACACACACACAGACACACCTCCCTTGAGCCCTGCGTCTGTCGGATTCCAGCGGTCACGGGGTGGAAAGACTTTGAAGCAGTTTATATATGAATCTAAGCTTGAACTTATCAGCATTGTAAATATATAATACTTTTCAAATAAAATCGCTATTACTTTGACCCTGAAGTTTAGTTTAGCACACACAAAAAACAGAAAAGTCATTTCTGGTAAATCAACGGAATGTGTAGTTTATTTACAGTAATTCATTAAAAAATGAATATACATTGTACAGTACACGGTAAACACGGGAAAGATTACAAAATGAAAAAACAAACAGTGTCTACTTTATAAACAGCTTAGTATGTGCGTCGAGATGCTGAAATCCCTTGCATGTTTTTGCTTCCAAGTGGAGAGATATTTGACCGATAGCCTAGAACAAAAGATCTATAGGTGTGATCACAACCCCCTCCGACCGACCGTGCCATCAATCACTGACCACCTCAGAAGTTCCCTCCAATGTATGGCTGCAATACTTGTTTTGCAAGTATTTTTAACACCATTCAAAGGCTTACAAGTTCCATTCAACATATAATGATGTCTCCACATGTTAATATATTCCTAAAATTTATATATTACAAGTTGATAAACTGATCTGCGGTAGCGGAAAAATCTGCTGAAAAAAGGACAGGCTACAGCGCACGCGCACACACACACAGACACACACACACACAGACACACCTCCCTTGAGCCCTCGGTAAACATCCAAGCACTGAGGCACGCAAATCCCCTGACCACAATAAGGTGGCAATCCCTCAGGGGGGAAGATGAAAAATACAAATGAAATAAATAAAACAAAATTAAATATCCTTAATCCAGATTTTATCAATCAACGAAATAATATTGATCTTAGCTGGATGGTCTAATTCTCAAAACCGTTTAACCTAAAGAAAAACTTAACACACTATAACTAGAATATTTACAAAACTGAAAGGTTGTCTTATGTATAATAAAAAAAACCTCATAACTCAAAAAGATCATATTATGTTTTTATATTTTTTTTTTTATATTTTTTTTTTATAGTAACTGAACAGCTCTCTTCTCTCCAATCCACTCCTAAACCACAGTCTCCTATTTCTCTGTGCGTGCTCTGGAGACTGTGAATGAATACACGCAGCGGAGGTTTTGTAAACTGTAGAGATACAATAATTTTACTGCTGGAAAATCAGCATTTTATCTAATTTGAAATATAAACCTAATATTATCTGTTACTTAATATATTTTCTTTAAAAACAGTGTTTTTTTATATCATAAATATAATAATCCATAATTATGTGGGTATCCATATTAGATGGCTTTTAGTGAAATTAAACTGTAACTTACTTTAAAACTAAACATGGTCCCTAAAACGGAGCTCTGGACACAGAGCTACAGACCCCACTGTAACCCCCTTACCCAGTTAGCTAGCAGTTAATGACCACCACTACTTGTGCAGTTCATAAAAGGACAGGTAATGTTTGTCGCGCTGTTGCACAAACAGCACGCTCATTTATTTAAGAGAGAGTTTATGAGAGTTTATGAGTGTGCTGCTTTGATGTGCTGGGTATGGCGGGGCGTCGACGGCTGATCAGTGTAAAGTAGCGTACTTTACACACACTGATCAGCAGTTGACGCCCCGCCATACCCAGCAGATCAAAGGGGCAGTTATCGGCTATGACACGTTGAAGGAGAACTTAATAGTTCTCAAAAATAGTGTAAATGTCTGCAACAATCACTAACCATTAAAATGTTTTTTTTTTGTAATTAAACACGAAAATATTAATTATATAAGAAAATATTAACCCCAATACCCTTTTCCACCCACCAACCCCCAACCCCCTGCCTCATCCACCTACCAACCTCCCACCCCAACTATGTCCACTGAATACATGTTTTTCTTAATATGGTGCGAAATCACTTTACATTAATACTAGCAATGCTTCGATTGATATTAATCCACTCGAAATGCAATTCATTAAGTTAAATTAAGGAATAGTGTAAAGTTAAAGGAATGTTTCATAACTGACAAAAAGATAGTCTTTAATAAAATAAAAACTATTCTTTATTGAGCCCTAGTGCAAATGAAACATCTCAATCATCTGTATATATATAAAAGTAGATTACATCTAAACATGAACTACTAGGTAGAGTACCACACAACAGCTCAATGCCTATTGCTCCTATATGAAGGAGACAAAAACATGCCTTCGCCTCTCGTTAACAAAAATAAACTGCTGGCATATTTGTTTGACATCAATATTGTCCAGGCTGTTCTTTTTTTCTTCTGATAAACACTAAAGATGATATTTTGTAGAATGTTGAAAACCTGTAATCATTGATTTACATAGTATTTGTTTTTCCTGCTACGGGAGTCAATGTTTTCAGCTTTTTTCCCCAATATCTTATTTTGTATTCAAGAAAAAATAAAGAAAATCATTAAAGTTTGGAACCACTTAAGGAGTAAATAGTGAGTAAAGTTTTTTTGGGGGTGAACAATGGCTTTGACCCTAACTCTTCCCCTCTGACTGCACTAGGACCGGACAGCATTGCCACCTGATGAAATAGCGTGACAAAAAAGTGAAATGTCAGTTCAAAACTTTTGCCAAAAACACTAATGAATCACTTATATCCTCAGCCTATCACTCCTCATAATGCTAAATATTAGTATAATCAACATGTATAATACACGCACACATATTATATGTTATATACTGTATAATCAACATTCAGATTGACCTCCTGTGACCTCGCCTCTTCACCTGAACTACAACATGGCTGATCTGCTTCTGTCCCCTAATTGAAAAACATTGAGGGATTCCTTATGAGCATGGACAGAGAATGCCTCAGCCTATTATTGGGGGGAGCCATCGTCTGGGAGGCACCTTGTCTGTTCATTGGTATCGATACTGACGTCACGATACTCGGCTGACGTCACTTCCTCCGTACGAGGACACTGAGAAGCTGCTTTTTTCCGAGCTCCACCATACTGACCAACTTTTAAACTTTTTTCGTCCCCTTACGAAGAGTGTACATAAAACGGATAAGTATCTTATAATATATTTACTCGAAACGCGTGTTATATCGTTAAGTTTTAATTGTTTTGCAGCACACCGCTTTTAGCCGGCATTAGCATCGCTAATTAGCATTAGCATCGCTAGCCCGGCTATCACGTTTGTTTGTTTGTTTCTAAAGTTTGTTTTCGCTTCCTCACACCGATTATTTTCCGTGTTTAGACACCATGTCGGTTGTGATTCTGCCTCTGAGTGCAGGTGAGGAGACATTGGAGCTGCACTCGGTGGATTTGGAGGTGGAGGCCGTGGAGAAGCTGATCCGTGAGCTACAGGTGAAGCTGGCCCGGTTACAGCAGCGGAAAGCCACGTTGGAATCGACGCAGACCGACACTCACCTGTCCCAGGTAAATTCTCGGCATGAGAATTCTCCTACAACCTCAACCCCGCGTGTTTCTCTGCCCAGGTCCAACACACCAAGGACGCATCCCGCCCAGTGTTCCTACACCCCGGCGCCGGGATACCACGGACCCTGGATACAGCAGCAGCGGAAGAAGCACGCCAAGCCCCGGGCGAGGACCTCTCCACCACCACCACCCGTCTTCGACATCTCGACCCAAAACCGCTTCGCTCCTCTCCGCGAGACGGCACACGACGTCCTGGTCATCGGAGACTCCATCGTTCGTCACGTGCGTGCTACCACGGCTAAAGGTAAGGTGCACACACGCTGTTTACCTGGTGCACGTGTTCTTGATGTTGCTGCACAGGTGCCTGCTGCCCTGAGGAGGAACATTGGAGCTGTGGTTCTTCATGCCGGCACGAACGACACCAGGCTGAGGCAGACGGAGATCCTAAAGAAGGACTTCAGGAGCCTGGTCGAGAAGGTCCGCAGCACATCACCCACGACAATGATCATCGTATCTGGACCGCTTCCCACATTTCAGCGAGGAATCGAGAAGTTCAGTAGATTATTTGCTTTTAATGAATGGTTACAATCTTGGTGTCAACAACAGAAATTACGCTTTGTTGATAACTGGAATGTTTTCTGGGAGCGTCCTAGGCTCTATCACACCGATGGCCTACACCCTAGCAGAGCTGGAGCAGCGGTCCTCTCTGACAACATCTCCAGAACACTACGAACCATCTGACTGGCGGTAAGTCATACTGTAGATTCCAAACATATTAGCCACATCACAACTCACCGTAGTGATAGACGCACACACATAGCTTGTCCTATAGAAACTGTGTCTGTTCCCCGAATACTGAGAAAAAAGAATAAATTTGTTAAATTTGCCCGAAACAATCTGATAACCATAAAACCAGAAAAAGGCAAAATAAGTAGTCAAAATCCACCTCTAAAGTTTGGACTACTCAACATTAGATCCCTTGCGCCTAAAGCACTTATTGTTAATGAAATTATCTCAGATTATTGCCTTGACGCACTCTGTCTCACTGAAACCTGGCTTAAACCAAATGAATATTTTGGTCTGAATGAGTCTACTCCGTCAGGATATTTCTATAAGCACGAGCCCCGTCTAATTGGTCGCGGCGGTGGTGTCGCCACTATCTACAATGATGTACTCACTGTTACCCAGAAAATAAGGCCCAGGTTTAATTCATTTGAAGTGCTTATCATTAATGTTGCACTAAATGAAATACGTAATAAACCCTTGCTATATTTTACCTTGGCCACCGTGTACAGACCCCCGGGGCCATATGGCGATTTTCTTAAAGAATTTGGACATCTGCTATCAGACCTATTGGTTAACTCTGACAAAGTATTGATAGTAGGAGACTTTAACATTCATGTAGATGATGCTAACGACGCTTTAGCACTCACATTTATGGATTTACTAAATTCCTTTGGGGTTAAGCAAAATATAATTGGAGCAACTCACCGCTTTAATCATACGCTAGATTTAATTATATCCCATGGTATAGATGTCTCTAATATAGAGATCATACCTCAAAGTGATGATATCACAGATCATCACCTCCTGACATATACTCTACCCGTAGAACAGATTAGCTGTGTCTCCCCACGCTATCAATCTGTTAGAAATATGAATCCCACCACTAAAGACAGATTCACAAGTAATCTGCCGGATCTGTCCCAATTTCTTATTAGACCCCTAAATGCAGATGATCTAGATGAAGTGACTAGCAGCATGGGCACTATTTTTACCAGTACATTAGACACTGTTGCTCCCATCAGATTAAAAAAAGTCAGAGATAAAACATTGGCACCGTGGTACAACAGTCATACTCGCGCCCTAAAGAGAGCAACCCGTAACCTCGAGCGAAAATGGAGGAAAACTAAATTAGAAGTTTTTCGAATTGCGTATAAAGACAGTATGTGCAGCTATAGACAGGCTCTAAAAACTGCTAGGACCGAGCATCTTAGCCAACTGATAGCAAGAAACCAAAACAATCCCAGGTTCTTATTTAGTACAGTGGCTCGCTTAACAAAACCTAAGATGCCCGCAGAGAGTATCCCATCACAGTTTAGAAGTGAAGACTTTATGGACTTCTTTAATGAAAAAATCAATAATATCAGGAAGAAAATAATGGAGGTTCAACCTCTAATAGTATCTCACGATCCAGTTCAGCCTATAGCTTCACATTTAGATTTTCACTGCTTTACAGGTATAGGACAGGAAGAGCTGTATAAACTCATCACCTCGGCTAAATCAACAACGTGCCTGTTAGACCCAATCCCAACCAGATTTTTAAAAGAAGTGATGCTTACGGTTGGAGAGCCACTCCTAAACATTATTAATTCTTCATTACATCTAGGTCACGTCCCTAAACCTTTCAAGTTAGCAGTTATTAAGCCGCTTCTTAAAAAATCTAATTTGGACGCGAATGAAATAAAAAATTACAGACCGATCTCAAACCTCCCGTTCATATCAAAAATACTAGAAAAAGTAGTATCAGCTCAAATTTGCACATTCTTGCAGGATAACAACATCCTTGAAGAATTTCAGTCAGGTTTCAGGCCCCATCATAGCACAGAAACTGCACTAGTTAAGATTACAAATGACTTGTTTTTAGCTTCAGACCAAGGCTGCATCTCATTGCTAGTCCTGCTCGATCTTAGTGCTGCATTCGACACTATAGATCATAATATTCTCATAGATCGCTTACAAAATTATATAGGCATTCAGGGACAGGCACTAAAATGGTTTAGATCTTACCTGTCTGATCGCTACCATTTTGTAGATCTAAATGGAGAACCGTCTGGTATAATGCCAGTGAAATATGGGGTCCCACAAGGGTCAGTTTTAGGACCTCTGTTGTTCTCAATATACATGCTTCCCTTGGGTAACATCATTAGAAGACATGGGATTAGTTTCCATTGTTATGCTGATGATACCCAATTATATATCTCAACTAAACCAGACGAAATACCTAAGTTGTCTAGATTAACTGAGTGTGTCCAGGACATAAAAGATTGGATGACCAATAACTTTCTTTTATTAAATTCAGATAAGACAGAGATATTACTTATTGGCCCAAAAACCAGCACACAACAGCTTTCACAATTCAGCTTGCGCTTAGAAGGATGTACTGTTATTACCAGCTCAGCAGTAAAAGATCTGGGAGTAATATTAGACAGTAACTTGTCTTTTGAAAATCACATTTCAAATATCACAAAAACAGCCTTTTTCCATCTTCGAAATATTGCTAAACTTAGGAACATCTTATCCGTATCTGATGCAGAAAAACTAGTTCATGCATTCATGACCTCCAGACTGGACTATTGTAATGCATTACTAGGTGGTTGTCCTGCATCCTCAATAAACAAGCTTCAGTTAATCCAAAATGCAGCTGCCAGGGTTCTCACTAGATCCAGAAAATATGATCATATAACCCCAATATTATCATCCCTGCACTGGCTACCTGTTCAGTTTAGAATAAATTACAAAATAGTATTACTTACATACAAGGCCTTAAATGGTTTAGCTCCCACATACCTAACCAGTCTTCTGATACGCTACAATCCACCACGCGCCTTAAGATCACAAAACTCCGGACTTCTGGTAGTTTCCAGAATTTCAAAATCTACAAAAGGGGGTAGGGCTTTTTCATATTTAGCTCCAAAGCTTTGGAATAGCCTTCCAGACAGTGTCCGGGGAGCAGACACGGTTTCTCAGTTCAAAAGTAGACTCAAGACGCATCTTTTTAATCTGGCATACACATAACTCATCCCAGTACTCATACTCCAGTACACCTATACCGAATGGCAACTACGCTAATTCTCCCCATCTGTTCTGTATTTCTCTACCCATCCCGAGGCATCGGGAGATTTTGCCAGCTTCAGTAGACAAAGGCCGACCCTGCGAGGTTCCTGAGGCACCCAGAGAAGGACCAGCTCCAACTGGATTCAGCTTTATGATGGTTGGAGCTACACATGCTGCTCCTGTGCTTCCAGTGATCCAGACCTCATCTGCCCTCTGCACCTACTGACTCGTCCCTATGCTGAACTGGTCTTCATGACCATTTAAATAATTTCTGTCATATTGATTTTTCACCTGCACAACACAAGATGTTATATCATTTCTATCTGTTATCGCCCAAATGAGGATGGGTTCCCTGTTGAGTCTGGTTCCTCTCAAGGTTTCTTCCTAATGCCATCTCAGGGAGTTTTTCCTTGCCACCGTCGCCGTCACCCTTGGCTTGCTCATCAGAGACATTTCATTCATTCATCTCATTATTATCTGCACATTTTTCTCACACATCCACAATTCCAATTATTTTCTTTTCTATAATTATTATTATTATTATTTGTTTTTATTTATTTATTTTCTATTATAATTTTATTTATTTACTTATTACTTTATATATAATTATTCTATATATATATATATATATAAATTTTTTTTTTTTTTTTTTTTTTTTGTTAAATTAAATTTCTTAAATTTTTGTGAAGCTGCTTTGAGACAATGACCATTGTTAAAAGCGCTATATAAATAAAATTGAATTGAATTGAATTGAATTGAATTGAATTGAATTGAATATTATTGGTAACAATGTTAAATCTCAGGACAACTACAGTGGCTTGCAAAAGTATCCCCCCCCCGTGAACTTTTCCACATTTTGTCACATTACAGCCACAAACATGAATCAATTTTATTGGAATTCCACGTGAAAGACCAATACAAAGTGGTGTACACGCGAGAAGTGGAACGAAAATCATACATGATTTCAAACATTTTTTTTTTTTACAAATAAATAACTGAAAAGTGGGGTGTGTGTAATTATTCAGCCCCCTTTGGTCTGAGTGCAGTCAGTTGGCCATAGACATTGCCTGATGAGTGCTAATGACTAGAGAGCACCTGTGTGTAATCTACACTCTCTCCATCGCTGTCTGATATACAGCACAGGTGTTTAGGTTCTGTTACCTGACAAAACAGGATAAACACATGCCATTTAAACAGCAATCATTTTATTTCACTTTTTCTGAGTCTTAGTGTGCAAACCTCGAATCAAATCATTAATGTTCGCCAAGTAAGTGAATGCATTTTAAAAACTATTTTTCTGAAGTGGATTGTCTATTGGTGTCAACAAAATTCTAGCCATATGGCAATATTAGTATATTAGCTTATCAATTTCTTTCACAATACTGATTTCTGACAAACAGTCACTAGATTAGGAGACTGACAGGGATCATATTTATACTTTTACATTTAGCTGTTTAATCTGCTGTTAGTTTTACGTCCGTATTCACAGACTATATCCTGGCCTGCTGTACTGAATGTGAGTCCACTGCATTTGGCGCTGCTTGTGTCTGAACGCAGCCAATCGTCTATCACATGATGGCAGGGAAAGGCACAGCCAATCAAAATGTTCATATGTGTTTTGGGGGCGGGAGGACTCAAGGAGAGAACGTGATTTATCCCTTTCTGCGTGTCTAGGTTAACGTTGACAGAACGATTAAAAAAAAAGTGGATTAAATTATTGGTGGGGACATTTCAATGGTCGGAGGATATTGGTGGGGACACATCCCCTCCGTCCACCCTAAATCTACGCCCGTGTATATATATAATTTAAAACTATTTATTCATTTGTCTTTTATTTACTTACTTACTAGCGAATGCTTTTTTAGGGCTCTAAAAACTACGGCAGTATGAATGACAATGGAATAGGACGTGTGAGTTGCACCGGTCACACACACACAATAAATATATGTATATATATAATTAAATTCTTAAAACATCGTGTTCACCCATGCACTGAAAAAAAGAACTTGTAAGATTTACTTGATAAAATCCTCATAATAATTTGGACACAGATTTTAAGTAAATTTTATTGCTCCAATATTAAGGCTGAATACCATTTCTACCCCTTCCCCCTACCCTTCCATTTGACGCGTTCACGTGCAGGGGTAGTGGTGTCTCATTTCTCTTTTGGTTGGAGGTGTAGGGGGAGGGGGGAAGGGCCAGATAGCCCTCCAAACGAAGATTTTTCAGGACCTCACTTCAAACGAAGGGCTAAGCGAAGTTTTCAACATGGCTGCTCACTTGAGCAAGCAGACCCATAAATGTTAAGTCATTTTTGCCATTAATAAAGATTTTTATGACAAGTTTTCATTATATGTATATTACCTTTAGTCTTGTGTTTGTGTTTATGGTGATGTTCTGTAAAGAAACGTTTGCAAAAAATATCGCTAAAGTTTGCTAGCGGATAGCACATATTGCACAATATTACAAATATATATTTTTATGTCACATACACGTTACTGCATGCTACAAACAAATATGAAAGTTCAGTAGCACGGCATTTTGCCGAGCATTTGATAACGCATTGTTTGTTTTGCTTACGGCCATACACTATTGTTTTGCTTACACTATTCTTACTTATTGCAACGTGACCACAGTTTTGTAATTTATATTCTGTATATGGATGGCTGAGGAAACCCGAAGACTCATCCGTGTTCGTGGTGAAAATGAGCAACTTTTTTAAAAATCGAAATACGGCGCAAAAAACCTTTGGGAGTGAGTAATCTCTCTTATTGGAATGTGTGATAAACATCGGCGCATGTCCTCTGACGTAACATTAGGAACCAGCGACAACGTATGATGACGTATAACAGTGTTGTCCCATTTCTTAGGGGAAATATTTATACCCTTCCCCTTTCCACTTCGTTTCAAGGGACAAGGGGAAGAAAATAGAATTGTGATTCAGCCTAAGTAAAACTCAACCGTAATTGTCAGGTAAAATTTACTTAATTAAATTAACAATAAAAGAAATCAAGTAAAAGTTACATAATTATATTTAATGCACAAATTAGATTTATTTAAAATAATCAAGTAAAGTTAATTCATTATTGTATCAGCAGGAACCTTAATTTTATGAAATTACTATCATTTTGTTTTGTGAGATTTTCCCTTAACTTGGTTTTATCAATTTATATTACTCCCTATAATAATGTAAACATTGCTAATTTATGTTTTGGAAAGAAACTTAAGTAATTATTTCATCTATATCTTTCATAAATCACACAAATAAAATATAATTAAACAGTTTATTCACCAACATTACCAAATATTTGTGACATTCACAGTCTAGATCCAAGTTGTCTTTTTAATAAAAGTGCATTCAGCTAAATTTTGCATCCATAGAAAAAAAACTGCACGGCACCAGGGCCTGAAATACTTGTTTTAAACAAAATTGTGTAAAATAATAAATAAATAAAATACAGCATTCATTTAGAAATAAAATACAGCAGAAAATACATTAAACAAACTGTAGAATAAACGTTAAAACGTAATAGCCCTCGGAAGCAGTGAAGTTGCAACATTCAAATCAGCACTCTGGACTAGTGCACTTAAAAGTATGCCATTGAAACCATAACGCATTAAAACATTAAGCTGAACATGTAAACACAACATGTAAAGACTTGTAGTCAAGCCAAATCAAATGTTTTAAGATAACTTCATCTTTAAAGCTTGCACTTTTGGTGATAGCTTAATCCCATCAAGTTCTAGAAGAACTTTCTGAAAATAGCTCAAATGTGTAGCGCAGTGCTCGGAGCTATTGCCACATTCTTGCAAAATTTCCTCTCCTTCAAGGATTATGGATACACCAACCGGTTCTTCCCCTTCAACAGCACAGACGACAAGGATTTTAAGAAGGTGCATACTGGCATCACTTCGTCTGTCCCCCTGCATAAAATGTACAAGAAAATAAATAATTTATTTTGAGAAACAAAAAAAAAATCTGAATTGCTTCAACCTGTGCTGACTTCAATTCACAGAGAGAAAAAAATAATAATAATAATTGATAATAAAAAATGACCATCAATTCATATACTTCAGATTGTTAAACTTGGGTTAAATTGCTTTAGCAATAATCTTGCATCAATAAAACATTGTAAAACATGGCATGAGATGGCTACACTCCATAGATTACTCTGCACCTTTCCAGTGTCAGGAAATCCTATGATGAATGCTGAGTTTGTATTTAAAGGGTTAGTCCAAACATGAAAATTCATTCAATAATTACTCATATTTATATATTCATTTGCATTTATATGCTTCTGTCGAATACAACAAACACTATATTCAAGGTATTAATAAATTGTATAATTAATAAGAAAACAATGCTTTACCAGGCAATCATCAAAGAGATCCTCTTCAGATTCACGTCTCATCTTTACGCTTTGTTTCTGTGAAAATATTTACATTGTATCATTACATAATCTTTTATTCGTACAACTACATTTAGGCATTTCTTCATCTTTTGTAAGTTTGCCTTTATCCAAAGCAAATTACAAAAGAGGAAGGCATCAAGCATGTCAAGCAGTGCTACTAACACAAAGTTTCTGACACCGTTAGAAAAATACAAGATAGAACAGTGAGGGATTAAGGAAAAAGTGAGAAGCAAGAATCATGTGTGGAAAGATTAAGCATGCAGGGTCACAGGATGACTCGACTTATTTTTATTGTCTGCAATGCGATTTAGACAAATTAGAACTGCGGTAAAGCCAGCCGCGGTTCAGAAAAACACGGTCAAGCCAGCCGCGATTGATTTTAGTGTGCGCACATATTACAGTGATTACGGTAGTTTCAGGAACGACACAGAGACAACGCGCTTTCAGAGCGCTTTTCATTTAGACGCCCAGGACTGAGAGATAATACAACATGCTCGTCAATTTTTACTTGCTTATTTATTTGCATTTCTGCTTTAATATCCGTGTTATTTATTGGTGACTTTGACGGTTGTCTGTTACAATATTTTTCTTAAATATTCACCATTCAAATAATTGTTTTATGTAGATAAGTTACAGCAGAATTCGTAGAAAACAGACAAAATAATGTATTTAGTCTTTCTAAATACCAGAATTGATTTTTATTTTGTTTTACTGTTCAAAAGTAGCAGTTATTCTTCAATGAATGTTTTCTATAATGAGGATGAAAATGCTGCAGTAAAATTGTTTCATATTTGGTGTGTATATAGTATGGGGCGTCCTGATTAATAACTGATCATTGTTTTTTTCTACTTATTAGAAATGGGGACTTTATACCCATTTAAAGTGTAATAATGCCCCATATCTCAAAAATGCTGCAGTAAAATTGTTTCATATTCAGTGTGTATATAGTATGGGACGTCCTGAATAAGAACTGCTGGTTGTTTTTTTCTACTTATTAGAAATGGGGTCTTTACACCCCTTTATCATGTAATGTCCAATATTTAAAAAATGCAGCAGTAAAATTGTTTCATATGTGGTGTGTATATAGTATGGGACGTCCTGAATAAGAACTGCTGGTTGTTTTTTTCTACTTATTAGAAATGGGGACTTTATACCCCTTTAAAGTGTAATATGCCCCATATCTAAAAAAATGCTGCAGTAAAATTGTTTCATATTCAGTGTGTATATAGTATGGGACGTCCTGAATAAGAACTGGTGGTTGTTTTTTTCTACTTATTAGAAATGGGGTCTTTATACCCCTTTAAAGTGTAATAATGTCCAATATCTCAAAAATGCTGAAGTAAAATAGTTTATGTGGTGTGTATATAGTATGGGACGTCCTGAATAAGAACTTATCATTGTTTTTTTTTCTACTTATTAGAAATGGGGACTTTATACCCCTTTAAAGTGTAATAATGCCCCATATCTCAAAAATGCTGCAGTAAAATTGTTTCATATTCGGTGTGTATATAGTATGGGACGTCCTGAATAAGAACTGCTGGTTGTTTTTTTCTACTTATTAGAAATGGGGTCTTTACACCCCTTTATCATGTAATGTCCAATATTTAAAAAATGCAGCAGTAAAATTGTTTCATATGTGGTGTGTATATAGTATGGGACGTCCTGAATAAGAACTGCTGGTTGTTTTTTTCTACTTATTAGAAATGGGGTCTTTATACCCCTTTAAAGTGTAATAATGTCCAATATCTCAAAAATGCTGCAGTAAAATATTTTATGTGGTGTGTATATAGTATGGGACGTCCTGAATAAGAACTTATCATTGTTTTTTTTCTACTTATTAGAAATGGGGACTGTATACCCCTTTAAAGTGTAATAATGCCCCATATCTCAAAAATGCTGCAGTAAAATAATTTCATATGAGGTGTGTATATAGTATGGGACGCCTCCTATGATAATTGGCCGTTATTTTTTTTACTTATTAGAAATGACGTCTGTATAGGCCTCTTTAGTGTAATGTCATTATTCTTGATATCACCTTTATGATAATTATTGATTAGTGATTCAGACTTTTAAACCTATTGTAAACTTATTTTGCTATTTACTTTCATTGCAGACATTACACCTAATGAATGCACTCAAAAATAACAGAAATTATAGAGCATTGGTCAAATGAATAAACAACTGAGGGATTAAAAATGAGTATATCATTTATTTTGTCTTCAATTTGCATATAATTTATCTGTAAACACAACTACATTTACAATGACTGTATAAGAAGAAATATACAGAAAACATTAGACATCGCACCTATAAACAATAAGGAAAACAAAAAATGCAAAACACCAGTTTCGAAACATGACATCTTTTTATATCACATCACAATCACGCTGGGCTTTTCAAGAAAAGCGCTCTGAAAGCGCGTTCTCTCTGTGTTGTTCATGAAACTACCGTAATCACTGTAATATGCGCGCGCACTAAAATCAATCGCGGCTGGCTTGACCGTGTTTTTCTGAACCGCGGCTGGCTTTACCGCAGTAAATTAGAGCTGCTGTCAATACTGTATGAACATATGTACAGGTTCTTTACTCGTAACTCATTAATAAAGTTCGGCTTCAGAAAAAAAAAACGTTTATTGCTAGTGCTCTTTTACCATTTAATGCTTTAACACGCACGACTCAGTTTGTTCAGAAATGGCATCTAACTGGCGAGCCTTTGTCTGAACACGCCGTTTTCACTCGGGGTGGGGGTAAGAAACACACATCTCGGTGTATTAATCCGCGCGCTCGGTTCGTTATTATTTTATTTATTTATTTATTTATTTACCACAGGACCCCTGGGGGGCTCCGTAGGTTCAAACGGTGTTTTGTGAATCTCCACACTATTAAAAACTGAATTGCTAATTGTACGTCCTGAGATTAAGATGAACATTAATTGGGAGTCATGAAAGCGAGAATCACATGCAAAAAAGAAAGCTAAACTTACCTCGAACACGACAAACTACAGCTCCAGCCACGCCGTGTTGTACCTCCGTGATGATCCACAACCGACTGATACACAGCGCGGGCACAGCGTCTCCAAACACGCATGCGCAGTTTAATTTGCACACATTTTCGGCTTTAGTAGACACACAATACTTCAGACTGAAACACGACTGCCCCCTACAGGTAATGAAGGGCATGTTCACAGCTTCCCGCACGCAGCCGCGCAAAGCCGCGGCAAGTCACGGGATCCCTTTTCTCGAAACGCGCGTTTTTAATGGCGACATCTGTACAAACCTAATTTTTTCATCAGTTAATGATTGGATCTAGTTCTTTCTGCCATATACCACCATTTCCATACAGTTTAAAATAGAACCCTGAACCAGTCTTTTGCTGTCTGGCCCTAGACTCGGACGTAACACCATATTTAAGTGACCACTTTGATTTACAAGCACAAGAAAGACAACAGCTTTATTATGCAAAGGTGTTTCTTCAGTTAAAAAACAACTAGTTTGAGATTTTATATCTGCTCATCTTTTTTGAACTACGCTAGAATGCCTCATCCCACCGCCGCTGTTAAAATAATAAAAATAAAAAAGTAACTCGGTAACTTTTACTCTGAGTAAATTTTTTAATGAGCTATTTTTTACTTTTAGTTGAGTAGATTTTTATAATGGTAACTTTACTTGTACTTAAGTAAAATTTCACTGAAGTAACAGTACTTGTACTTGAGTACAAAATTTTATTACTCTTTCCACCTCTGTTCAATTGATGGAATAAGAAAAGTGTCCAAAATCTCAACATAAACTTGTGCATTTATAGAAGATGTAATGACTGTCATGTCTCCCATACCTTTACCTGACATACAACCCCATATCAATAATGATTGTGGAAATTTGCATGTTTTCTTCAGGCAGTTGTCTTTATAAATTTCATTGGAACGGCACCAAACAAAAGTTCCAGCATAATCACCCTGCGCAATGCAGATTCGTGATTCATCACCGAATCTACCTCTCATCCAGTCATCCGCAGTCCAAGATTGTCTTTCTTTAGCCCACTGAAACCTTAAGTAGATAATTTTATTTTCTAACATATTTCTTTTATTCATATTTATTTCTTAAGTTTAAGCTTTTATTTTTAAGGTCACTGGCAGTCGTATAAGCATTTCACTGCATATCGTACTGTGTATGACTGTGTACGTGACAAATTAAATTTTAGTTTTGAATTTGAAACATAACCAGGGTGTCATGCTTAACAGCTTAATGCAATGGGTTACATAAAAACATGTAGGCTTATGAATAGTAGTTATATATATGTACTGTGAATGAAATAAAAGTATCATAAATTGCCAAATAATTAAAATACACATGTAAACAATGAGTGTGACATTTGAAATACAGTTTATCTAAAAAAATTAGAATATCATGCAAAAGTGTTTAAATTATAAAATTATGGGGGGGCGGGGGAAACACACTTACAAGGGAAAAAACATACACATACGGGAAAGATGATTTGCCCTTTAGGGCCACCGTAAAATACGGTAGAAAATGAAAGTAACTAGTAAAATATACTGTACAAAGTAAAACAAAATATACTGTACAAATGCGAACACAATATCAATATAACAATAAGAAATATAAAAGAAGAAAATAGAAATTTGTCCAACTTAGAAATGTAGAAATGACTGGGGTGTGCAAATATGCGTAAAAGTGACTTCTTAAAGTGTCTTATTATTAAAGTGATTTGTGCAGTGGTCCATAAATGGAAATATAAATATATAGTGCAAAAGTGTGCATGAATGTGCAGATAACACTTGAAGCATTCAGCTTGTAAATTTATCCCAGATTTCAGCTCATCTTTCCCATGAAACGTCAGGTCAGGTGAGATGGCTGGCCAATCAAGCAACTAAATGGTCAGCAAAATAGTTGGTGGTAGTGTTTGACATTAGGGGGCTTACACTCCTTCTGGAAGGTGTAGATGATCATCTTCTGGACAACTTGTTTGGTCAGCAGTCTTCCCCATGATCGCAGTGAAATATTCTAATATTTTGACATACTGGATTTTTGATTTTCATGGAGGTGTAAGCAGTAATCATTTAAATGAAACCAAAAAGTTGTACTTTTTGAATAACATAGAAATGAATTTTTGGAAATGCAAAGAACCTCTGTTTTAACTGCTTAACATATGGGATTAATTTATTCATAAATATTATGGAATATGTTGTTCGAACTGAAACAGAGATGTAACTAATATCTCCAAGGCAGCATGTACAAGTTAGCAGAACAACATTAATGATGCTAAAATCACATACTTTATATAAGCCTGTACCCTTCCACAGAGTGGAGTAACATCTGATTCTATTCAATGTCATTTGCAGCAATGCTTTACATGCACTTTAACTGTTTTGCTAAAGAATAAGCAAACTGGAAATAAATACTCAACTATAAATTACATTAAACCCTTTATTTACAAATTAATTAAATACATGCATGTATTGGTGCTGTAAGAAGGCAGATCATCAAGGGTCTGTCTTCTCCACGACAATCTACAACAGGGGAGAAATAAAGACGTTAATGTAAGTGTCTAGTAAAAAGACTTCATGATGTTACTATGCAGGTTGACACACACGCATGCAGGCAGGCACGCACACAACATTTTATATATTTCATAGAACGCAAGCTTTTAGTAATGCTGTGTACAATTATTGGATTTTGTTATTAAGGATTGCTGCAGAATTTGGCCCCATCTACACCATTCGTTAACACACATCATGAAGAGAAATTTGCCCCTGTCCCCAGATTAAGATGTGCTCAGTGGTGTTCTTGAAAAGAGAGGTGAATACTTCTGAACACTCACCTTCTGCTCAGGATGTACACCTGGTGTAGAAATCAGCTGATACACAGGCAGTTGATGATTTACATACAGATCACTGTGAAAAGGAAAACACACAAGCACACATGTTATAAGGAGTATAAACACATATTTAATGACTTTATAATAGAATAGACAGAACCCGAACAAAAGCCCCTTTTCTTGACTGTTATATAGATTGTGTAATCACATAGCTAACTACTCAGAAGATCTCTAGCTATGATAATACCACTACATTACACTGCAGTATTATACACTATATGGAACTCATGAGCTCCAATAAACTGCATACAACAATTCATTAACCATCTGTAACATTTAACCCATAACAGGAGCAGCTAAGAATTAGCTCAGGGATAATTAGCAATAGTTGATAGTCAACAGCTGATATTCTGCTATCTTAGCTCTTTTAGTAAACTAGCTGTTACGCCCCGTCTAGGGTGAAGGCGCAACATGAAAGAGTACAAGGACACCGAGGAGTTTAAAGGCAAATAAACAATAATTTAATAGAAAACAATGATTCTTCACAAATGGAAGTGGGGGAATTCGACAGATTGTGAACTTGAACCAACATAAACTTCAAAGTGTTGTAAAGCTAACAAGAGGGCGAGGGCTTCTTTCTCAATTGTACTGTAGTTACACTGATAGCGATTGAATTTCTTGGAAAAGAAACACAAGGGGTGATCAATTCCATTTTTATCTTCTTGTAACAATACGGCACCTGCACCAGTACCACTAGCGTCAACCTCAAGTTTAAAAGCTCTGGAAAAATCAGGAGTGGCTAAAATTGGTGCACTACACAACAAGTTCTTTAAAGAATCAAAAGCGACTTGACACTGAGGGGACCATATAAATGCAACAGCTTTTTGAAGGTTGTCAGTAAGGGGTTTCACTACATCAGAAAAGTTTCTACAGAAACGTCTGTAGTATCCGGCCATACCTAGGAAGCATCGGAGTTCTCTTTTCGTCTGAGGTACAGGAAAGTTAACGATGGCACTGACTTTTGCTTCTACCGGTCTAACGGTACCCTGACCGACTTCTTTTCCTAAATATCTGACAGTAGCATGACAAAATTCACATTTGGCAAGATTCAGTGTTAAATTGGCTGCTTTAAATCTAGTGAACAATTCCTCTAATGTCTTCAAATGACTTTCCCAGGATTTTGAATAACACACAACATCGTCAAGATAAGCTTCACAATTATTCACATTGGACAATACTTTACACATCAAACGCTGAAACGTGGCTGGAGCATTCCGAAGACCAAAAGCTAACACCTTATACTGTAGAAAGGCGTCTGGAGTAGCGAACGCTGAAATTTCTGAAGCACGTTCGGTTAGTGGCACTTGCCAATAACCCTTGAGTAAGTCCAATTTGGTTACAAATGTAGAACTTCCAATTCTATCGATACAATCCTCAATTCGTGGGAGAGGATATGAATCTGCCGTAGTGACCTGGTTAACCTTTCTGTAGTCTGTGCAAAAACGTGAAGACCCATCAGGTTTGGGAACCAGCAAGCAGGGTGAGCACCAGGGACTAGAGCTAGGTACGGCTAAACCATGCTCCACAAGGTAGTCGGTTTCCTGTTTCATTATCTCACGCTTTGTAGGGTTTACACGATATGCATTTTGTTTGATTGGATGATGATCACCTACATCAATGTCATGCTGTAAGACAGAAGTTACAGTAGGCACGTCTGAGAAAAGTGATGAAAATCTTTTAATTAATTGTACCAACTCATTTCGATATTATTCAGATAAGTGAGAGAGTTTTGAACTTAAAGCAGCAATAATTTCTGAATTCTGTAAGCAAGCACTGGAGATGGCGGCACTGCCCAAACGAAGATCCTCCACACATGGAGACTCAGCAGACGAAATGACTTCTACAGGAACTGCAACAGAGGGGCAAGTGGCTGGAGAAGATTTAGAATTTTTAGAGTCTGAACGGGAAATGTATGACTTTAACATGTTAATGTGGCAAACACGGGACTTTTTGTGCCTTTCAGGAGTTCGGATAACATAGTCTATGTCACTTAGCTTCTCCTGTACTTCATACGGGCCTGCAAACTTCGCTTGCAGAGAGGAACCTGGCAAAGGCAATAACACAAGCACTTTATCACCAACCTTGAAAGAACGTTTAACAGTCTTTTTGTCATAATTATCCTTCATTCTGGACTGTGAAGAGAGCAAAGACTGACGAGCTAGGTTCCAAACAGAATGCAACCTTTCACGAAAAGAACTAACATGATCTAGCACATGGGTGGGGGACTTAGAAGAGGGGACCTTAACAAGAAGATGCTCTTGAAGCAACTTTAAAGGACCACGAAGGGAGTGTCCAAAGACTAATTCCGCTGGACTAAATCCCAAAGACTCCTGCACTGTGTTACGAACTGCAAACAACAAAAGTGGTAACTGCTCATCCCAATCCTTCTGATGCTCTACACAATAAGTACGAATCATGGTTTTTAGGGTTTGGTGGAATCTTTCAATCACACCTTGAGATTGAGGTCTATAGGCACTGGACACATTATGTGTAATGTTCAGCTCATTCATTACCTTACGAAATATACGAGAAGTGAAATTGGTTCCTTGGTCAGATTGAATAACCTTTGGCAGACCAAAAGTGGTGCAAAATTTTACAAGGGCTTTCACAATGTTGGGGGACTTGAGAGAACGTAATGGGACAGCTTCAGGAAATCTAGTGGCAGAGCACATCATAGTCAACAAATATACATATCCAGACTTAATCTTAGGCAAAGGTCCTACACAGTCTATAACAAGCTTTTCAAACGGCTCATTTAAAACCGGAACTGGCTTCAAAGGGGCCGGAGACACAACCTGATTAGGCTTACCTGCAATTTGACAGGCATGGCATGAACGACAATACTGTGAGACAGAGGACTTCATTCCTGGCCAGAAGAAATGTTTCAAGAGGTTATGGTAAGTTTTCCTAACACCTAAGTGTCCTGAAAGTTCGTGATCATGTGCCAGACTTAATATGTACCCACGGTAAGGTTGTGGAACAACCACTTGAAATACAGAACTCCAATCATGTTTTACTTTCTCTGGACTCCACTTTCGCATGAGTACACCCTCATCTAGAAAATAGGCAACAGCATATTTAGACAAATCAAACCCATCTACTACAGAGGATCGACATGTCGACAGTGTTTCATCAGTTTCCTGCCCACTAATTAATTGTTGTTTACTGAAAGAAAAATCAAAGCTAGGCTAAACCATCACATCTAAGGAACACTCATTTCCAACTTCAGCCTTCGAATTTGACATTCCCGAACCCAAAAATGAGTCAGAAAGATCAACCTCATCCTCAAACTTACGGGCTTGTGCACGAGTGACAACACATGCCTGAAAAACATTGGGAAACTCTTGCACTAACACATCATTAGATGTACAAGGTACATCAACAACCTCGGGTAAGGTAGAAACTTTACTTCCAGCTAGATCGTTTCCAAGAATAAGGGAAATCCCCTTTACTGGCAATTGAGATTGTACAGCAATTTTGACTAACCCAGTCAATGTTAGAACGTAAGTATATACTGTGTAAAGGAACTCTTACAATCCCCAACTCAATTCCTTGAATCAACACATCAGACCCACAGCTAGACTGAGAAGAGAACGGTAGCGTACTTGCTAAAATGAACGACTGCGCCGCACCCGTATCTCTTAAGATACGCACAGGTCTAAACTCAGAATCAGAATTACACAAAGCAACAGCTCCATCATAAATGAACGGTTCAAATGTTGGGTCAACAGAGTTTAATGGCTCAGAAGAGGGAACACGAACTAAAGTTACACTCTTAGATGCGTTTTGAGCTTTCCGCTGGTTCTTTCGCTGCAGTGCTGGACAAGCAGCAATCAGATGTCCTTTCTCATGACAATAATAACATTCTCGATCTGCCAAAAGAGCATCGGGCGGTTGTTGGTCTTTTTGTGTACGCTTAAAATTAGGACGATCTACTGAAGAGCATGCTGGTGTGGTGATGAGAAAGCAACTTTGTGAGTGAGTACAAATTCATTTGCAAAGACAGCAGCAGCAGCAAGAGAGGAAACTTTCTGTTCGTTCAAATAGACAACAATTTTCCCTGAAATGCAATTTTTAAACTCCTCCACCAAGATTAACTCTTTTAACTGTTCAAAAGTGAAGATTTTACTAGCATTACACCATTTCTCAAACAGAGTGGTCTTTTCTCGAGCAAATTCAACAAACGTTTGACTGGGGATTTTTACATGTCTTCTGAATTTTTGACGATAAGCCTCCGGAACTAATTCATATGCACGTAACACTGCCGCTTTAATCACGTCATAATCCAAACTTTGTTCTAATGTTAGAGCAGAGCACACCTCTTGTGCTTTTCCTAACAGTTTACACTGCAAAAGCAAAGGCCAAATATTCTTAGGCCACTGTAATGTGGTCGCGATGCGTTCAAAAACAGTGAAGTACGTGTCAACTTCACTCTCTCTGAATGACGGAACTAACGAGATTTGTTTGCTAATGTCAAACTCAAAGGAACTTACCGGTGCAGTTTGCGACGCTGCAGGGAGAGGAGAGGATGCACTTACTGGAGCAGGAATTATGTTCCCTTTTGCCTCTGGAGAGGGAATCGGAGGTCAGCCATCCTTTAACTGGAGCTCGAGCTCTTTCAGACGGACATCACGATGCGTCTCAAGCTCAAGAGCTCGGACCTGTAGCAGCTGACTCTCATATTGTTGGCGACTGAGTTCCAGCTCTAATTCTTTCAAGCGGATTGCCAACATTTTATCATCCGATGAAGACGGGGGAACGGGATCTATGCCAGAGACTATGTCAGATTTGAGTTCCGCCTCAGGAGGACCCAAACCTTCAGATAGATCAATGTGAGAAGCAACACCCAAAACCACACCCGCTTCCGGTAATATCCTTTGTTTTAAGAGCTCCGTGCGCAACACCTCTTTAATCTCCCTCTTAAGTGCAGTATGAGGAACGTTAACATCAAAGAAATCCGCAATCAGTAATAAATCATCCTTACGGCACTTTTCAAATTGTTCATGTGTGGGGGCGATCGTAAACTTATCTAATTCAAATTTCGACGGCATCACGCAACCCGATTTTCCTCCCACACAAAGTAAAAACCCCAGGCAAACAATAAGTTGAATGATGCTAAATTTACCTTGTTTTGCTGATGAAAAGGTGCGTAGTTTCATCTGAGAAACAAACAGGACGAGCCCCCAATTTCATGTTACGCCCCGTCTAGGGTGAAGGCGCAACATGAAAGAGTACAAGGACACCGAGGAGTTTAAAGGCAAATAAACAATAATTTAATAGAAAACAATGATTCTTCACAAATGGAAGTGGGGGAATTGACTTCAGGAGCCGACCAGGCCAAAATAACAAACAGAAAGCAAATAATATTAAACCCTCTAAATTCCCTATTTTTCAAAAGAAAAGAAAATGAAATACTGTACAATAAAACTTCCCTAACTCCCTGTACATAAAACAATCAATAAATGGCTTCAACAAAAATGGCGTCGGTCTCCCTACCTCCCCAAAATTACAATATTTACAATCAGCAACCAAGTCCAAAGGGCAATCCAAAACTCAAAGTCAAACAGGCCGTAGTCAAAGTTACAATTAGTTGACAAAACACAAACAGGTAACAATCTCACACTCAACATGAATTCACACAAAATCTCAGTCTTCGTCGTCTTTTTTTTTTAATGGCGGGTGGCACCGGCATTTAAGGTGCATTTCCGCCACCTACTGTGCGGACAAAAAAAAAAAAACCCTTTACCTTCTTTCTATCTTAATAATAACTTCACCAATTGATTAAATCCTTTTCATTAAACCAGTTTCTTTCAAAAAAACGTTAACAAATCTCCAATTATCTGTTCTCCAATTTTAAAGAGATTTTTAAGGTTCAGCGTGTTTTCCCCAAACTTCTTCAATTTCTCTTTTAGTTTCATCCTTTGTTTTTCATATTTAACACATTCACTAATCACATGTTCTGCTGATTCCTCTCTTCTTCCACAATCACACATACCTGAAGGGTGCTTTTTCATTAAATGCATAGTTTTATTTAACCTCGTATGTCCTAATCTCAACCTCGAGATAATACTACTTTCTCTAGTACTTCGACCTGTGAATTTAATTTTTCCTACTTCTTGCATAATATTGTATAGATGTCGTCCTTTCTTCCCTTCATCCCATTGTCTCTGCCATGTCTTCATTATATTATTCTTTATTTTTGCTTTAACTTCAGCTTTACTTACTGCCACTTCCATAATTCTGTCGAGTTTCAAAGCTTGCTTAGCCAACATATCTGCTGTTTCATTTCCCTCAATCCCCTATGAGCCGAATCCACAGAAATCTGACCGCTACATTGCTATGTTGTAGTCGGTATACAGTTTCATATATTTCATATACTATATCAGGTCTGTTGTTAGATGATAAAGACTGAAGAGACTGTAATGATGATAAGCTATCAAAACAAATTAAAACCTTGTTATTTTTGCTTTTCTCTGTCCACTGTAATACCCTTAATATGGCTAACATTTCCACAGTGAATACTGTCAGATGGTTAGAGGTTCTTTCCTTCACATTTATCTTTAGTTCTGGAATAGTGAATGCAAAACCAGTAAAACCACTCTTAGGATCTTTTGAGCCATCCGTATATGCAGCTATAAAAGAATTATGCATAGACATTATTCTGTCTTCCACTTTTTCTGCCCAGTTTCCTTTTCCCTTACGTCTTTTTATTTCTCCTTGAATATAGTAGTCTATTACTAGTGGTGGGAACAGCCAAGGCGGTGTACTAGAATAGGGAACAGTAGGGCTGAACTTACTCTCCTTCAATTCCATTTCTATTGCTATTTTACTAGCTGCCCAGGCAAAGCATTCCACTTTAGCCTTCGCACTTTCCCAGCAAGGGGTAAGGCACTTTACTGTAGGATGTCTTCTTTCATTTTGGCCTTTTAGATTAGCCCAGTAGTTCATCATCAGTTGCTCAAATCTTAACCTTAATGGTAGCTCACCCACCTCAACTTGCAACGCACAAGCCGGTGAGGACCTTATGGCTCCACAACAAATTCGCAATGCTTGATTTTGTATAACTTCCAGTCTCTTTAATGCTGTTTTCGACGCGGATCTATACACTATACTTCCATATTCGATTACCGGTCTTAATAAAGCCACATATAACCCTCGTAAGGCTCCTTTACTAGATCCCCACTCTGTTCCAGTCAAGCACCTCATTATGTTTAAAATCTTTTTACACTTTTCCTCGACTTTTCTTATCTGCTCTGACCAAGTTAATTTAGAGTTAAATGTTACCCCTAAAAACCGAAAGGAATTTACCTGCTCAATTTGATTTCCATACAATAACACCTTAGCATCTTTATCCCTCTTTTGAGTGAAAACCATCATCTTTGTCTTTTCTACTGAAAATTTAAAACCCCATAAGAGAGACCATTCTTCAATCGAGCCTATTGCTTCCTGTATCTTCTTTTGAACTAAGTTTAAGCTCTTCCCATTTTTCCAAACGGCAGCGTCATCAGCAAACAATGACTTCCCAATATCTTATTTTATTTTACTGAACACGTCATTTATCATAATAGAAAAAAAGTAGTGGGCTTATCACACTACCCTGTGGGGTCCCATTATCCACTTTGTATTTATTAGACACTGAGGTACCAATTTTAACCTGAATATGCCTTTCAAATAAAAAATCTTTAGTCCAATTAAAGGTTCTTCCCTTAATACCCATTTTGTCTAATTTAATCAATAGCCCCTCTTTCCATACCATATCATAAGCTTTTTCCACGTCTATAACCGATTCCTTATTTATCATAGCTTTTCTAATTTCTGTTTCCAAGCAAACCACAGAGTCCATTGTTCCCCGTCCTTTCCTAAAACCACTTTGGAAGGGGGATAGTAGACATTTACTTTCTATATAATACGTCATTCTTTCTACAATCATCCATTCCATAATTTTCCCAACATGCGACGTAAGGGCAATGGGCCTGTAGCTTGCTGGGTTCGTTGGGTCCTTACCTGGTTTGCTATAGGTATAATAATCACCTCTTTCCAACTTTTTGGTAGTCTCCCTTCTTCCCAGCTCTTATTATATAAACCTAAAAGTTTCATTTGTATTAAAATTCCAACCTGTTTCAACATACTATAACTAATCTGATCCTTTCCTGGAGCTGTTACTTTAGCTTTATCTATTGCCCGTTTCATTTCGCTTAGTGTAAATGGGGAATCCATGGCAACCTCCGTACTTTCCTTTCTTATTAATACCTCTGGGTATGCATCTCTAGTAACTTCTCTTCCTCTTTTTCCAGCCTCTGACAGATTATTAGAACTATGAATTTCTACCAAGGCCTTAGCTATAATTTCAGCTTTTTCCCCATTTGTTACTGCTATGGTTTCACCTGATTTTAAAACGGGGTACTGCCAGTCTTTCCTAATTCCCCTCATTTTCCTTATCATTCCCCAAACATTTCCTAATGGCGTCGTTCTACCTATTTTATTGCAATATTCTCTCCAACTGTCTCTTTTTGCCTTTTTTACTACTTTCCTAACTTGAGCTTGGGCCTTTTTGTACTCTATTAATCTTTGGAAGTTAAGATTATTCTTCAGCATTTTAAATGCCTTATTTCTTACTTTAATGCTTTTCCCACACTCTTCCGTCCACCATGGAACCGGGTTCCTATTAATCTTGCCTTTGCTTTTTGGTATACATGAGTTAGCCACTCTAATCACTACTTCTTTAAATTTTCCATCAATTTCATCAATATCCTGACTTAGATCAATTTCACTACTCGCCACCTCACATAAATATTCAAATTCACCCCACTTTGCCTTATTAAATATCCATTTTTCCTCTCTTCCCTCTTCTCTCTCATCCTTCCTCACATATATCTTACATAAGACAGGAAAATGGTCACTGCCCATAGTAGATTCCTCCCATAACTTCCACTCACAGATACCTGCCACCTCTTTTGATACCAGTGTTAAATCAAGTGCTGAACTTTTACCTGTGTGTACATCTATTCGTGTGCTTCTCCCATCATTAATGCATACCAGCTCAAATTCGTCCAACAACTTCTCTATTATTAGACCGTTTACATCTGTTTTTCCCCCACCCCATAATGAACTATGTGCATTAAAATCTCCACATAAAACAATATGATCCCTTGCTAGTTCTACAATCTGCTTTAATTTATCACTATCTAGTCTTCTACATGGGTTATAGTAGTTTACCACAGAAAACTTATCTTGCTTAATCCATATTTTTATTATTATATACTCTTCCTCCCTTCCTTTTGATATAACTTGGAATGGAATATTCTTCTTGATAAATGTAGCACACCCACCCCCTACACCATCTTCCCTATCGCTCCTTATACTAACGTAATTATATACCCTAAAATCTAATTTCTGTGATAGGCATGTTTCTTGTATACAGATTATGTCAGGTGTAGTTGGTAGTGAATTGATAAAATACTTAAATTCCTGCCCATTTGCCACCAGGCTTCTTGCATTCCATTGGAGAATGAGCACCATAATATCAACTAACAAATGAAGCTTCCTGACTGGCCTGAGCACTCAACTCATTCCTCCCCTCTTCCCAGGACAAATCATTCAGGTTAAGATGGTTTACTGCTGCCTTTACTATTATTTGTATCCAGAGGTGGAAAGTAACGAATTACATTTACTCGCGTTACTGTAATTGAGTAGCTTTTTTGTGTATTTCTACTTTTTAAAGTAGTTTTAAAAATCTGTAATTTTACTTTTACTTAAGTACGTTTTGTTTGAAGTATTGTAATTCGCTACATTTTAAATCATATTCGCTACTGAGTAAAAAATAAATGAATGAAAATGATAAAATAATAAAAATATTATGCTTTGTATAAATGCTCCGTTGCGCCGCGTGTGTGTATCATGTCCTGGTCGCGCGCCGCTCCAGACTCCACTCCAGGTTTTCTGACATCGGCATCACCTGACCTTCCACACGGTCGCTTCCGCCCTGAGTGACGTCATTGACTAGCACGAACATATTGTAGCGTTTTTCGACGCTAGCAGGGATCTTGGAGTACGAGTGAGCTTACTTGCTCCCCAATGCAAATGGCTGGGGAGTAGTTTATTAACTCTCAGCACAAGCACACATACACAGGTCAAGCACACACACATAACACGCACCCAACTTGGCCGAAGCCACTAACCCAAACACCCTTCTCTCTCATGGTAGAGACGGAGAAAACCCCCGCAAAGCATGACGGTCGTCAGCCGCGGCCCCGCCCACGCCACACTGCCCCCACCCGAGCTGTGACCGTCCCCGGTCACCATGACTCTCAGTCTTGCAGGCGTGAAGGCGGTCGGCGTGGTTCTTTTGTGGAGAAGCACATTGTCCCGGAGGCGGTCCGGCCTCCGCAGATTCCGATGTCTCGCCGGCGTGCGGCTGGTAAGGCGCAAGACGGTCTCGGTGGAGCAACACTCGCGCCCGCCCCGCCAACCGCACCCGGTAGATGAACTCGGCGAGCTGAGCTAGTACCGTACAGCGGCCCACCCAGTGAGACGTGAGCTTGGGTGAACGCCCTCTCTTCCTTCCGGAACACACCCACACCTGCTCACCAGAAGCAAAGCCTCGCCCCTGGCTGTGAGTGTCCACGCCCACACGCTCCACAGGTGCCCCCACCCGAAAGTCCTGCAGCGGTGCCCGCGAGCGCTGGGTGGGGCCCTTCTTTGCCGTGTAGCGGACAAAACGTTCACTGACCAGCGGCGGCGCAGGTGAAATGACTGCGGGCGATGCTCTCGGCGAGGGAGTAACTCGGCACACGCGCTCTTTACCTCGCTCGCAGTACCGATGACGTACTTTGCTGCCCGGATGTTCACCTGGCGCTCGTCCGACGGCTGCTGGGGTACGCTGTCCCTCAAACCCAGGAACGTTGCATCGCCGCGAAACCCCAGAGACTATTCTGTTGTCTAGCCGTGACGGGCAGCCCTGTCCCCGGCTAGATTCACCTACCGAGTGCACCCGAGCTGCGGGCGATCGCTCGGCTCTTTCGCCGTGATGCACCGCAGTTATGGGTTCAGCGCGCTGTGCTGCGCGTAGCGCCTCGGTGAGGGAAGCTGGTGCTGCTAACCTGGTGTGCTCACGGAGCCGCGGCGGTCGGAGTCCTCGAAGAAAAGCGTGATAAGCTAGCTCTTCCTGCTTGGTCGGCTCACACTCTGGATAGCCCCGGCGCGCCAGGCCTCTTAAGTCCATGGCGAACGCGCCCAGGGGCTCAGATGCGCGCCGCTCGTGGACTGCCAGCTCCTCGCACGCTGCTTCTTGACGGTCACCGGCGCCGAACCGGAGGTGAAACGACTCTCGGAGCTTTGCCCAGTCCTTCCGCTCATCGGCCCGGAGGTCTTCCAGTGCCCGGAGCGCGGCGCCCTTCAGCGAGAGTGCAACCCTTACAGCCGTTTCCGCCGTAGACCAGCCTGCGAAGTCGGCGGCTAGCTCCACTTGGGCGAAGAACGCGTAGGGCTCGACGGCGCCGTTATAGGAAGGAAGATGCAGCTGCAGCGCACATCGCCAGCACGGAGCTGTAGCTTGCTCAGCGTCAACGTTGGGTTCCGCTCCGAGATCCAGTGCCGGGATCCTCATCTCGCCGCTCTGCTTTCGTCGTGCCGCTTTGCTGGCACTCGTCCGATCCGGGAGATGCTTCTTCCGGAGTCGTGCTGCAACTCGGCGGCCCTCCTGAATCTTTCGCAGGTCTTCCGCCGTTCGCTCTAACTCGAAAGCCTCCATCCCACTTCTGACACCAATGTAGCGTTTTTCGACGCTAGCAGGGATCTTGGAGTACGAGTGAGCTTACTTGCTCCCCAATGCAAATGGCTGGGGAGTAGTTCATTAACTCTCAGCACAAGCACACATACACAGGTCAAGCACACACACATAACACGCACCCAACTTGGCCGAAGCCACTAACCCAAACACCCTTCTCTCTCATGGTAGAGACGGAGAAAACCCCCGCAAAGCATGACGGTCGTCAGCCGCGGCCCCGCCCACGCCACACTATATAAACCGGAGAGAGACGCGGGAAAGATGAAAGAGGTTGTGATTTTGCGTTTTGATATTTGGTTGTGTATTCCGGTTTTGACTTTTTGCCTCCAATTGACTTTGATTATTGATTTGTCCCTTTGGTTTGGTTGGTCTTTGTATATATTTGTAGATAATTTCACTGTTTTTGGTTTAGGGAGTCCGGGAAGGTACCTGTATTTTTGTTTGTGTTTTTTTTTTTTTTTTTTTTTGCAGATAATCTAGCTACTAAATATAAATACCATTTTGTTTATTATTTTGGCCTGGTGTGTGTGTGTGTGTGTATACAAACCTCATTATTTCATCAGTTAATAATTGGATCTAGTTCTTTCTATTTCCATACAGTTTCACCCAGATGAGGATGGGTTCCCTGTTGAGTCTGGTTCCTCTCAAGGTTTCTTCCTATTACCATCTTAGCGAGTTTTTCCTTGCCACTGTCGCCCTCGGGCTTGCTCACCAGGGACTATCTGAACATTTTGATTCATACACATTCACATTCCACACAAACTTAAATAATTCTTTTGATTGTGTAAAGCTGTTTTGAGACAATGTCAATTGTTAAAAGCGCTATACAAATAAAACTGAATTGAATATATATTATAAATAGAACCCTGAACCATTCTTTTGCTGTATGAGCCTAGACTGGGACGTAACACCATATTTACGTAAGTGACCACTTTGATTTTCAAGCACAAGAAAGACAACAGCTTTATTATGCGAAGGTGTTCCTTCAGTTAAAAACAACTAGTTTGAGATTTATATCTGCTCATCTTTTTTTGAACTATGCTAGAATGCCTCATCCCACCCCGCTGTTAAAAAAATTAAAAAGTAACTCGGTAACTTTTACTCTGAGTACATTTTTTAATGAGCTACTTTTTACTTTTACTTGAGTAGATTTTTATAATGGTAACTTTACTTGTACTTAAGTAAAATTTCACTGAAGTAACAGTACTTGTACTTGAGTACAAAATTTTATTACTCTTTCCACCTCTGTTTGTATCCTTTCCGTTTTTGACTTTGTCTCAGTTGTCGCATTGCTGACCCCTGCTATAAAAACAATTAATTTCTTTAGGTCGATCAGAACTTTGCCCTCTTTTAGCTGTTCATGTTGACTATTATTCACTTGATTTTCACTTGCCTCATTTACTACTCTTTCCTCTCTGTGATTCACCAGTCTTACGGCCTCTGCATATGATATTTTATTTTGCACTCTGACCTGCTGAATCTCAACCTGTCTTTTCATTACTTCGCACCCCCCGTATGCCACACTATGGTCCCCTCCACAGTTACAGCATTTCGGTTGCCCATGCCTTTTACATTTCTCATAGTCATGATCCTCACCACATCTAGCACACCTTCTTTTCCCTTTGCAATTCATGGCTATGTGACCAAACCTCTGACATTTAAAACACCTCAAAGGTTTAGGAACATATTCTCTCACATTGTACATCATATATCCTAGTGATACTTTACTAGGAAGTATTTCATCCTCAAATTCCAGCAACACACTTTCATTTACTTGTCTCACTCCATTCTTAAAGCTGGTCAATCTTCGGGCATTTTTCACTTTCCCTCCTTTCAGGTTTGATTTTATTTCATCCACATTAACATCAACAGGGATCCCCCATATCACCCCCCTGTTCCACTTGTTTCTCTGTTCCACGCGATTAACACTACTTACTTTATGCCTTCCTATCTCTTTTATTCTACAGGCCCTTTCTCGTTGTTCTTCATTTCTGCATATTATTATAAGGTTTCCATCCCGCAAAACTTTAGCCATTTTGACATCTCCCACTTGGTTTTTTAAAATTGTAGTCAACTTCACTGGACTCATATCAAGCACTCCATTTCCTTCACCAAATCTAAGTATTACTTTAAACTCTTCAACATCTATCTTCAGATTATCATCTTTTCCATCAACTTTAGTCATCATCCTTTTGAATTTCTTTGACCCCGATTTTCCACTCTCACCACCCCGTTTCTCTCTTGTTCTATCTATCTCCTGACTAAGCTCCATATGCTCTACATTCTCAGTGTCATCGGAGTTAGCCCCTTCTGATCCATTTCCAGCACAGTTTTGCCTACCCGACATTGTTGAAGAAACGCTTTATCACATTCTTCCGATAAACTTCCTTGTCTTCTCTTCATTAGTTGACCAAGCACCCCCGAGTCCGCAACAGGCTCCTCCGGGAAAACTTGGACTCCCACCAATCCCTCTCCTTCCGACCTCTCCGCACTCACTCCTGCAGCAACACAACCCACAAAATCTCAGACTTACTAACACAGAGCAATAACACAGCAAGTGAGCACAGAAAAAAGGCCGCAGCAGGAAGTGATGGTGGGACCTTTATAGGCAGCAGGAAGTCACCTGATCTAGCAGGGTGGGGCACGAAGTAGAGGACAGGAACCAATCAGACATCATCCTGCACAAAAACACAAATACAGCACTTCCCAAAAAAACAGAACAAAGAGAAAGAATATAGGGACGTAACACTAGCGCTTAGCATAATGATATTAACTTGCTTATAGATTCATATTTGGACAGGTGTTTTACAGAAACAATGGAGCTAACTGTTTACATCACGTATATGTGTCCAAATACACTATTAAATTAATATATGTTAATGAACATGCTAGTTTCCCCATGCTAAGCGCTAGCGGTTAGCATAGTGATATTAGCTTGCTTATAAATCCATATGTGGATGTATATTACAGATGGCATGGAGCTGATGGTTTATATCAGTGTTTAATGGTCTAAATGAGATTATCTTCCTTTTAATCACTGACATTTACACTCGGCTCGGCATTTCCCCCAAACACTCCAATAGTATTAACACTGCTACAAAGTTAACATTAGTGCCTAAAACAGTAACATTAATTAATTTTATACATTAAACATTACCTGGTAAATGTGTCCAGTTGAAAAATTAGGGAAAATTATAACGTTATCACGCTATAATTCACTGTATATTCATTCATGTTGTCCTGGAGCTGATATCCGGAAAGCTTCTGTGTTTAGTTGCGTTTTGACCTCACTCCCATAGTCCTTTGCGCGTTAGCTTTAGCATTTAGCTTGCAAAATACAGAAGAAAGAGTTCTCACATGGGGGAAATGCAGTTGCGCACAAACGGGAAAACACACACATTTTCAAGAAAAAAAAAATTTCAAGAAAAAAAATATATTTCCAAGGAAAAAACACACATTTTCAAGAAAAAAAAAATTTCTAGAAAAAAAAACATATTCAAGGAAAATTGTTTTTTTTTTCAAGGGAAAAAAAACATTTTCAAGAGAAAAAGCACACATTTTCAAGTAAAAAAAATTTTTTTTTTCAAGTAAAAAACACATTTTCAAGAGAAAGACCACACATTTTCCAAGAAAAAAAGAAATTTTCCAATGGAAAAAAAACTTTTTGAAGAGAAAAAAGCACACATTTTCAAGGAAAAATATTTTTTTCAAGAAAAGAAAACCATTTTCAAGAGAAAAAGCACACATTTTCAAGAAAGAAAAAAAATTTCCGTGAAAAAAAAACATTTTCAAGAAAAAAAAGAATTTTTTCAAGGGAAAAAAAACATTTTCAAGAGACAAAGCACACATGTACAAGGGAAAAAAACACACATTTTCAAGGAAAAAAATTTTTTTTCACGGAAAATTTTTTTTTTAAGTAAAAAACACATTTTCAAGAGAAAAAGCACACATTTTCAAGGAAAAAAAATTTTTTTCAAGGGAAAAAAACATTTTCAAGAGAAAAAGCACACATTTACAAGAAAAAAAATTTTGGCTGCACGGAGAACATGCTGAGCGAGCAAGGGAAACACCGCACGCCAGAATCGCTCAGAATTGTGGCAGGAATATAACACTATAATATTCCACGCTCAATGACCGATCGTGTGACTCATTTAAAAATTCGCTTGTGCTCACGGGCGTCGCTAGGCCATTTTTAGCGCCCCCCCCTCTCCCCTTAAAAACTCTCCATAAACTTTACCCAAATTGCTGGTCCCCCATCATCGTCCCCTTTAAATTTCATATGAAAGTGTCGGCAGACTTCGGCTCCTCACCGTCTTTCAGCGGGTCTTCAATTCACCATCAAAGAGGCAGGATTAAGTCAAGGTGTGTGTTTTAAACGTTTAACACATATTTGGCATATTGTGCAGTACTCAAATGAGTCTTCTCGATCACACCCGCTGTTTACCGTATAAACCTTTTTCTATGTACAGTTCAGGTACAATCAGAAAAATTTAACCATAAAAAAAGCATATAACTTTAAACTTACATTGATTAGCAATATAAACAACACACCTATGAGGCTGGACAATGGAATAAACTGTGTGGGGGCCAATAAAATCTGCCGCTGCCAAGAAGTCTCCTAAGAAAGCAAAGAAACCTGCCTCCGCCGCCAAGAAAGCCACCAAGAGCCCCAAGAAGGCGAAAAAAACGGCGACCCCTAAAAAGGGAGTGAAGAGCCCCAAGAAGGCGAAAGCAGTTAAACCCAAGACTGCCAAACCCAAAGCCTCCAAGGCTGCCAAGCCTAAGACGAAAAAGGCAGCCCCTAAAAAGAAGTCATCATCTTCTTCTATACCGCTTAATCCTGTGTTCAGGGTCGCGGGGGACCTGGAGCCTATCCCAGGAGACTTCAGGCACTAGGCGGGGTACACCCTGGACAGGGTGCCAATCCATCGCAGGGCACACACACATACACACACTCACACACCCAATCATACACTACGGGCAATTTAGGAACGCCAATTAGCCTATTCTGCATGTCTTTGGACTGTGGGAGGAAACCGGAGTACCCGGAGGAAACCCACCAAGCACGGGGAGAACATGCAAACTCCATGCACACAGAGACGGGAATCGAGCCTGGCCGGGGAATCGAACCCGGACCCTGGAGGTGCAAGGCGACAGTGCTAACCTCTACACCACCGTGCCGCCTCCCTAAAAAAGAAGTAAACATGTTAAGTTTATTTCTTTCATATTTCCCCCCAAACGGCTCTTTTAAGAGCCACCCATGTTGTTATTTAATGAACAATAATCCACTTTTTTGTTAAAGTACATAAATAGAACAACCATGTGATTAATACTATAAGATTCTAAGGAATCATGATTTTAAGATTTTGTTAAAGTATACAGTTTAGTCTGGGAATGTAAAGAGTATATTGACATGCATGCATTTAAACAAGAAGTATAAAAGGTCTTTTAATAATGCGTGTGAAGTGAAATCAACAAAACTCATCTATTTCTGTTATCTTTTGACGAGACAGGGGCGGGTGGGTGTTGAAGACAAGTCGGAATTCAACGGCGTGTTAGTGATTGGTTGGTTTCTCACGACGATTGTAGCCAATGAGGATGCAGCAGTTTAGCCTATATTAGAGAGCGCAAGAGCATGGTTGCTTACATTTTACGATTCTCTCTAAACACGTTGACGTAGTTAATCATGTCTGGAAGGGGCAAAACCGGCGGAAAAGCTCGTGCCAAGGCCAAGACTCGCTCATCAAGAGCAGGACTGCAGTTCCCAGTGGGTCGCGTGCATAGGCTCCTCAGTAAAGAGAACTACGCTGAGCGTGTTGGTGCCGGCGCTCCGGTCTACTTGGCCGCCGTGCTGGAGTATCTGACTGCTGAGATTCTGGAGTTGGCTGGGAACGCCGCCCGCGACAACAAGAAGACCCGCATCATTCCCCGGCACCTGCAGCTCGCTGTGCGTAACGATGAGGAGCTGAACAAACTGCTCGGCGGAGTGACTATCGCTCAGGGTGGAGTGCTGCCCAACATCCAGGCTGTGCTTCTGCCGAAGAAGACCCAGAAGCCAAAACCAAGTAATTTCACCCACTGCTGCGTTTCAGTATCCAAAGGCTCTTTTAAGAGCCACCCATATTTACTTTAAAAAGTTCACCAACACTGTTGTAGCAAATGTATGCAAAAGAGTTATAAATATCTTGTTATAAGAGGGTACCTGAAATAATGAGACTTGGAAGTCTATAGTCTATACCAGCTGATGCTGGTAGTTACACATTATACCGTTTTAGTTAAATTAGTTTTTATTAACTTATTTTAGTTGAGCAGGAATATGATCAAGAATGAGATCGGAATAGTATTTTCAGAGTGGAACCAATGTTCTCCAGTCAGGACGGCACTATACACTTGTCCATGTGCGAGTTGTGTTCGGCAGACAGTACTATGTTTTCCTGAAGACTTGTAAAAAAAAAAAAAGCTCAGGATTTTAAGACCGACCTGCGCTTTCAGAGCTCAGCTGTCATGGCCCTGCAGGAGGCGAGCGAGGCCTATCTGGTCGGCCTTTTTGAAGACACCAATTTGTGCGCTATCCACGCCAAGAGAGTGACGATCATGCCCAAGGACATACAGCTTGCCCGCCGTATTCGCAGAGAGCGCACTTAAATATTAAACTCCGCTTAAACCTCACAACGGCTCTTTTAAGAGCCACCTCATTGTTTCAGAAAAATCCGCACGTTTATCCATTTTCTTAGGTTATTACGGGATTGGGTTTCTACATATTTTATGCATTATGACTGCAAGCAAAAGCTTACACAATTTATCATATCAATATTTAATATGCAACAATACACGTTTAATTTATAATCTATTAGTCACTTAAAGCTTGTGTATGGCTTTAATCATAAGACTTTTGTGTTTTGATATAAACCTTAGTGAAATATAAGTGTAGTGTCACATTACTAAGTGCTTTTGACACTGACTTGGGCTGATATTTTAGTTTACAAATGTAGTAGATAAAGTAGTAGAAGATTCCTTTAAGAAAGTAATAATTACGTATCCTAAAGTAGTAGAGAATATTTTTAACTCTTGCCCTTCTTCCAAACTTGCTTGATAGTTATTTTTCTTTGTACATGATAACTATTTTAATAGAAATATTGAAGCATATTTAATGAGACTTTTATTTTTTTTCCATCACCAAACAAAATGACCTTACGTCAATTAAATAATTTCAATAATACATTTGGAGGCGTTCAGTGCTGCTGTATGTTAGTATTGAGACTCCGTACTGGTATATGCATTTGAATGTTAAGGCTATTTCAGCAGATTGGCTCAATTTGTCCACATTCACATTGTGCATAACGTGGTAGGTGCTGTCTGCTTAGTCGCACACAGGGACAAATCAGTAGCCCGGCGTAATTCTGTGAATGCCTCCTGATTCACAATGCCGCTCATGCTCAAATCGTTCAGCAGATCAGCCTCGTACGCCTGCAAAACCGCCATGGTGTGCAAGGAAGCGCCAGCCTGACCTGCTGCTTGGAACGCCTTCCCTACCAGGGCATCATCACATAATTTTTATAATTCATTGTGGAGGTATCAAAAAAGAGGAGAAAGCAGCGTTTGGCGCCATCTCCTGGCCACCCGGCAGAAATCTGCTTGTGTAATTTTGCCATTTAGGGTGAGCTTGCTCCTGTTACCAATCAATGTGTAGTCGTTCGACTGCACGCATTATGACTTAAAGCAACTCCTCATACTCTCTATCATCGTTAGAGGATCATTCTGAGGTAGCTACTTCCATTTTCACAGAAGCAGGAGAACGAATCTCTTCCGTATACTCACGAGAAGCACCGGAGTGAGCTCGTGAAGTGAAAGGAGAGAGTACGTGATCGGGGGAGAGGGCGAGAGAAAGGAGGGACTCCGTCTCTCGTGTCTCGGGCAGATCCACTTGTGATTACCAAGAATGCAGCGCGGCTCGTGGTTCCCTAAGAACGTGAGGCGCGCGCAGAGCATTTTCATCGGGAGATTATCACAGGGCTCACACCCTCCTTTAAGTCCAAGGAGAGCGTGGCTCTCACCCAAACATTCAAAATAGAGGATATGAGTATTGCCTTCGGAAAGGTAGTTATCGCAAAGGCATCTAATTCTAAACTCCGCCATTTTGTCTGGTGAGTTTTATGTTTTTTTAGATTGAGAATGGAACTCCACAAGGAAGTACAGTGAGTCCTTTATTGTTTTGCATAATGATAAATGATGTACAGTATTTGAAGAATTGGATAATGGACTAGGGCAGTGTTTTTCAACCACTGTGCCGCGGTACACTAGTGTGCCGTGAGAGATCATCAGGTGTGCCGTGGGAAATTATTCAATTGCTGGTGGCTCAGTCGGTTAAGGCTGTGGGTTACTGGGTTACTGAGCGGAAGGTCGGGGATTCGAACCCCAGCATTGCCAAGTTGCCACTGTTGAGCCCTTGATCAAGGCCCTAAACCCTATCTGCTCCAGGGGCGCTGTAAACTGGCTGACTCTGCGCTCTGACCCCAGTTTCCTAATTGGGATATGTGAAAATTGAGCAATTTCCCTCTGGGATTAATACAATTCTATAAAATAAAAAAAATTTAAATAAAAAATTAATTGGTCTAATACCCCTATCTCACCTATGCGGCTTCGCGCACTGGCCGTAAATACGGTTCATTATGGTATTATTATCACATTGATAAGAATGACTGTATATTGTTAATTGCATTTTTTTTATTTGAAAGAAGAAATATGAAATCATAAAATACTTTTTCTTTGTGTTTATTTGATTCCTGTTCAAGACACTTCGATAAGAATGGCTGTATTTTGTTAATATAGGCTACAGAGTTAAAATTTTTTTACAGTTTCGATTGTTGGTGTGCCTTGTGATTTTTTTCAATTAAAAATGTACCTTGGCTCAAAAAAGGTTGAAAAACACTGGACTAGGGTTCTCGCTCTTTGCGGATGATGGGGCAATATTGAAAAGGGGAAGGAATATTGAATTTATTGTATTTATTGTTTCATGCATATTTGCACAACCAATGACACTTTAATTCTATATACATATATACTCTATTTGCAATATTTTATTATGCCCTTATTGTACAGTTAATTTTACTAGTTAAAATTATTTCTTTAGTATTTCCTTTTTATTGATTATTTATTTTACATACAAGCTTTTATTTTCTTTTTAAGGTCACTGGCGGTCGTATAAGCATTTCACTGCATATTATACTGTGTATGACTGTGTATGTGACAAATAAAATTTGAATTTGAATTAAAGAATTACAGGAGGCTATTGCAAAAGTTGAAGATTGGTCATATAAATGGGGTTTTAAATTTTCTGTTGACAAAAGAAAGAAAAAAATTGGAAGCGAGGTAAAGTTAAAATTATATAATCAAAAACTAGAAAGTTTTTAGGGATATGGTTTGATGAAAGAGTTACATGGTCTTTGCATATTCAGAATATAGTGGACAAATGTAAGAAAATAATAAATACAATGAGGTGTCTACTTGGTAGTGAATGGGGGGCAGATAGGATGGCATTAAAAGCCATGTATAGTGGACAGGTTAGATCAGTGTTAGATTATGGGTGTGTGGTGTACGGATCAGCAGCAGAGATGTCTCTGAAAAAATTAGATAAAATACAACATCAGGTATTGAGATTGTGTACAGGAGCTATAAAAACTACTCCTATTGCATCATCACAGGTTGAAATGGGGGAAATGCCACTAGAAATGAGAAGGGTACAGTTATCAATAACATTTTGGGCTAGCATCCAACACTAGATACTTTAAAGCCGTGTTGGGAAAAAGAGAGGAGGGAAACTTAAAGTTTTGGATGGACAGTGATACAGAAAGCAACAGAACTTAAAGTGAATCAATTAAATGTGAGTCCAACTGTTCCACTTCCAGTAGTAAAACCTTGGTTATTTGCAGATGTTACAGTAGATTTTTCATTGTTAGAACAGAAAAACAGCCAATGTATGTAATATGCAGACATATAACTACGGTTATGTTCAGATATACACAGATACAGTACATCAAAGAGTCCAGACAACAAGACAGGAGCAGCGTTTGTTGTTCCAGGATTTAAGATATCAGTAAAGAAAAGGATTAGTGAAGAATTATCTGTTTATACAGGGGAAATGATTGCATTACAGTTGGCAGTACAGTGGATAGAAGAAATAAGACCTCTGAAATCAGTCATTTGTTCAGATTAAAGTTCATCATTGATTAGTCTACAATACAACCATTCGGAACGTAGACCAGACATTTTAATGGAAATAATGCAAACAATATACATAATTCAGATGATGGGGATTGCAGTGGTATTTTTGTGGGTGCCAGCACATTTTGGTATCCAAGTAAATGAAAAAGCAGATAAAGAAGCGGTTAAAAACAATGATATCAATTTAATTGTTCATTTAAGTAAATATGAAATCAAGAGTATTATTAGGAAAAGACTGAGGGAAAGGTGGCAAAAAGAATGGGATGAAGAGAAAAAAGGTCGATGGATTTATAGAATTCAAAGGAAAGTGGGAGAGATGAGAAGTGCAGGGAGAAACAGAAGAGATGAAGTAGTAGTATCTAAGAAGACCTAAGAAGGGCTCGAAGAAGGCTGTGACCAAGACCAAAGCAAAGGAGGCAAGAAGCGCAGAAAGTCCAGGAAGGAGAGCTACGCTCTACGTGTACAAAGACCTGAAGCAGGTTCACCCCGACACCGGAATTTCATCCAAGGCGATGGGAATCATGAATTCATTCTTCAACTACATCTTCGAGCGCATTGCCGGTGAGTCTTCGCGTCTGGCTCACTACAACAAACGCTCCACCATCACTTCTAAGGAGATCCAGACCGCTGTGCGCCTGTTGCTGCCCGGCGAGTTGGGCAAGCACGCGGTGTCCGAGGGCACCAAGGCCGTGACCAAATACACCAGCTCCAAGTAAAGCACGTCACCGCCTTCATCAACACAACGGCTCTTTTAAGAGCCACCCATGTTGTCCGTCAAAGAGCGAATATATAATATATAATATATATATTATTTTATTTTTTTTTTATGTGGGATAATGAGCCTTAACATTGTATTTTTCTTTTTCATTTCTTTGGCTAAAGGTATGCTTGCTGTCACGTTTGTCAGCTGGTGGATAACTATATTCTGTTTGAGGGAAAGAAGTGGATTATCCTCTAACAGGAAGACACGATTGCTGATGTTATTTTATGTATAAAACCTGTGTAGTGGCGATGGTGAGATGATGCCTCATTTACAGTAGGTGGACTGCTCATTACCGTCGCGATCACCGCCATGGAAATGCGGCAGCTGCCAAAATAAACCAGTAGCATTTCGAAATAATTGACCGCCAGGTGGCACAAAATGACATTTTCCGTCATTTACATAAATCACTGATCACATTTAAACTATTTATTCATAATTTACTCCAATAAAGAGCCATATAAGAACTGTGGCACACCTAAAAATAAATGCAGGATTATTTTTTATAGTCTAAATAAAAATGCTTTTATAAATGTGGGCTACTGTTATCGACTTCAAATATTTGTTAAAACAGCCAGGAAACTCACTCTGACCATTTTAATAATTAATTGATAAATTAGTGATTCCTTTGGTTTCGGCTGTGCTGAAGGTGATCATGTCATCTCGTTGTCTCCGCAGCAGGGAGTGCGCCTATAATTCGGTTAATTTTCTGACGCGCTCAAGTTCACCAAAACCAATACAGAACCCCGTTTACTTTATTTATTGAACAAAATCATAAAGTTTTTTCGTCATTGTGAGTGCACCTAAATAAAAGTAGAGTCTTATAAAAGCTACAAATTTAAAGAACACAAAATATGCCTACGCCTCATTAAGCCTTGAGAGAACGAACTGATGCCTGAGGCCTCAGTCTATAGTTATATAGCGCCACTCAGCGGTAAAAGCCAGCAAACAGACAAACCCAAATGCTATCGCCATAGGCCGTGACGGTAGAAGTCACATGCTGCTTGTGCACCCACACACACACTGCTTGTGTCGAGGTGAAACATGTCGCTGTAAATTTAGCTATATTATATATATTATAATTATAACTTAGCACTGTCGCCTTGCACCTCCAGGGTCTGGGCTCGATTCCCGTCTCTGTGTGCATGGAGTTTGCATGTTCTCCCCGTGCTTGGTGGGTTTCCTCCGGGTACTCCGGTTTCCTCCCACAGTCCAAAGATATGCAGGTTAGGCTAATTGGCGTTCCTAAATTGCCCGTAGTGTGTGATTGGGTGTGTGAGTGTGTGTATGTGTGTGTGCGCCCTGCGATGGATTGTCACCCAAAACTAGTTTTTTTTTTCAGCTTAGGCTCTTGTCCAAGGCCAACCCATTTTTTATTAAATAAGATCTTGAAAAGTATATACTCTTCCATATTTTATACAATGAGGGTGGATTTTTTGTTTTATATTGACAAAGTGTAAAATTATTGGGCTGCATCAAGCAAAGAAAACAATTAAGGATTTTTTTTTTTATTCCTGGACCTGGGAATAAAACACCTTAAACACATTATTAAAACCCGGAAGAGAAATGAACTTCAAAATGAAATAAAAATAAAAGCATTTACAATTTCCATCCAGAATCTTCCCTGATGGCCATATTCCAGGATTCTGAGTATTAAAGAGTGGTTCTGGGAGTATGAGGAATCATTTTCATACATGAATGGGTGTGTGTGTGTGAGAGAGAGAGAGAGAGAGAGAGAGAGAGAGAGACACACACACACACACCTACCACGTTATGCACAATGTGAATGTGGACAAATTGAGCTGCTGAAATAGCCTTAACATTCAAATGCATATACCAGCACGGAGTCTCAATACTAACATACAACAGCACTGAACGCCTCCAAATGTATTATTGAAATGATTTAATTGACGTAAGGTCATTCTGTTTGGTGATGGAAAAAAATAAAAGTCTCATTAAATATTCTTCGATATTTCTATTAAAATAGTTATCATGTACAGAGAAACATAATTATCAAGCAAGTTTGGAAGAAGGGCAAATAATCTTATTAAAGCCATACACAAGCTTTAAGTGACTAATAGATTATAAATTAAACGTGTATTGATGTATATTAAACATTGATGCGCTAAATTGTGTAAGGTTTTGCTTGCAATCATAATGCATAAAATGTACAAACCCAATCCCGTAATAACCTAAGAAAATGGATAAATGTGCGGATTTTTCTGAAACAATGAGGTGGCTCTTAAAAGAGCCGTTGTGAGGTTTAAACGGAGTTTAATATTTAAGCGCGCTCTCCGCGAATACGGCGGGCCAGCTGTATGTCCTTGGGCATGATCGTCACTCTCTTGGCGTGGATAGCGCACAAATTGGTGTCTTCAAAAAGGCCGACCAGATAGGCCTCGCTCGCCTCCTGCAGGGCCATGACAGCCGAGCTCTGAAAGCGCAGGTCGGTCTTAAAGTCCTGAGCGATTTCCCTCACCAGACGCTGGAACGGCAGCTTACGGATTAGCAGCTCGGTAGACTTCTGATAACGGCGAATCTCCCTCAGAGCCACAGTGCCGGGCCTATAACGGTGAGGCTTCTTCACGCCGCCGGTAGCCGGCGCACTTTTGCGGGCAGCTTTAGTGGCGAGCTGCTTCCTAGGCGCCTTACCACCGGTGGATTTACGCGCGGTCTGCTTGGTTCTTGCCATCGTTTACAAACTGCTTGTACTTCTTCAAAGAAAATCAAAATGAGGGACACGAGAGAACGCGCCCTATTTACAGCCTAACGCTCGGCTGCGCTGATTGGGCGTCTTGAAAGCGCCGACTGTCATTGGCTCCAACCCGTTACGTCACCCCGTAACGTAACGAGGCTCCTCTTTCATTGGCTCCTCTCCTACCACCGACTCGGTTTGAAACTCCCTTATCATCTTCATGGAAAACTGAGCGGGCTGCTTGCGTTTTAAAACAAAATTTATTGAATGTCACTCACAAGGATATACATTGTTTTATACATATCCATCACAAAATTATGAACATTTATAATGCAACGTTAAAACATGGTTGCAAATTTCATGCACATTTCCTTTTTTTTTTTTTTTTTTTTTACAAGTCTTCAGGAAAACAGTACTGTCTGCCGAACACAACTCGCACATGGACAAGTGTATAGTGCCGTCCTGACTGGAGAACATTGGTTCCACTCTGAAAATACTATTCCGATCTCATTCTTGCTCAACTAAAATAAGTTAATAAAAACTAATTTAACTAAAACGGTATAATGTGTAACTACCAGCATCAGCATTTCTATAGACTTCCAAGTCTCATTGTTTCAGGTACCCTCTTATAACAAGATATTTATAACTGATATGCATACATTTGCTACAACAGTGTTGGTGAACTTAAGAAAAACGCAGTTTTTATAGTAAATATGGGTGGCTCTTAAAAGAGCCTTTGGATACTGAAACGCAGCAGTGGGTGATATTACTTGGTTTTGGCCGGCTTCTCGGTCTTCTTCGGCAGAAGCACAGCCTGGATGTTGGGCAGCACTCCACCCTGAGCGATAGTCACTCCGCCGAGCAATTTGTTCAGCTCTTCATCGTTACGCACAGCGAGCTGCAGGTGCCGGGGAATGATGCGGGTCTTCTTGTTGTCGCGGGCGGCGTTACCAGCCAACTCCAGAATCTCAGCAGTCAGATACTCCAGCACAGCGGCCAAATAGACCGGAGCGCCGGCACCAACACGCTCAGCGTAGTTCCCTTTACGGAGGAGCCTATGGACGCGGCCCACGGGGAACTGCAGTCCAGCTCTTGATGAACGAGTCTTGGCCTTGGCACGAGCTTTTCCGCCGGTTTTGCCCCTTCCAGACATGATTAACTACGTCAACGTGTTTAGAGAGAATCGTAAAATGTAAGCAACCATGCTCTTGCGCTCTCTAATATAGGCTAAACTGCTGCATCCTCATTGGCTACAATCGTCGTGAGAAACCAACCAATCACTAACACGCCGTCGAATTCCGACTTCTCTTCAACACCCACCCGCCCCTGTCTCGTCAAAAGATAACAGAAATAGATGAGTTTTGTTGATTTCACTTCACACGCATTATTAAAAGACCTTTTATACTTCTTGTTTAAATGCATGCATGTCAATATACTCGTTACATTCCCAGAATAAACTGTATACTTTAACAAAATCTTAAAATCATCATTCCTTAGAATCTTATAGTATTAATCACATGGTTGTTCTATTCATGTACTTTAACAAAAAAGTGGATTATTGCTCATTAAATGACAACGTGGGTGGCTCTTAAAAGAGCCGTTTGGGGGGAAATATGAAAGAAATAAACTTAACATGTTTACTTCTTTTTAGGGGCAGCCTTTTTCGCCTTAGGCTTGGCAGCCTTGGAGGCTTTGGCAGTCTTGGGTTTAACTGCCTTCGCCTTCTTGGGGCTCTTCGCTGCCTTTTTAGGGGTCGCCGGTTTTTTCGCCTTCTTGGGGCTCTTGGTGGCTTTCTTGGCGGCGGAGGCAGGTTTCTTTACCTTCTTAGGAGACTTCTTGGCGGCGGCAGATTTCTTCGCCGCTACCTTCTTGGGCTTCTTCGCCGCCGCGGGCTTTTTGGCGGCCGGCTTCTTCGCTTTGGGTGCGGTTTTCTTGGCTTCGGTCTGCTTCTTGTTCAGCTTGAAAGAGCCAGACGCGCCGGTGCCTTTTGTCTGAACCAAGACCGCTTTTTCTACCAGACTCTTGACGGCGAGCTTGACGCGGGAATTGTTCTTCTCCACATCGTATCCACCGGCAGCCAGAGCTTTCTTCAGAGCAGCGAGAGAGATGCCATTCCTCTCCTTGGACGCGGAAACCGCTTTGACGATCAGCTCGCCGACGCTAGGCCCGGCTTTCTTTGGCCGTGAAGCTGCTTTCTTCTTGGGCGCTTTGGCCGGCGCGGCGGCGGGCGCGGGAGCCACTTCTGCCATCTCTCAGGGAGTTAAGTAGAATAAACGAGTGTAACGCTGATCACGCTGTAAAACACTGGAACCTCCCCTCTGATCTTAAAGCACACATGAGAACGGTGTAGACTCAACCCGGCAGCGGCTGAATGACTGCGCTTCCGTCACACGATAGCGAGTGTGTTTTCTCTGGACATTTCTCTGCGAATATCCGAGTTCCGACAGCAGATCTCAAGCGTGTAAGCACACGTTTCGTGAGAAAGGCCTTTCCTCTTTCTTCCGAGGCCCGACACGGTCAGCTAGACAGCCGCACTCTCGCGCAGTAGCCATAAAAGTGCTCGGCGCGCCTGCAGCTCGAGCCGGCGGACTGCGCATTTCGTGCGTGTCGTGTGTAAAAACCGGACAAAAACAGGTCGCACCGGTGTAAGAACTCTGGTCCGAACTGAAGGCCAGTCCTGTCAGTGAGCTCGGTGTATGAGCACTGGCCGAGCGCTGTGTGTAGGATTTGAAACGGAGCTTGTTTTGGCCGGTGTAAAGCACAGCTTAGGGGGACAGGTTGAGCGAGCGAGCGAGTGTGTGTGTGTCAGATGTGGGGGGGGGGGGAGTTTTGTTTATTTGTTTGTTTGTTAGTTAGCTAGCACCCATCTAAGAAATGTCCCTCACTATACAGTCCTATGATCACATGGTGGACCTTCAGTTAGCAAAGTGATTCACTGTTGCAGGTGATTGTGTACTGTTCAGGGCCGTGCAGAGACGTTTAAAGGGGCGGATGCTCAAAGTAAAAAAGGATAGAACTGGTAGGGTGAAAATGTATAATTTTTTTTATCTATACAGACAGTGTGTGTGTCCTGTTAGCACCTTCTAGACATCACAGAGCACAGAACATTACAGCAGCAACTTTAAATTGGAGGGATTAGATTGTAGAACTGTAAAATCTTCTTTCTTTCTTCCTTTCATTAAAATATTAAAATACAGCAGTAAAAAAATAAACCAACATGAGGATGAATCAAACATTTTATTAATCAGAAAACAAAAACAACAGGGTATGTTTTGCTGCTGTAAAATCAGTAATGTTTGTCGCGCTATTGCACAAACAGCACGCTCATTTATTTCAATTCATTTGTTGTTATAGACTATAGTGTGCGCTGTACACCCTATTTACTGTTTTGTTGCAGTCTACACCTTCCAATTAATTTGCCTGCTTGTCCTCCAGCTCCGCACCACCCAGTCTGCAGAAAATGCGTGTGCACTTTACATGTTTTTGCCATTTGTGGATAATGGCTCTCGCTGTGGTTCGCTGGAGTCCCAAAGCTTTAGAAATGGCTTTATAACCTTTACCAGACTGATAGATCTCAATTACTTTTGTTCTCATTTGTTCCTGAATTTCTTTGGATCTTGGCATGATGTCTAGCTTCTGAGGTGCTTTCGGTCTACTTCTCTGTGTCAGGTAGCTCCTATTTAAGTGATTTCTTGATTGAAACAGGTGTGGCAGTAATCAGGCCTGGGGGTGACTACAGAAATTGAACTCAGGTGTGATAAACCACAGTTAAGTTATTTTTTAACAAGGGGGGGGGGGCAAACATTTTTTCACACAGGGCCATGTAGATTTGGAGTTTTATTTCTCCCTTAATAATGTAAACCTTCATTTAAAAACTGCATTTTGTGTTCAATTATGTTATCCTTGACTAATAGTTAACGGTTTTTGATGAGCAGAAACATTTAAGTGTGACAAACATGCAAAAAAATAAGAAATCAGGAAGGGGGCAAATAGTTTTTCACACCACTGTATATACCCACTAAACATTGGACGTCGGATAGACGTGCAGATCATGTCCATATTGGGTCCGTCGGTCCATGACCAATTCTGGACATCTATTCAACATCCAGGCGGCGCGGTGGTGTAGTGGTTAGCACTGTCGCCTTGCACCTCCAGGGTCTGGGTTCGATTCCCCGGCCAGGCTCGATTCCCGTCTCTGTGTGCATGGAGTTTGCATGTTCTCCCCGTGCTTGGTGGGTTTCCTCCGGGTTCTCCGGTTTCCTCCCACAGTCCAAAGACATGCAGGTTAGGCTAATTGGCGTTCCTAAATTGCCCGTAGTGTGTGATTGGGTGTGTGAGTGTGTGTATGCCCTGCGATGGATTGGCACCCTGTCCAGGGTGTACCCCGCCTAGTGCCCGAAGTCTCCTGGGATAGGCTCCAGGTCCCCCGCGACCCTGAACACAGGATTAAGCGGTATAGAAAATGAATGAATGAATGAATGAATATTCAACATCCAAACTTGGTCCACTATTTGGATGTCCAACCATGACCCAACTTGGACGTCATTTTGCCGACCTAATCTGGCTTATTTTTTTTGGACGTCATTTTGACGTCCAAACTAGGTCCACTATTTGGACGTCCAACGATGACCCAACTAGGATGTCATTTTGATGTTCAACATTTGACCTAATCTGACTTAGACCAGAGACATTTCCCCAAGAGGGTGAAGTAACCTGCCACAAAGCATGTTGGTCGTCAGCTGCTGCCCCGCCCACGCCACTATATGTTTTTCTTTTTTACATTTTCCTGTTTCCCTTTAACAGTTTTTATTTTATTTAAAGCCTATAATCAAGAGTTATTTATGTTTTTATTTTATAAAAATAATATTGCATTTTGAGAATCCAGAAGACCCTCTGAGAACAGCATTTATGTCCATACTGGACTCCGTAGGCGTAAATCAGTGTGTAGTAGGACCCACTCATAAAGCAGGTCACACTTTAGACTTAATAATATTTTTCGGATTAAGTATAAGAAATGTATTCACAATTCCACTGTCTGAAATTATCTCAGATCACTATCTTGTCTCCATTCAAGTGTGTCACAGTGATAATGTACGCACAGCACCGCGCTACCGTATTAAACGTACTTTCACATCAACTACCACACAGAGTTTTATCAGTAATCTCCCAGAGTTACCAACTTCGATTAGGTCACCGTCTGACCCCACAGAACTCGATCAGGCGACTGAATATTTAGAGTCGACATTTCGTTGTACCTTAGATAATGTAGCTCCAGCTAAAAGAAAAATTATTAGAGATAAGAAACTCGCTCCCTGGTATAACGATCACACGCGCACTTTAAAACAGACCGCTCGGAAATTAGAGCGTAAATGGCGTCAAACTAAATTGTTGGTATTTCAAATAGCATGGAAAGAGAGCATCCTGAATTATAGGAAAGCTCTTAGTGTAGCTAGATCAACGTATCTCTCCACGCTTATAGAAGAAAATAAAAATAATCCTAGATTTTTATTTAATACCGTAGCCAAATTAACCAGAAATAAGACCACTACAGAAATCTCCACAACAACATCATGCAATAGTGAGGACTTCATGAACTTTTTTAATAATAAAATTGTAAATATCAGGCATAAAATTGAGGCTTTGAAACCGAACAATGTAATTGATACAGATGTTAACCTAGCCATGTCAGATTCAAACCTAGAATACTTTACTCCCCTTGAAGAGAATGAACTAATTTCACTCATCTCTTCTGCAAATTCATCAACCTGTATATTAGATCCTATACCGACACATTTTCTTAAACAGATAGTACCAGTAATAACAGAACCGCTGTTGAGAATAATTAATTCCTCACTCAGCATTGGTTATGTTCCAAAATCTTTTAAATTAGCAGTTATCAAACCAATAATTAAGAAACCTGACCTCGACCCCTGTCAGCTGTCCAATTACAGGCCAATATCAAACCTCCCCTCTATCTCTAAGATTCTGGAAAAGATAGTAGCAGAGCAGCTATGCTCATATCTACATAGAAATGGCATACATGAACTGTATCAGTCAGGATTTAGGCCTCATCACAGCACAGAAACAGCACTCGTTAAAGTAGTAAATGACCTCCTATTGGCCTCTGATCAGGGTTGTGTAACTATGCTTGTATTATTCGACCTCAGTGCAGCTTTTGACACCATTGATCATGCTATTCTTCTTCACAGATTAGAAAATGTAGTAGGAATTAAGGGTACAGCCCTCTCCTGGCTCAGATCCTATTTGACCGATCGTTATCAGTATGTAGACTTAAATGGTGATTATTCTGCATGTTCTCTAGTGGAGTTTGGCGTTCCGCAGGGTTCAGTTTTAGGCCCACTGCTTTTTTCCCTTTACATGCTTCCTCTGGGCAACATAATCCGTAAGCATGGTATTAGTTTTCATTGTTATGCTGACGACACACAGCTATACGTCTCAACAAAACCTGATGAGAAAAACCATCTTTCTAAAGTTGAGCAATGTGTGCAGGACATAAGAAATTGGATGCTAATTAAGTTCCTTCTGCTTAATCCGGATAAGACAGAAGTTCTAGTCATAGGACCGCATACAGCTAGAAGTAAAATCTTAGATCACAACGTAACTTTAGATGGCCTTTCTGTTCCATCAAGTGCAACAGTAAAAGACCTAATCTATATATCGTAATCTATAACATCAATTAACATCAACTATTATAGCTGAACCTAACACTTAACACTGTATAAATGCAGATCATTTCCTGCTATCTGTTTCACCCAGATGAGGATGGGTTCCCTGTTGAGTCTGGTTCCTCTCAAGGTTTCTTCCTATTACCATCTCAGGGAGTTTTTCCTTGCCACTGTCGCCCTCGGGCTTGCTCACCAGGGACTATCTGAACATTTTGATTCATACACATTCACATTCCATACAAACTTAAATAATTATTTTGATTGTGTAAAGCTGTTTTGAGACAATGTCAATTGTTAAAAGCGCTATACAAATATACTGTATATATATATAGACATATATATATATAGACATGCGGGGCAACGGCACCACAAAACATGTCGGTCGTCAACCGCTGCCCCGCCCACACCACTATGTATGTATGTATGTATGTATGTATATATATATATATATATATATATATATATATATATATATATATATATAAGCCCACCACCACCTTCCCTTACCCCATACCTTAATAAAGGGCCACCAGTGACACTAACATGGTGAAATGCAAGTTTACCACTATGATTTATTTTCATTATATGACTTAATAAAATACTATCTCTGTCACTTAAAGGCTTTTGAACATGCTTTATGTTTTTATGCAGGCTTACTTTATTTAACTGCATATGATGTATAGGCTACTGTGATCTTAGTTGTATTACTTTGACATGTTTTTTCCTGCATTATTGTTTTTTTTCTTTGATAATATTGAGAATTCTATAGGTTGTATTTTCTTATAGATACTAATAGAGGGATTGTATTATTGGACGCTACAGAAAGAACACAGTCTGTCACAGTTGTAAGTGTTTTGTTGTACTTTAGTTACTTTTGTTTTATTTTTATTTTTTTGCCAGAAAACGTATACTTGCATATTTTCACTGAAGAATGAAGATGAAGAGACCACATCTGCTGTGACAGAAGTGGACAATGCTGGTAGATCCACTGAGGTAGGATGCATATAATGCAGCGCCCCCTTTTTACATTAGAGTAATAAACTGTCATTGTTCTTTCACAGTACATACCTGGGGATTTCTCCACGAATGAAGGTCCTTCAACCTCAAGGCACAATCTAATCAATGTAAGAATATTTGTGCAGATGTCCATATTTTAATTTTATTGTCTGACAGAATCTTATTTATTTTATTATTTTTAATAATAAATCCTAGTTTCCTTCCTAGTTGTCAGCAAAGGAGCTGTATAAGGTCCATCTTCAAAAACAAATATGAAAAAGTGACATGGAGATGGACCTTAAATGGAAGAGAAAAGGCTATCCATTAAAAAAGCAACACTAGAAATTGAATTACTAGAGGATCACCTTAAGATGAGAACTTGTGTGTATATTAATCTGTTGCATGTAAAAAGTGTTGTGTGTGTATAAAGCAATGTCATTAAAATAACACATTTTATTTCATTTTACTTTCATTGTTTTTCAGGAAATAAATAAAAATGAACTGTCCAGCAGACCAGTGCAAACTATTTCATAAAAGTAATTTTGACAAATACTGTCGTCCATCTCTGTTGTGTGCAAAAATCTGTAGAGGTTCCTCTGGGCCATCTTCTTCAATACAAGGATGGTGGCTCTCTCCTCTTATATTGGCAATATTGTGAAGCACAACACAAGCCGCTATGGTGTTGCATGCCCTCTCTGGACTGACCCGGAGCCCACGCAGACACTGAAACCTAGACTTGAGGATCCCTATGGTCATCTCCACCTTGGCCCGTATTCAGCTGTGAGCCAGGTTATAGCTTGTCTATGGTCCAGGATCAGGTTCAGGGTAGGGTGTCATTAAATAAATAGGGCAGACAAGGGTATCCTCTGTCCCCCAGCAAGTAACCAGTGTACTGTCCTGTAATGATTCAAGTGTACAATATATATAAAAAATAAAAAAAAAACATTGTATAGAGCAAAACATACCCTGCTGAAATGTCTGGCATAATGATGACTTGTGGAAAATTCTGTCATCGTGCACAGATCCTGGCCATTTTGCTTCACCATTAGTAATGATGTGAGTTGCCTCACATATTAAAAAGTAATGAGTTTAATGATTTTAACAAGGCAAGAAATTAAGCACACAAAATTAAGTTGTTACCTGTACATTGATACTATGAATAGATTTCCTATTACCATACTGTAGTCTCACTCATTTATTGAAGGAGCTTTAATAGGAATGTGGATGTCGTCTATGCACCCAATTACATTTGGAAACCCTGAAATAGAAAGTCATATATGGAAGGATCAAGTGTGTGTGTGTGTGTGTGTGTGTGTGTGTGTGTGTGTGTGCAGGATGAATACATGTATACAGTAGATCTAAATAGTATGACTACATATTAAATATGCGTCATCGATTTTACTACAAGGACAAATCTGCCGCTCTGTGGAATTCTTCTTTAATACCACACAGAGGTTTATGTCCAGGGACCTGCTGTACACATGTGTGTAAGAAGTGTTTAAGTGCCAGACAAACAGTTGCCTTTCCCACATGCTCTGCATCACCCACATTGTACAAAAAATGCCCTGACGCAAAAAAAACGAAGTGCTATGCACGGAATGTTTTCTAAGCGCAGACCCGCCATTTGTGTCATTTGCAATATGCGGTTTCAGGAGATGTGTTAAGTAAATTAACGATTCCATTGAAAACCAATAAAACTCTTTCTAATAATCATTAGGAAATGAAAAAACATCAATACGAGGTCTTATAACTCTCTCCCGGTGAAAAAAACCTGGTATAATTTGTGCCTCCACGTCCACGGGATCCTCATCAAAGGGGCGTGGCCTGCTGAATAACCTTCTGAAACAAACTTACCCTGGAACATAACCTGCTACCGAGCAGGTTATCTTCAGAAAGTAAGTTGCTATGGTTACATAGAAAGTTACCTCCGTTTTTGGAACCGGAAGTTGAGGTTATCCACTAACTTACCCTCAAACTTATCCGGGTATGTCACATAACCTGCTTTCTGGAACACCCCCCTGTTTGTATAACACATTGTATTCTGATTAGATTCTAACTGCATTTCATTGGCTCTGTTCATGAACTCTGCACATTGACAAAGTTAATTCTAATCTAATCTAATTTACTCTAAATCACACAGAAAAATCACATTTTAGTGAATTAATGAATCACTTTTTAGAAAATTATCTGCACTTGTTACTCATTAGTAATTGTAATTGCAGTAATTGTTGTATAGTTACAGTATATACTCCCAATTATAAGTTAAAGAAACAAAACACATCAACACAGTTGCTAAAATTGTTTATGCAGTATTGGAGGGACGGGGGGGACGGAGGACGGATTCTAGGCAATCATTGATTAAATATCATTAAAATATTTCTCATTTTGGAATTATTATTTTATTAAAAGATAAACAAACTCAAGACAAACTCACTCATACACTATGGGCACTATGGGAACAATGGGAGTACCACCATGGGAGGAAACTCACCATGCACGGAGAGAACATGCCAACCACACAGACCCCAGTGGGAATTGAATCTGGACCCTGTAAGTGCAAAAAGAAAATGCTAACTGCTAAGCCACGAGTGGCCTAAATTTGATTAGTTACTAAAATAAATATTTAAAAAATTATTTAATGTCTAATCACAACTGTTTCATTGGAACAACCTGTTGAGGGTGAATTATATAAGTCAGAAAAATTACACACAGTCGGTCATTCCCATGAAACGTATGATGTGAAGATAAAAACAATGATATTCTATGCAATGTGGTTAAAGATTGATTTATTATTATTGTTGTTATTATTATTATTATTATTATTATTATTATTATTATTATTATTATTATAACTTAAACTAGTTTTCAAATTTAGAAAAATATTAAGCAAAGAAAACATTCTATATGACATTTAATAATCAGGATAGTGCTCTATTTTATTCACTTTATTCATCTTCTATACTCACTCACTCCACAGTCTTTGAAGTATCTGGAGGAAACTAACTAAGCATAAGAAGAACATGCAAACACTGTGTATTCAGATCTGAGGTGGCAATCGAACCCTCGTCCCCACAGTGCTAACCCATGCAAGTATAACAGTGCCAAATTTCCCCAAAGCAAAATAGCATGTTAAATTCTCTTCTCCAAAAGTGGATAACACTACACAAACTCATGGCAAATGTAAAAGGCAGTTTATTCTGCTGCGTGAACACAATACAAACAGAAAAATAGGTTGACTCTTTTATTAAAGCAAATTAATACATTTATATACTGTAAATACCATTCGACTTTTCACTCATGTTTTTTTTAATTACCTTTAAAAAAAAATTTTAAAGATTGAATACAAAATTATGCAGCATGTTGGTCAGTCCTGTTTGTAAAAAGAAAGGAAAATTATGACATGTTCATAGCAGCACACAAAAACTAGTGCAGGTTTAGTTTAAGCTAGGATTTGAGGAGATCTACAGTCCAGAATTTCACAGCTCTAAATCGAGCCGGTCAGGAAATGAGAGGAAAAAAAATTGAGCTTCTATACCATGGACTGGTTTCCACATATTTACAAACTTTAGTAACAAATCAAAACATGCATATTAATTTAGTTGCAACATGACCGTCTATTTGCTTGTTAATTCAACAACCAGAATCTTGTGCTTAATAATAGTTGAAATCTTCACACTTTTAGTGTACACTTTAACCATGGGTTCGAAAAATACACTTTTTCATTAGGCGAGCCAAAGCAAATAGAAATGGCCACTTCTGCTAAGGATGTACAGTAATACAATATTTCAGAACTAGACTGGACAGTAAACAGTAACAGGAAAACTGCCACTAGATGGCGCCACTTTGATACTGTGAAAAGCTTGAAGGCACTACATTTCACACAAGGTCCAAGTCAAGGCCCGATCTGGCAGCCCCGCCCCTAATCTGCATGTCTTTGAAGTACCTGGAGGAAACCCATAGATATATATACTGACTACATGTCGCCTTGGGCCTCTAAGCATACGTCAACATCGCCGCCATCTTGTGTCGGGGGAAGCCGCAGCTACCCTGCATTAGTTAACATTGGCAGAGAACTATCAACGATTAAAATCACCTTAATCTGCTTAATTTTCAACCGATTTTCAAGTCGTTTGGTTTATTATAAATGTCAGACATATATTTATGATAGACACACCTACATAACTAATTAATTTGTTCTAAACAATTGCACAAAACAATTACAAGGATAGTGATATGAAAAAAACAAGAATAATATAAGTATATATAAAATATAAATAAAGAGACAAATAATAGAGCAAAATTTTAATTAATAAAGGCATGAGTTAAACAAACAAAGCGGGGGAAAAAAACAATTATGGACTTCCTGACTAACAGACCTCAGAATGTTAGGATGGGGAACCGAACATCTGCATCTAGGCAGAAATTAAATCATCATATATCGTCCAAATTTCAAATAATTTTTTTTAGTTTTTTGGTTTGTTCCAACTGACAGACATGTATTTATGATCGAGTCCAGAGAAATTTGAAGCTTTTGATATTAATCTACTTCAAAACTAGGTGTAAGTTTATTATTCTTCCACTTCAGTGAACTTAAAATTAACTATTGTTACTTACTTTAGCCTAGTCTACTGCACACACAATGGCTACAATGGTGTGATACCCATACTTAAAAATACATGTTCATTAAAACAGTTGAATTGTACTGGTTTATTTTGTACATCAGCAAGCTTGCAATACAATGACCCAGCGTAAAATGGTTATATAATTTAAAATTTGCTCTATTATTTATCTATTTATTTATATTTTATATATACTTTATTTTATATTATTCATGTCTTTTTTCATATCAATATCAGGCATCCTTGTAATTGTTCTGTACATTGTAGAACAAATTAATTAGTTATGTAGGTGTGTCTATGTAAGTATTGTATTGTATATGATATATCACATACTTATGATAGAACAGGTTAATTAATTATTTTACTTATATCATATAAGTAAAATAATTAATTAATTTGTGTTCTATCATAAATATATGTCTGACATTTATAATAAACCAAACGGCTTGAAAATCGCTTGAAAATTAAGCAGATTAAGGTGATTTTAATTGTTGTTAGTTCTCTGCCAATGTTAACTAATGCAGAGTAGACGCGGCTTCCCCTGACACAAGATGGCGGCCGTGCTGACGCATCGTTCCTCTGGACAGCATCGTCAGAGGCGACGTCTAATCAGTATATATATCTATGGAGGAAACCAACCAAGCATAGGAGAACATACAAACACCATGCATTCAGATCTGAGGTGGGAAACAAACCCTCGTCCCCACAGTGCTAACCCATGGAAGTATAACAGTGCCAAAATTTCCCAAAGCAAAAAAGCATGTTAAATTATATGAACTGAACGGAAACTTGTTGCAATAAACATTTTTAATTTTTTTTACATTGCAATTTTATCTTAATTGAAAAAGTTCCCAGAGCCATGCTCCAAAGTCCTGTAGGATTTTATTATAACGTCATGTCCAGGACTGAATCTTGAATAACAAGTTATAAGCCTGTTTTTTGATTAAACACACACACACACACACACACACACACACACACACACACACACACACACACACACAACATGATTCACAATTAATGTGATTAAGTATGAATTGATTCACAATACTCACTCACATATACCAAATATATTCACATTTCTTAGACTTGTGTATATTCACATTTCAATTTCTTAGATTTCTTTGATTGTTTTTTGCATTTTTGTTCTGTTTTGGTGCAAGGTGCCAAAAAAAACAACAACAGAATGTCAACTTTTATTTTTAATATCACATTTATGCCACTTACCTAACACCAAGTAACCATAACATTATATCCACCCATCTAATATTGAGTGGGTCCCCCTTTTTTGTCAACCAAAACATTGATGCATTATGTGTTCTGACACCTTTCTATGGGAACCAGCATAAACCTTTCCAATAATGTGAGTTACAGTACAGTAGCTATCCTATTAGATCAGACTACACATGACCCTGTCGCTGGTTCACCAGGAACATCCCACAGGCTGTAATTATGGAGTTGCTCTAATCCAGTTGTTTACCCGACTCGATTTGGCCCTTGTTGAAGTAGCTCAAATCCTTATGCTTGCCCAATTTTTGACCTGGTGACAGGGTCAAAGGTGGTCCGGGCTCACTGATTCACGTGAGGAGTGAAGGCTGCCCCGTGTAGTCCAACACAAATTGAGGAATAGGTTAATGCTGGTTCCCACCGAGAGGGTTAGTATTTGCCCCTATCTTTGCTAGTTCACATTTATGATTTAAAGTGTTACTCGTTTTTTTGTTAGTTATTAAATAGAATTTAATTAAGAAGGATAACCAAATAATCAATGTTGTCACTGTCAGAATCTAAATTTTCAGAAATGTGATCCTCACATTCTGAAGCCTCTTCCTTTACATCTCTACACCTTTTTTTAAACTCGACAAGAGATTTTTTGTCTCTTCCAAAATCGATTGTAATTATTTATTTATTCATTTATTCATTAATGTTTTGGAGTTTAAAAAGGGGGAATAACCATTTAACATTTGTAAATTTCCACAGATTTAGAGACAATAATCAAAATGACAGGTGTTTAGCTCTGTTACAACATGGTCTCACACACCCACTTACACACACACACACACACACACACATACACACACACACACACACACACACAATTAAATAGATATACACTCAAAAAATATCACTTTGCTTGAACATGATTCAATAGTGTACAGTGGTTCCACATGATTACACCACATTATCTTAACAACATTGGATTATGTTAAAGCAACTTGAAATATTTGTGTTCATTTATAATGAACAGCTAACTTTGATTGAACATTATTTAAATATTTCTATTTAACTTATTTTTTTGTAGAACTTCAACTATTCATGCTATACAAAACGTATTCCTTGATGTTAATCCTATATGTTTACATCGATTTCAATGAATCCCATTTAGTCATGTTACTACAACTAGATGTTATACCATAATGAATAGCAGTTTCCCATGCTTTAGTGACCCTTAAAGACAACACCAGAGGCAGTAAATATGTAATACATCCTTTTTTTATTAGGGAACAACTTATAACAGGTGCCATACTTTCATAAAACACTAACAACCTAATGTACACACTCAAAAAAATAAAATGTTGAGTTTAATAATTTTTTTCTTGTCAACAAGTTCTACACAAATGACTTTAGTAAACTCAACTAACATTTGTAAGGGCCTTTATTCACAACATTACTGTCACAAGCATTTTAATAACAATTGGCACAGTTTGAAATGCAGCACAGAAATCGAGAATATTATGGTCCAACAATACAAAAAACATACTATACACAATATGCAACATATTCAAATTTTTTAAAAGGTTTTTCTTTTCTAAGTTTTTCAACATTACTGTCAACTTTGACACACTTAAGGGGGGGGGGGGTTGTTTAACAACAAACAAAAAAAACATTAAAGTTGGTTATTGTGCTGAAAAGACACACAATTCCCTTCTAACAGCTGATGATGGAGAAATCTTATAAGCTCTAGGAATGGAAAAACTGGACAGCTCTGACAAAGATACTCTCCACGAGTTCCAAGCTTCCTCCATCTCTTTGGGCAGTGGAGAATCCCAATCGCTCTTCTCAAAGGTGAGTTCTCTCAGAATAGCTTTGCCTTTGATTGTGACTGCTACTACAATCCCAAGAGGGTCAAAGATGCTGTTGATCGTGGATAAGACACCTCGTCGTGTGTAAGGTTTTATCTCATTGCCGACAAAAAAGAGAAAGCTGACTGTGCAGAGATCCCAATTAAGTCCAAGACTACGTTGTATAGGTAACGTGTCTGCATCTAGATCTTTCAAGTCGCCTGCATGATGACTGGATGGAAAGGCTTGCATGACTTCCTGGTTATTTGCAGTGATTTTACTTCGTCTCAGATTAGATTTAGAAAGAACATACTACGTCCTTTTCAACAGACGTTCGACTGTGGGAAGAGACTTCAAGCCATCATCAACATAAAAGTTACGCATCACAAAATGTTGTACATCCGGATCTACATGGAACTGGTCACCCTGAACAGACTGGTGTAGACAATGTATCGCGACTGTGGGTGACGGGATGTTACCAAATACATGGACCCTCATGCGATAATCCACAACATCTTTGGAAATGTCATTGTCTAAAAAAACAAAGAAAGTCTTCTTCTCTCACTAAAAACTATAGAATATCTGTTCTATATCTGCAGTAAAGGCGATGGCTTCTTTCCTGAAACGGATTAGCACTCCTAACAATGTGTTGTTCAAATCAGGCCCAGTAAGAAGCACATCATTAAGCCCATCCTGTTGAGCACTAGAATCAAATACTACAGTACTCTGATTTTGTTTGGTTTTTTGGGATGATACACTCCAAATGTTGGCAGGTACCAATGTTCTTCATTCTCACTCAGAGGAGAGGTTAACTCAGCATGGCCACTTTTGAACATCTTGTCCATGAAGGAGAGGAAGTGCTCTCTCATTTCGGGTTTCCTTTTTGAGGTTGCGCTTGAGTGACATAAGACGTTTCAGTGCCTGAGACCTGTTGTTGGGAAGGCGTGGATGTGGACTGTTAAATGGTAATGGTGATACCCAACCGTTTTTTTAATCTTTACATAGATTCTTATGCAAGATCTCCATAAAAGAGACATCTTGAACTGAAGAAGCTACCTGATTGTCATCTTTGGTTCGCCTAAACACGGAGCATCCCAGATGGTCAGTATCACAGACAGATTCCTGCCCAGAACACATCGGAGAGTAGAAGTTGGGCATTTGGATGTTTTAGTACTCTTCTTTGACATTGAACACATTAGGACATGGATCAATGAGTGTTGGACGTTTTGGCTCTATAATGTTTGTGTGAAAGGTCCTGATTGTCAGTGGCCTATGAACATCTCCTAGGCATACGTTGCGTACAATAACCCATCCGAGGTCTAATTTCTGTGCATAAGGTAGGTGGTGTGGGCCATTCACCTGTTTCGACCTTTATGAACTCGTATAATGTCCTGACCTACAGATGTCGCCATTAAAAAACGCACGTTTCGAGAAAAGGGATCCCGTGACTTGCCGCGACTTTGCGCGGCTGCGTGCGGGAAGCTGTGAAAATGCCCTTCATTAACTGTAGGGGCAGTCGTGTTTCAGTCTGAAGTATTGTGTGTCTACTGAAGCCGAGAATGTGTCCAAATTAAACCACGCATGCGTGTTTGGAGACGCTGTGCCCGCGCTGTGGATCAGTCGGTTGTGGATCATCACGGAGGTACTACACAGCGTGGCTGGAGCTGGAGTTTGTCGTGTTCGAGGTAAGTTTACCTTTCTGTTTTGGATGTGATTCTCGCTTTCATGACTCCCAATTAATGTTAATCTTAATTTCAGGATGTACAATTAGCAATATTTCAGTTTTTAATAGTGTGGAGATTCACAAAACACCGTTTTCGTGTTAAAACCTGAACCTACGGATCACCCAGGGGTCCTGTGGTAAATAAATTAATTAATTAAATAATAACGAACCGAGTGCGCGGATTAATGTCAGTTATATGTCTCAACAAAACCTGATGAGAAAAACCATCTTACTAAAGTTGAGCAATGTGTTCAGGACATAAGAAATTGGATGCTAATTAACTTCCTTCTGCTTAATCCGGATAAGACAGAAGTTCTAGTCATAGGACCGCATACAGCTAGAAGTAAAATCTTAGATCACACCGTAACTTTAGATGGCCTTTCTGTTCCGTCAAGTGCAACAGTAAAAGACCTCGGCGTGATTATAGATTCCAGCCTTTCATTTGAAGCTCATGTAGATAATATCACCAGGATAGCATTCTTTCACCTTAGAAATATCGCCAAAATAAGAAATATATTGTCGCTAAATGATGCAGAAAAACTAGTTCATGCTTTTATCACTTCTAGGTTGGACTATTGTAATGCCTTACTGTCTGGTTGTTCAGTTAGGTGCATAAACAAGCTTCAGCTAGTCCAAAATGCAGCAGCGAGAGTCCTCACTAGAACCAGAAGATATGAGCACATCACCCCTATCCTATCTTCACTGCATTGGCTCCCTGTGAAATTTCGCATTGATTTTAAAATACTACTCTTGACATATAAGGCATTAAATGGTCTCGCGCCGCAGTATCTGAGCGAACTGCTAGTGTCTTACGATCCGCCACGCCTACTTCGGTCAAAGGATGCAGGCTGCTTATCAGTACCGCGTATTATGAAAACTACAGCTGGGGGCAGAGCTTTTTCTTACAAAGCCCCAAAATTATGGAATAGTCTTCCAAATAGTGTTCGGGACTCAGACACAGTCTCAGTGTTTAAGTCTAGGCTAAAAACCTATTTATTTAGCCAAGCATTTTTATAAATAGATTTGCCATAAGGTAAAGGAGCAGATCTGGGGGACTCATGGACGTAGAGTATTATGGTGAACTGGTATGTTTTAGATGCTGTCTTCCTCAGTCTCATTTGATCACTCAGGTTTGTTGACGGTGAGGTGATTGTTTGCTTTACATCTCAGGGAGCCCTCATGTTTGTGTTTCCTTCTGGCTCTCCCTTTTAGTTATGCTGTCATAGTTAGTTCTGCCGGAGTCCCTGCTTGCACTCTACAGTAAATATACATTCACATTAGACATTGTGACTGTGACCATACCTAATTGCAATCTCTCCTCCTCTTCTCTTCCTCCCCCTCTTTCTCTTTCCTCTCTCCCCCTGTCTCCCCCTTTCACTCTTTCTCTCTCTCTCTCTGTCGAGCTACACATGTGGTTCCTGAGCTGCCAGTGATCCAGACTCCCACTGCCCTCCGGACCTGTCTGATCCATCCTGGTGCCCGGTTTCTGGTTGGAGGTCTCATCGCATGGATGCCCCGTGTGTCTCTTTAGGATGCGTCTGGTGTCTGGGGATGATTCTCTATACTTAGAAGATGGTTCTGGCCTCGACTGGTGTTGTCAGCTGTTTCTCTGAGGACTTGACAATTCGATAGTTCAGGACTGGAACTTTCTACAAGTCTATCTGAGTCTCGAATAACTACTGGACTCCATTTTACATCAAGTATTATAACATCAATTAACATCAACTATTATAGCTGAACCTAACACTTAACACTGTATAAATGCAGATCATTTCCTGCTATCTGTTTCACCCAGATGAGGATGGGTTCCCTGTCGAGTCTGGTTCCTCTCAAGGTTTCTTCCTATTACCGTCTCAGGGAGTTTTTCCTTGCCACTGTCGCCCTCGGGCTTGCTCGCCAGGGAATATCTGAACATTTTGATTCATACATATTCACATTCCATACAAACTTAAATAATTCTTTTGATTGTGTAAAGCTGTTTTGAGACAATGTCAATTGTTAAAAGCGCTATACAAATAAAACTGAATTGAATTGAAATTGAATTAATAAACCGAGATGTGTGTTTCTTACCCCCACCCCTCGTGAAAACGGCGTGTTCAGAGAAAGGCTTGCCAGTGAGATGCCATTTCTGAACAAACTGAGTCGTGTGTGTTAAAGCATTAAATGGTAAAAGAGCACTAGCAATAAACGTGTTTTTCTGAATCCGAATTTTATTAATGAGTTACGAGTTAAATTTCAACTGTAAAGAACCTATACATATGTTCATACAGTATTGACAGCAGCTCTAATTTGTCTAAATCGCATTGCAGGCAAGAAAAAGAAGTCGAGTCATCCTGTGACCCTGCATGCTTAATCTTTCCACACATGATTCTTGCTTCTCACTTTTTCCTTAATCCCTCGCTGATCTATCTTGTATTTTTCTAACGGTGTCAGAAACTTTGTGTTAGTAGCACTGCTTGACATGCTTGATGCCTTCCTCTTTTGTAATTTGTTTTGGATAAAGACAAACTTACAAAAGATGAAGAAATGCCTAAATGTAGTTGTACGAATAAAATTTTATGTAATGATACAATGTAAATATTTTCACAGAAACAAAGCGTAGAGATGAGACGTGAATCTGAAGAGGATCTCTTTGATGATTGCCTGGTAAAGCATTGTTTTCTTATTAATTATACAATTTATGAATACCTTGAATATAGTCTTTGTTGCATTGGACAGAAATGCAAATGAATACATAAATCTGAGTAATTATTGAAAGAATTTTCATGTTTGGACTAACCCTTTAAATACAAACTCAGCATTCATCATAGGATTTCCTGACACTGTAAAGGTGCAGAGTAATCTATGGAGTGTAGCCATCTCATGCCATGTTTTACAATGTTTTACTGATGCAAGATTATTGCTAAAGCAATTTAACCCAAGTTTAACAATCTGAAGTATATGAAGTGATGGTCATTTTTTATTATCAATTTTTTTTTCTCTCTGTGATAATGAAGTGAGCACAGGTTGAAGCAATTCAGATTTTTTTGTTTCTCAAAATAAATTATTTATTTTCTTTTAAATTTTATGCAGGAGGACAGACGAAGTGATGCCAGTTTTCACATTCTTAAAATCCTTGTCATCCGTGCTGTTGAAGGGGAAGAACCGGTTGGTGTATCCATAATCCTTGAAGGAAAGGAAATTTTGCAAGAATGTGGCAGTACCTCCGAGCACTGCGCTACACATTTGAGTTATTTCAAAACGTTCTTCTAGAACTTGATGGGATTAAGCTATCACCAAAAGTGCAAGCCTTAAAGATGAAGTTATCATCTTAAAACATTTGATATGGCTTGACTTTAAGCTGAACATGTAAACACTGAACATGTAAAGACTTGTAATGTGTTAATGCGTTAAGGTTTCAATGGCATACTTTTAAGTGCACTAGTCCAGAGTGCTGATTTGAATGTTTATTCTATTCTTCTAATGTCTATTTTATTTATTATTATTATTATTTTACACAATTTTGTTTAAAACAAGTATTTCAAACCCTGGTGCCGTGCAGCTGTTCCTATGGATGCAAAATTAAGCTGAATGCACTTTTATTAAAAAGACAACCTGTATCTAGACCAGTGGTTCTCAAAGTATGGGGCGCGCCCCACTAGTGGGGAATACAGACATGACAGATGGGGCGCAATGAACGGGAGGAAATTAGTGGAAAAATAATAGGAAAGTACCTATTCTAATTCATGCTTTTCTTTACTGATAATGAAGAGCATACGCTCAAAACTAAACAATCACATACAAATAAATGGATCATTAATACAAGTAAATTGAATTGAAACCTGCGCGACCCACTGGGCAGCGCTGCGCGACTCTGACAGAAATAGACCGTGCCGACCATCAAAATACATTTTACCCCACTGGGATGCGCATGTACAAACCAGGCATGGCAAGGCGGAAACAATATTAAACAGTCCTGACATTTTAAATTGTTTTTAAATAAAAACACAGTGGGTCACGAGGGTTTGTGATTCGAGCAGCGCTGCGCGATCCACCGGGCTGAGCAAATAAACCAGATCAACTCTGCGCTATTCAGATAGTCGCTCTGCGCTGTTTTTGCGCAGATATTTGGTTCAATTGGGTGCCGTGGTTTCATCCCACTTTTGACGTGTTTGGCTTCACATACACTTCGACAATGGAAGAAGACGGTGCAGCAGCAGTGAGTTTGTTTACATGTGACGAAACCAACAAGGAGGAGATTGTAAAGAAAAAAGGTGCATCGTCTGTGTGAGATGAACGTGATTTACAAGGTACGCAAGTGCACTGTTTTAACAAGTGGTGGAAACACGTCAAACCTTTTCTATCATCTGAAATCCAAGCATCCAAACGAATATGGCCAAAGTAAGAAAATGCAGCAAACCTCAGCAATTCACAGTTTAAATAAAATTACATTATGTAAAACAGTTTCTTTGTGTTTGAATTTTTATTTATGCATTTTCAGATACAAATTGCTATATTGTGATATATAGATAGAAGATTTAGGTTATATTGCCCACCCCTAATGAAGCCTATCTTGAGCTTGGATTCATGGTGGTAATGGTGGGGGCAGAAGAGAGACCCGTGTGTGTTTTGTGTCTTATACCGCTGGCAGCAGACCGCATGAGACCCAACAAATTAGGAAGACACTTAGAGACAACACACTCCAGTCACGTTAATAAGCCACTCGACTTCTTTGAAAGAAAGCTGGCAGAATACAGACAGCAAGATAATCGCATGGTAAAATCTGAATCAGTGGACAGCAAAGCACAAATGGCTTCATTCAAAGTTGCATACAGAATTGGCCAGTGCAAAAAAAACTACAAACGATTGCTGAGCAGCTAATAAACAAGGGGTCAATTATGCAACGATAAGTGACAACGTAAGCCTTTTATAACAATTGTACGTGTATTTTATCTATTTTGAACTTGGTGTTGTTTGATCTTATTGGTTTAGAAATTGATATTTCAATAAACTGTAAACTTGGCCGATTTCGTTATTATTTTGTTGACAAGCGGGGCTTGAAAATTCGCTCACCCCCTTAAGTGGGGAATGACAGAAAAAGTTTTAGAACCACTGATCTAGACTGTGGATGTCACAAATATTTGATAATGTTGGTGAATAAACTGTTTAATTATATTTTAGTTGTGTGATTTGTGAAAGATATAGATGAAATAATTACTTTTGAAAGTAATTTGAAAGATGAAAGTTTCTTTCCAAAACATAAATTAGCAATGTTTACATTATTGTAGGGAGTAATATAAATTCATAAAACCAAGTAAGGGAAAATCTCACAAAACAAAATGATAGTAAGATTCACTTAATTTCATAAAATCAAGGTTCCTGCTGATACAACAATGAATTAACTTTACTTGATTATTTTTAATAAATCTAATTTGTGAATTAAATATAATTATGTAACTTTTTGTCATGTCGCTGGGTAAGGATGGACGCAAGAGCAGGTCTGGAACAGGAAACAGTCTTTATTTCTTAAGACACACAACTCAAAATTCCACTCCCAAACAATAAACCGAAAAACGTAACATAAGTAGTCCAAAACCACAGGGGAGTCCTTCTCCTTCTTTGAGGCGATGCCGGCTTTCCTTTGCCGGCCTTAATCGTGGGAGTTCCAAACTCTATTTAGTCCTGGGAGGGAAAACAGGTAGACAAACGGGCGAACAGGTTCATGGGTGTATGCACAACGGTGGACAGACATGAGACTCCGGGGTCGGCTGGTATAAATAGGGAGAGACAAAAGGATGCACAGGTGTTCTTCATAATTAGACAAGGGGACAGACATACTCACGTAGACACACTAGGGGGAGACAAAGCGTCGGCTCAGTAATCCGGGGAGCTGGATCTCACTCCCCGAGGCTGTGGTGGTCCAGATGTTATACTTTTACTTGATTTCTTTTATTGTTAATTTAATTAAGTAGATTTTACCTGACAATTACGGGTGAGTTTTACTTAATATTGGAGCAATAAAATGTACTTAAAATCTATGTGCAAATTGTTACGAGTATTTTATCAAGTAAATCTTACAAGTCCTTTTTTTCAGTGCATGGGTGAACACAATGATTTAAGAATTTAATTAAACACGAGTGTGTGTGACCGGTGCAAGGGTGTCAACTCTCACGTTCTATTCCATTGTCATTCATACTGCCGTAGTTTTTAGAGCCCTAAAAAAGCATTCGCTATTTAGTAAGTAAGTAAATAAAAGATAAATGAATGAATAGTTTTAAATGATACTTCAGCGTAGTAAAAGTACTATAAATATTGGAAAAATTATGTATAAAGAAAATATAATTAATATTTTCGTGTTTAATTACAAAAAAAAACATTTTAATGGTTAGTGATTGTTGCAGACAATTACACTATTTTTGGGGAAGTTCTCCCTCAACGTGTCATAGCCGATAACTGCCCCTTTGATCTGCTGGGTATGGCGGGTCGTCGACGGCTGAAAGTAAAGTAAAGTAGCATCACAAACACACTCAAACTCTCCGTGGCTGCACACACAAACTCTCCGTGCACACACACACGATTTATAGATAAAGTGCAGACATAAACACCCCACCCCCCCAGAAAAATAACAAACACAAATATATAGACTACAGTACTCACTTTTCCAACACGCTAGCGCGCTCCGATGTGAGCCGATTTATTCAAGTCATAATTAGAGAATATAGAGAGATTAATAACAAAGCATAATAAGATGTCCATACAGTAAATAAAAAGAAAAGTATCAAATCCAACTATTAAGTCTGATGTAATTGCTATCATTAACCATTTATGTTATATATTTATTTATTTTATATTATTTTATATTACATAATTTTTTTATATATTATATTTATACAATGCTTGCTCTGAAGGACTTTATCTAAAAGCCAGACTGACCAAGTTTCTAATTCACTGCTGAAGTAGTTAAATATGCTTATACTGTAGATACATATAGGTTACATTTTAACACTAGAAGCGCCGCGCCAGTGTCACCTACTTATAACGCGGTTCAGCGGTCGTTTGACCGCCTATTGTTTTGAATGGGAAGCTGTTGCTGACACACAATGATCGCTAGATGGCGCCTTCACTCAAAGCAAATAGTTTAGCTCCAAGATAAACTTGCACTTGGACAATGTGCCAGTCATTCCCACGTTGATAATCAGCGGTATTTTTTTTCATATTCAACTGAGAAAACCTACTACAGAATCTTTAAGGGGACAACGGAAGAGAAAAAAATGGCAGAAGAAAAAAAACAAGTCATATTTTGCATTATAACCCAAAGTTTTTGGCATTACTTTTTTCTGCCGTTTTTTCTCCTCCTTTGTCCATTTAGGGGCTTCATATTATAACAAAAAGGAAAGCTGTACTTAATTTTATATCGTTTTGAGAAAATCTATTAGTTCGTTCATTTTATTTGAAGCTTCTGAAACTTCGGATGTTTTTTTTTTTTGGTTAGATTAGTTCTGAACTCGCTTCCGTGAAACTATCACTAAAACAATGTAATGAGCCCTCCTGAGGATATAAAGCTTTATTATTGTGTTTGTATAAATAATCAGATCTACCACAGCAGATAATAAACTATGCTATGTCATAACCGAAGCAAACACCACGATTATTCCTCGTTTCGTTCGACGGGAACGTGGTTCACTTGGCCGCGGTGTATTATAAACCTGTGGAATGTTTCACTGTTTATGCTCACATACAGATGTCGCCCTTAAAACCCTGCGTGTTTTCCCGCGGGATGCCGCAATTTAGCGCGCGGCGTGCCGCGACTTGCCGGAGGCAACATTCGGGAATTTTAAATAAATGTGTTGCGCTTCACTGAATATCCGCCAGATGGCGCACGGAAGGACTTTATCTAAAAGCCGGACCAAGTACAACAATGAATGTAAGGACGCGGATGAACAGTGCTGAAGCGAACATGAATTTTATTTTGTTTTATAATAGATCTTTCATGATGAATGAGTGTATATGTGCTTCACATTATCAAACACAGGCAAAGGAGACAGAAATTATTGAGGGATCCACTGAAAAAAGTAAACCTAGTTTAATGTGTTTTTTTTTCTCATTCCATTAGTAAAAAAAATAATTTGGTCTTTTTAACTGAAGTGTCTAATTTATGCTTATGGGTGAATCTTTTTTTTTTTTTTTTTTTTAGTATAATGCTGTTTACAGCAGGAAACCAAAGTGAAATATTTCATTTTGATCAAGGTACTCTTATTAGGTTGAGTGTGATTTGCACATGCGCAGTCTTTAGACCATAGTTTTGCCGGTATAATTTTATTTCCGCCTCAAACCGGAGCAAGACGTTGAAACAAGTAAGGAAGGATATCAGAACCTGTATTTCAGTTACTGTTAGTTAAAGCCCCTGATTAAACTTAAATCTAATCCATTCACAATGGACATTTCTGCTTCAAACCGTGTCTCATGACGCAGCATTATCACGGACTGAATCACCTTCTGCTGCGGGTGGAGATTCTCAAAGAAAACTCCTTTAAACCAGGTAAGAAAGCAAACTCATGTCATTTCTATGTTAAATGTATCTCCTATGAGCAAATTCATGATTTATGTCAGGAACAACTACTTTGTAGATTGAGTTTTGTGTCCGTGTTTGCTACTGTAGCTAAAACCACCTATATTACCTGCATTAGCATTAGCTAACTAACGTGGTGATTTTCAAAAACACCGGAGTTTATACAGTAAGTCAGCGGCGCCGAAGAAAATAATTATATTTAAGTACCGTTGGTTAACGATGTAAAAATTAATAGGAAAGTGACGTAAACATAGAACAAGCTAATTTGGAGTGAGTGCTGTTTGTAGTGTACTGCTTTCTATACTTTATACACACTGTAATTAAGATTTGCTAACATAAGAACTTGAGCCAGTCCAATTTTTGTTTTTACCTTTTTTTTTTTTTAAGATCAGTAATGAGTTTCTGAGAATTATATCTGCTCCACTTCAAGCAAGATTACTGGTTTCCTTGGACAAGCAACACTACAAACTAATTGAGATCATCAGAAACTAGGGAGGAACCCGTCAGAGAGAAGACCAGAGATATAATCTTCATCTTCAAGTTCTTGATCTGGTATGTACTCGCTCAAAAGCAGAAATTAGCTTGGTGTCAAATGTAATCTTGTGAATGGAAGCCACAGGACCTGAGCAAGGCATCCACATCAAGTTGGCTGTGATGCACTAAATTAAAACATAACTAGCAGAATAAAAGTTTAGTTTAACTTGTTCACAGGTTAGTGTATGCTATCTGAATACAGGTTTCAATGTCTGCCATGTTCATTTTTTCACGCTTTACAAGCCTAACATAACCAACAATACTATGTTTGTTTTTATGACCCTAGAGCCTGGAGGTGATTACCTCCTGAAATTAATACTTAAAATTATAAACTTTATCATTAATACATAGTGTGTATATGTATGTCAGTTATTTTGGCGTATTCATTGAGCTAATTACATTTATCATGCTGCACCATAATCCTAGGTGTTTTTTTCACTCATAGGGAGCATTAAGTGATTTTACATGCATACATCAGACACTGTTTTGCCAAATAGAGCAATTGTCTAACAAATGTCCTTTCTTTTATTAGGTTGTTCAGAAAGATGAAGCTCAGGCAGAACTTGTGAGGTGCACGATGGCCCTGTTTGTCCTCAGGTAGGAAGAGGACTGTCTTCAGCCTCCACAGGAAATCGGGATTGTGACTTTTTGAGTTTCCATCAGTCGCACATGAATGTTCCATGTTTTACCTCTGCTGATTTTGTTTCAAGAACATTTTCTAATTTTCTTTTCAGTCCACAATTAATAAATGTGTGTTGCAAAGTTGAGTGTTACTATTTGTAATTTTATGGAGTAATGTTAACATTTTGGATGAAAATATGTTCATTCCACAATAAATGTTTATATAAAGAAATGTGCTTTGAGTGTAAATCAATATGTAATTAAGTTTTTTATACTTATTTTTATGCTTATGCTTTTTTATATTTAAATTATGAATGCCTTAAATCTTAGAGTAAAAGGTTTATTTACATTACGTCACTTCCCAAATATTAGGTGTGACAGATTACTTCAATTGTTTTAAGTTTAGCCAGTGCTATTTTTTTTTCAGTAGGGTCAATCAGATGTACAGTGTGGGTAAGTGTGGTGCTTTTATTGAAGGGATAATGACTGATAATTTTTTTTTTTTTTTTTTTCGGGTGAACAATTTCTTTAATGTTTTCTGAGTTGGGGCTGTTCAGTAGAAAGTAATAGGCTCACCAATTTACAGTATGATCTTTCAATTTAACAAGTGTAATGTAAACAAGTTAGTTATTATGAGTATGGAAAACATCTTTTCCTGCATTGTTTTTTTCTGCTTCAGGAGTCAGTCTGTTCTGAGACAGTGAGAGTAGAGGAAGGGCCAGGTACGGTTCAGGACCAGGGAGGGAGCCGGAGACAGCAGAACAAAGAGATGATATTGCCAGCACCAGCACAGGGAGCACAGTTTTTAGTTTAGATCTCATGTTTACATTTTATTGTATGTTGATGGCTTGACTGTAAACAACAAACAATGCAATAAATGTATAAAAAATATATATATTTATTGTCTCTTTCCAGGACCAGGCATATCGTTCAATTATTTTTTGGCCAAATAGGCAGCCGTAACAAGAGGTGAGGGCGCGCGCGTCATCACATGTGCTTAGCCGACTCTGCGTTCACCGTAAACTTCAATATACATAGACGTTTATATTTTTGTTTATTTGTATATGTATGTTATTAATTTAACTTTTTTAGAGATTGTATGTGCGTGCACGGAGAGTATGTGTTGATAAGTTTATGTGGATAAGTTGATAAGTGTATGTTGTCAAAGTATTTGTGGAGATATAATTAGGGGAAAAATTTAATTAAGGATGTCTTGAAACAAGTTTTATTAAATATATAATAAAGCAGGCAGTACTGTATATAGTAAATGTTCACTCAAAATCTTTGTAAGAGTATTCATTCTTTTTTTTTTTTTTTTTACAAAAGAGGAAAACTCAATCTTTCCTTTCTAAGAAGTTCGTTAATTCTGTCTCTGATTTGCTTGTTGTTGCGGGCTGTGGGGTGGAATTTCCTAGCAACAGCATCGGAAATTGCTTGACGCAGATTCGACGGTAGTGCATTATATATATATGCACATGATGGGTGAACATGACCAAATTACATCTAGTACTTTTTATTCAATTCCAATGTTTTAATGGTTTGTGTTTGGTGCAGTAATTTGGTCAGGTGTAGCCTACCCCATGTGTGAACACGATGGTTTGAGAATGAAATTATACACGGATATATTTATGTGTATGCGTTTGTGTGTATAATCGGAAACTTTATTTGCCATCTACATACATTAACTCATGCTAGGGCACTTTTACTACACTGTAAAAAATCTTATGTGCTATCAACTTAAAAAAATATGGTAACAAATGAATAAATCATGTAAAAAATCCTAAATTATTTAGCCAGACGCATATTATTTTTAAGTATTTACTGCTTGATTTTGAGTACCTTGAAAGGTACTCATACAGTATGTATTAAGGAAATTCATTCATTCATTCATCTTCTATACCGCTTAATCCTGTGTTCAGGGTCGCGGGGGACCTGGAGCCTATCCCAGGAGACTTCGGGCACTAGGCGGGGTACACTCTGGACAGGGTGCCAATCCATCGCAGGGCACACACACATACAAACACTCACACACCCAATCACACACTACGGGCAATTTAGGAACGCCAATTAGCCTAATCTGCATGTCTTTGGACTGTGGGAGGAAACCGGAGTACCCGGAGGAAACCCACCAAGCACGGGGAGAACATGCAAACTCCATGCACACAGAGACGGGAATCGAGCCTGGCCGGGGAATCGAACCCAGACCCTGGAGGTGCAAGGCGACAGTGCTAACCACTACACCACCGCGCCGCCGTATTAAGGAAAATTACTTAATAATATAACAAATATTTTAAAGTGAAATGAATACATAATGCATTTTGGTGTTAAACATGCTTTTATTTCATGTTTCACTGGTATTAAAATATTAAACACTGTGTAAAATAGTGTAACATTTACAGCAGATTTAAGATCTGTAAAACAATTTGTAAAACAGTTTGTAACTGACAATTTCTATTGAAATCAACTGTTTAGCATTATATGCTGGCATCTTTTCTTGTGGGAATAGTCACATTCTGTACTAAAACCTGAGAGAACTTGTACAGTAAAACATTTCTTGGTTCATATCTTTGTAACATTACCCTATTTACATGTACATTTAGGCATTTTGCAGACGGTCTTATCCAGAGCGACTTAATAAAACCCTATTTCCCGTATGCATCCCATATGACTCAGATGCGGTGTCAGGCACCGTGAGTCAGCGCGATTGCCCGCCGACGTTCCGCTGGAGCTCCACGAAGTTCTGTAAGGTCCGGTTCTGTAAGCTTTCGCGAGGACCGGCGCGGAAAGATGGAAACGTACTCACAGCGCCAAAAACTCTCTGTGAATCATAATGAACCGTACTTATGGCCACCGCGCGAAACCTTATTCAAGCTTATTTAAGAAATCTAAATAAATCCTAAAAATTAGTAAGGGGCTTAACTTACTTCTTAACTTACTTCTTCCTCAAATTAAGCCTAAAAATTGCACTCATTTCCTTAAAAAAATAGGTAAATTTTATTTCTTAATTTTATTAGTGAAATGTTCTCAATATATTATAAAAAACACAGAAAACCATTTTTCAAAATGAAATATGCACATTATTTTAAATTATTACATCAATTTTTTTTAATGAAAATTACAAGCCTCATGATTATTTTTTTTACAGTGTATGCTATGCCGAAATACAATTGAAAGCTATTTATTCGTTTATCTTTGATTTGCTTACTTACTTAGAGAGATTCAGGTTGATTTTGCACATTTTTAGTCCTTTTCAAATGCAGATTAACGTGCATATCAGCTGGATAACTAGCGAATGCTTTAGTAATGGGCTCTAAAAGACAATGGAACATTACAGAACGTGCGAGTTGACGCCCATGCACATATCAGAAAGCATTAAAATGTTCATTTGAATTAAAATGACACACGCATGTCTGTGTGTGTGTGTGTATATATATATATATATATATATATATATATATATATATATATATTGTAGCGTTTTTCAACACTAGCAGGGATCTTGGAGAACGAGTGAGCTTACTTGCTCCCCAATGCAAATGGCTGGGGAGTAGTTTATTAACTCTCAGCACAAGCACACATACACAGGTCAAGCACACACACATACACGCACCCAACTTGGCCGAAGCCACTAACCCAAACACCCTTCTCTCTCATGGTAGAGACAGAGAAAACCCCCGCAAAGCATGACGGTCTTCAGCCGCTGGCCTGCCCACGCCACACTGCCCCCACCCGAGCTGTGACCGTCCCCGGTCACCATGACTCTCAGTCTTGGAGGCGTGAAGGCGGTCGGCGTTCACGGGGTCCTTTTGTGGAGAAGCACATTTTCCCGGAGGCGGTCCGGCCTCCGCAGAATTCGCTGTCTCGCCGGCGTGCGGCTTGAAAGGCGCAAGACGGTCTCAGTGGAGCAACACTCGCGCCCGCCCCGCCAACCGCACCCGGTAGATGAACTTGGCGAGCTGAGCTAGTACCGTACAGGGGCCCACCCAGTGAGACGTGAGCTTGGGTGAACGCCCTCTCTTCCTTCCGGAACACACCCACACCTGCTCACCAGCAGCAAAGCCTCGCTCCTGGCTGTGAGTGTCCACGCCCACACGCTCCACAGGCGCCCCCACCCGAAAGTCCTGCAGTGATGCCCGCGAGCGCTGGGTGGGGCCCTTCTTTACCAGCAGCGGCGCAGGTGAAACGACTGCGGGCGATGCTCTCGGCGAGGGAGTAACTCGGCACACGCGCTCTTTACCTTGCTCGCAGTTCCGACGACGCGCTTTGCTGCCCGGAGATTCACCTGGCATGACCACCGGCGCTCGTCCGACGGCTGCTGGGGTACGCTGTCCCTCAGTCCCAGGAACGTTGCCTCGGCATCGCCGCGAAACCCCAGAGACTATTCCGTTGTCTAGCCGTGACGGGTAGCCCTGTCCCCGGCTAGATTCACCTACCGAGTGCCCCCGAGCTGCGGGCGATCGCTCGGCCCTTTCGCCGTGATGCACCGCAGTTATGGGTTCAGCGCGCTGTGCTGCGCGTAGCGCCTCGGTGAGGGAAGCTGGTGCTGCTAACCTGGTGTGCTCACGGAGCCGCGGCGGTCGGAGTCCTCGAAGAAAAGCGTGATAAGCTAGCTCTTCCTGCTTATTGGGCTCGCATTTTGGATAGCCCCGGACCTCCAGCTCCTCGCACGCTGCTTCTTGACGGTCACCGGCGCCGAACCGGAGGTGAAGCGACTCGCGAAGCTTTGCCCAGTCCTTCCGATCATCGGCCCGGAGGTCTTCCAATGCCCGGAGCGCGTCGCCCTTCAGCGAGAGTGCAACCCTTACAGCCGTTTCCGCCGGAGACCAGCATGCGAAGTCGGCGGCTAGCTCCACTTGGGCAAAGAACGCGTAGGGCTCGACGGCGCCGTTGTAGGAGGGAAGGCGCAGTTGCAGCGCACATCGCCGACACGGAGCTGTAGCTTGCTCCGACACTTGCGCAGCGTCACTGTTGGGCTCCGTTCCGAGATCCAGTGCCGGGATCCTCATCTCGCCGCTACATCTTCGTCGTGCCGCTTTGCTGGCACTGGTTCCATCCGGGAGATGCTTCTTCCGGAGTCGTGCTGCAACTCGGCGGCCCTCCTGAATCTTTCGCAGGTCCTCCGCCGTTCGCTCAAACTCAAGAATCTCCATCCCACTTCTGACACCAATGTAGCGTTTTTCAACACTAGCAGGGATCTTGGAGAACAAGTGAGCTTACTTGCTCCCCAATCCAAATGGCTGGGGAGTAGTTTATTAACTCTCAGCACAAGCAGACATACACAGGTCAAGCACACACACATACACGCACCCAACTTGGCCGAAGCCACTAACCCAAACACCCTTCTCTCTCATGGTAGAGACAGAGAAAACCCCCGCAAAGCATGACGGTCTTCAGCCGCTGGCCCGCCCACGCCACAATATATATATATATATATATATATATATATATATATATATATATATATATATATATATATATACCCTAAAAAATGCTGGGTTAAAAACAATCTGGGTTGTTTTTAACCCAGCTGCTGGGTAAATATAGGACTAACTAAATGCTGGGTTAATTTAACCCAGCAAGATGGGTTAAATATTCAATCCAAATGCTAGGTCATATTTAACTATAATGCTGGGTTAATTCTACCACATAAATGGTTCAAATGTTCTACCCATATGTTTGGGGTTTGTTGGTTCATTTTAACTGGAATGTTGGGTTAATTCTACCTCACAAATAGGTTATTATTATTTTCATGTTTTACAGTGAATCTGTAAAAAAAACACCCATGTCTATTAAACAGTTAAATTATTTTGATATACTTGCCTATTACAAAAAAACATACATATATGCAATAAACATCATCCTATTACATGTTCTTAGAAAAAAATATTTATTTTTCAAAAGCACAAGAACAGATAATCAACAGCGACATCATTACTATACTATCATTGATAAGGGCGGGATGGAGTAATTGCACAAATAGACTGAGGCAGCTTCTACAGAGCAGGATCTCTCTGTGACTTAAGATATCTTTTCTGCAGAACTATCCAGCCCTGGTCTCATTTTAACATACAAACACTGTCTATGACTTTTCAGGTAGGCCTCGCTATTTCATAGCAACATTACAACATGAATCCACCGGTAAATTTTGGGGGAGGGGCCGAGCAAACTTCAACCCAGCAGCTGGGTTACACAAAAACTACCCAACTCTCTGTAAATAACCCAGAAAAATGAGCCAACAGCGGCAACCCAGCGTTTGGGTAGAAAAAACAACCCAGCATTTTTTTAGAGTGCATATAGTGTCAGCGAAACCGGTTTGCAAATAATTTGTGTGTGTGTGTTAGGTGATGTGAGAGTGGGTTTTTCAAACTTGCAGTAAAAGTTCCCCCTTATCTAAGTACTGTAAAAACTTATATAGTCTTGGGTTAAAAAGTCTGCATTTCAACATGCATCCCCCACCTCCAAAGACTAAGCTCCTGTTGGTATAGCTCTTAAGGTCACTGTGGCACGCAAACCCCCTGACCACAATAAGGTGGCAATCCCTCAGGGGGGGGGGGGGTGAAAAATACAAATTAAATAAAATAAATTATCCTTAATCCAGATTTTATCAATCAACGACATAATATTTATCTTAGCTGGATGGTCTAATTCTCAAAACCGTTTAACCTAAAGAAAAACATAACACACTATAACTAGAATATTTACAAAACTGAAAGGTTTTCTTATGAATAATTAAAAAAAACATTATAACTCAAAAAGATCATATTATGTTTATATATATATTTTATAGTAACTGAACAGCTCTCTTCTCTCCAATCCACTCATACACCACAGTCTCCTATTTCTCTGTGCGCGCGCTGCAGCCTGTGAATGAATACATGCAGCGGAGGTTTTACATATTTAAAACGTAAAAAGGTGTCTCCATCTGAATGGATAGCCCTGAATTAACTATATATATATATATATATATATATATATATATATATATATATATATATATATATATATATAGAGAGAGAGAGAGAGAGAGAGAGAGAGAGAGAGGAGAAAGGTGTTTTGCTGGCGAAAAACATTTTAGGCAGAGACGCCTGCTCGTTTGTTTTAAAACCCCCCAATTCTACCCCATTCCCGGAAACCGGTTTGATAACTTCACACCTTATGTGAATGAAAGGTGAGATGGGGGAATTACAGTGGGGGTTCTGTGGGTCTCCAAACTCAGAAGGCTATGTGTCAGCCGATAACTGCTTCTTTGATCTGCTGGTTACAGCGGGGCGCCGACTGCTGATGAGCGTATAGTAGCCTGTACAAGCTAGGCCATTTTTAGATTACATTTGAAATTTTAAGGGGTTGAATAGAGAACCTACTGTCTTATTTATGTAGCGAAAACACGAAATTAAACTAGATAACATGATCAGAGTTTTAATATTTATATTTAACTAGATGGAAGGCTTTTCAAGTCACATGGAAAAAAAAATTCTGTTCAGTTCTACAGTTTATCCCACAGTTTATTCCATTGTCCAGCCTCAGGCCAATGTAATCAATGTAATATGCTGTTTTCTGGTTAATTTTTTCTGATTGGACCCGTACATAGAAAGTTTATACTGTAAACATACTTTATATTATATAAAAAATAAAAGAATCGCTCAAGTTTGCTAGCGGATAGCAGAGATTGCACGATATTACAAATATATATTTTTGTGTCACATACACTTTACTGCATGCTACAAACAAACTCACCCGTAATTGTCAGGTAAAATCTACTTAATTAAATTAACAATAAAATAAATCAAGTAAAAGTTACATAATTATACTTAATGCACAAATTACTTGATTATTTTAAATAAATCTAAAGTTAATGCATTGTTGTATCAGCAGGAACCTTGATTTTATGAAATTACTATCATTTTGTTTTGTGAGATTTTCCCTTACTTGGTTTTATCAATTTATATTACTCCCTATAATAATGTAAACATTGCTAATTTATGTTTTGGAAAGAAACTTAAGTAATTATTTCATCTATATCTTTCATAAATCACACAACTAAAATATAATTAAACAGTTTATTCACCAACATTACCAAATATTTGTGACATTCACAGTCTAGATCCAAGTTGTCTTTTTAATAAAAGTGCATTCAGCTAAATTTTGCATCCATAGAAAAAAACTGCACGGCACCAGGGCCTGAAATACTTGTTTTAAACAAAATTGTGTAAAATAATAAATAAATAAAATACAGCATTCATTTAGAAATAAAATGCAGCAGAAAATACATTAAACAAACTGTAGAATAAACTTTAAAACGTAATAGCCCTCTGAAGCAGTGAAGTTGCAACTTTCAAATCAGCACTCTGGACTAGTGCACTTAAAAGTATGCCATTGAAACCTTAATGCATGAAAACATTTTAAGCTGAACATGTAAACACAACATGTAAACACTTGTAGTCAAGCCAAATCAAATGTTTTAAGATGATAACTTCATCTTTAAAGCTTGCACTTTTGGTGATAGCTTAATCCCATCAAGTTCTAGAAGAACTTTCTGAAAATAGCCTCTCCTTCAAGGATTATGGATACACCAACCGGTTCTTCCCCTTCAACAGCACGGACGACAAGGATTTTAAGAAGGTGTCACTTCGTCTGTCCCCCTGCATAAAATTTACAAGAAAATAAATCATTTATTTTGAGAAACAAAAAAAATCTGAATTGCTTCAACCTGTGCTGACTTCACTGAGAAAAAAATAATAATAAAAATAAATGATAATAAAAAAATGACCATCACTTCATATACTTCATATTGTCAAACTTGGGTTAAATTGCTTTAGCACTAATCTTGCATCAGTAAAACATGGCATGAGATGGCTTTACAGTGTCAGGAAATCCTATGATGAATGCTGAGTTTGTATTTAAAGGGTTAGTCCAAACATGAAAATTCGTTCAATAATTACTCATATTTATATATTCATTTGCATTTATATGCTTCTGTCCAATACAACAAACACTATATTCAAGGTATTAACAAATTGTATAATTAATAAGAAAACAATGCTTTACCAGGCAATCATCAAAGAGATCCTCTTCAGATTCACGTCTCATCTTTACACTTTGTTTCTGTGAAAATATTTACATTGTATCATTACATAATCTTTTATTCGTACAACTACACTTAGGCATTTCTTCATCTTTTGTAAGTTTGCCTTTATCCAAAGCAGATTACAAAAGAGGAAGGCATCAAGCATGACAAGCAGTGCTACTAACACAAAGTTTCTGACACCGTTAGAAAATACAAGATAGAACAGTGAGGGATTAAGGAAAAAGTGAGAAGCAAGAATCATGTGTGCAAAGATTAAGCATGCAGGGTCACAGGATGACTCGACTTATTTTTATTGTCTGCAATGCGATTTAGACAAATTAGAACTGCGGTAAAGCCAGCCGCGGTTCAGAAAAACACGGTCAAGCCAGCTGCGATTGATTTTAGTGTGCGCACATATTACAGTGATTACGGTAGTTTCAGGACCGACACAGAGACAACGCGCTTTCAGAGCGCTTTTCATTTAGACGCCCAGGACTGAGAGATAATACAACATGCTCGTCAATTTTTACTTGCTTATTTATTTGCATTTCTGCTTTAATATCCGTGTTATTTATTGGTGACTTTGACGGTTGTCTGTTACAATATTTTTCTTAAATATTCACCTTTCAAATAATTGTTTTATGTAGATAAGTTACAGCAGAATTCGTAGAAAACAGACAAAATAATGTATTTAGTCTTTCTAAATACCAGAATTGATTTTTATTTTGTTTTACTGTTCAAAAGTAGCAGTTATTCTTCAATGAATGTTTTCTATAATGAGGATTAACGTCTGCTTTGGAAGAGAGGTCAAATAAACAAATGTTCACAATGGGGGAAAAAAGTTAAATAAAATGCCTTTATTTCACTTCAGAGACCTATGAAAAAATAAATTCTAGTAAGTATAAAACGCCATGGTCAGTCTTTATCCCATATAATGTACACACATTATATGATAAAAAAAAAAAAAGTAGAAAAAAACAATGATCAGTTCTTATTCAGGACTATATACACACCAAATATGAAACTATTTTACTGCAGCATTTTTGAGATATTGGACATTATTACACTTTAAAGGGGTATAAAGACCCCATTTCTAATAAGTAGAAAAAAACAATGATCAGTTCTTATTCAGGACGTCCCATACTATATACACACAACATATGAAACTATTTTACTACAGCATTTTTCAGATATGGGGCATTCTCTCTGTGTTGTTCATGAAACTACCGTAATCACTGTAATATGCGCGCGCACTAAAATCAATCGCTGCTGGCTTGACCGTGTTTTTCTGAACCGCGGCTGGCTTTACCGCAGTAAATTAGAGCTGCTGTCAATACTGTATGAACATATGTACAGGTTCTTTACTCGTAACTCATTAATAAAGTTCGGCTTCAGAAAAAAAAACGTTTATTGCTAGTGCTCTTTTACCATTTAATGCTTTAACACACACGACTCAGTTTGTTCAGAAATGGCATCTAACTGGCGAGCCTTTGTCTGAACACGCCGTTTTCACTCGGGGTGGGGGTAAGAAACACACATCTCGGTGTATTAATCCGCGCGCTCGGTTCGTTATTATTTTATTTATTTATTTATTTACCACAGGACCCATGGGGGCTCCGTAGGTTCAGGTTTTTACACGAAAACGGTGTTTTGTGAATCTCCACACTATTAAAAACTGAAATTGCTAATTGTATGTCCTGAGATTAAGATGAACATTTATTGGGAGTCATGGAAGCGAGAATCACATCCAAAAAAGAAAGCTAAACTTACCACGAACACGACAAACTCCAGCTGCAGCCACGCCGTGTTGTAACCTCCGTGATGATTCCCAACCGACTGATACACAGCGCGGGCACAGCGACTCCAAACACGCATGCGCAGTTTAATTTGCACACATTTTCGGCTTCAGTAGACACACAATACTTCAGACTGAAACACGACTGCCCCCTACAGGTAATGAAGGGCATGTTCACAGCTTCCCGCACGCAGCCGCGCAAAGCCGCGGCAAGTCACGGGATCCCTTTTCTCGAAACGCAGGTTTTTAATGGCGACATCTGTAAGAGTAATAAAAGCGAGTGAAATGTGGAAATGATGTGTGGCAACTCAATGAGAACTAAACCAAAGATTCCGGTAACTCCACTGAGTGTAACATCTGCATAGTGACACTGAACATCTTCACTTTTCCGTTTACCTCTGAAAAAAAAAACTCTATTTTGTTTGTTTATATTTAGAATTTTTATAACAGTAGAAGAAGTACGCGCGCGCACGCACACACATAGACACACACACACACACAGAAACACACACTCCCCTGAGCCCTCGGGAAACATCCAATCACCGTCGGTATACAAATGAGTATAATTCTAAACATAAACAAACAAAATACAGCTTTTTTTTTCAGAGGTAAACGGAAAAGTGAAGATGTTCAGTGTCACTATTCAGATGTTACACTCAGTGGAGTTACCGAAATCTTTGCTTTAGTCCTCATTGAGTTGCCACACATCATTTCCACATTTCACTCGCATTTATTCCTCTTATGTGAGCATAAACAGTGAAACATTCCACAGGTTTATAATACACCGCGGCCAAGTGAACCACGTTCCCGTCGAACAAAACGAGGCATAATCGTGGTGTTTGCTTCGGTTATGACACACCATAGTTTATTATCTGCTGTGGTAGATCTGAATATTTATTCAAACACAATAATAAAGCTTTATATCCTCAGGAGGGCTCATTACATTGTTTTAGCGATAGTTTCACGGAAGCGAGTTCAGAACTAATCTAACCAAAAAAAAAAACATCCGAAGTTTCAGAAATTTAAGTAAAGCTAAATCCCTAAATCTCCTTATAAAATATCGCTGATTATCAATGCGGGAATGAATGGCGAATTGTCATATGGCGAAGCATATGCTTCCGTGAAATTGATATAATTGATTATATATATATATATATTTGATATAATTGATATATATAAACTGCATATATGGAATGAATGAAACCTGAGATAGACGCACTGAATGACGCATAGATAGTATGCGCGATCCCTTGCGCCATCTGCTGAGAGAAATGAGAATCGCAGGTTGGAAAATGCAGGAAACGTCACGCCGCCGAGCAGCTGTCAGCGATTTCACGTAAATAAGAGCAAAATAGCTTTATACTGGCTTTTACAGGTGCGATTTAAAAAATTTAAGCATGCTGGGTGATTAAGCTCACAGATCTAGGAAAAGTCATGAAAGGAGGGTCCTGGATTTTGATCGAGTGTGAAGTTTTTTTTTTCCCCCCCTTGCGGTCGGATGACCGCTGCTCGGCGCTTCTAGTGCTAAACGCCTATGCTATAGACATATGTTACTACAAATGAACCATTGTAAATGTCCTGGTGAGATCCCGAGAAAAAACAATGTTTCGTGTGTATAAGGTCGCGGGTTAAATACCCGGCATTTACATCAGGTAGTCATTAATCTCCCTCGTGGTCTAGTGGTTAGGATCCGGCGCTCTCAGGGCAGCAACACGAGTTTGATTCCCAGTCTGGGAAGTCAAAAAAGTTTTACAACCAGATTCACATGTAAAATTTTATATACATATATAACTATATATATATATATATATATATATATATATATATGAGGGCATAATAAAAATATTATACAAAATATAGGGGAAATATATATATTTATTATAATAACAAAAATTATATATATATATATATATATATATATATATATATATATATATATATATATATAGTTCCCCTATATTTTGTAAGATTTTTATTATGCCCTCATTTGTACAGTTTATTTTACTAGTTAAATTTATTTTCTTTAGTATTTCTTTTTATTGATATTTATTCCTTACGTATAAGCTTTTATTTTCTTTTTAAGGTCACTGGCTGTCGTATAAGCATTTCACTGCATATCATACTGTGTATGACTGTGTATGTAACAAATAAAATTTGAATTTGAATCAAAGGAGAGGAAGATAGGTGGAAGGAGACAGAGGGGGAGAGAGAGAGAGACAGAGTATGGGAAGGTGAGCATGAATGAACAGATGCAAGAGGAGACAGGAAGATAGCAGCAGGGAAGATTTAACACGTTAATATCAGATCTATGAGGAAGAGAGCAAGAGAGTAGAAATAACTCCTTTATATATAAAATAATTCTAACATCATGTAAAATTATTTTTAACTGTTTTTTAACTATTTTTAACTGTTGTCAAAGCTATACCCCACTTGTATTGTGAAGACACGCCCCACAGAACTGGGGCGCGGGTTCAGTAGAGGTCATTAACATTTAAAGGAGCATGTACTGAAATAGGTTGCTGAGAACAGAGCTACTTTTTACCAGGTAAAAGTAATGTTTTTTTTACACAACAATTGAGAATTTTTAATTAAAGTATATTACAAACTTTTCATTAGGACCCTAAAGAATCATATTAACCTATGCAAAATTGAGACTGTATGTCTCCTTTAAGTACATTATATAATTAAAATTTATTTATATTCTCTGAACCAACAACACCCGTGTTTAATTTTTTTGAGTGTTTATAATGCTGGATGAATTCGAATATTTCATTTTTCTGAAATAATTTAAAGATTCTCATTATATTTATACAACTACATTTGGTGAAACATCTCTAAATTCCACATCATGACTAATTGCATGTGAAGTATATTTGCATCATATGAAAAATTGCTTGCTCACTTTTTTTTTTACTTTTAATGAAATGATTGGTATTTTAAAATATCACTTTTGACAATCTGCTACACATTTTCATTGGTTTAGACTTGTCATTATCAATATTACCCTTAAACCGGTATTTTAAATCAAACTTCAACATGGATTAAAACTATTCTGCAATTAACATATTCCAATACATTAATAACACAGTAAGTGAAACTAATTTAATAAATTATTGTATTTTCTGTCTGTATCTCTGACTGTCTGTATGTCTGTCATTCTGACAGAATTTAATGACACTTTGACAGTCTTTAGTTATTTGCCATGAATTAAATCAAAATGTTGAGCAAAAGGGAAGTTGTGAGCAGTTTGATTATAAACTACACGTTTTGACTGCGCATGTGTGGGCGAACCTTACTGTACATCGTCTGCCAGATTATTTTGGACAGTTTAAAATATAGATTTTAAGTGAAGGAGTTGTAAAGATGAACCAGAAAAGGTACATTTTAAGGATACTAGAAAGGTTCAGTACTGTATGTCAGATTGCAAACCCAGGTTCTAAGTCAGCAGCCAGTCACATGTCTGAATGAACGTATGCTTCAGTACTATTTGTTCCCATATCAGCCAGTTACTGTAGATCTAAGCATTCTGGTCCATGTTTTCGGACATGCTAATGTCAAGCAAAAAGTGTGCTCATGTTTTTGTTCCTTATAAGCTATAAGTAAAACTTACTTATTAGATAAGTTATGTGTGCGTCCTGAGCCTTTATCTGCACCTCACTAAAACAATGTAACCACAACACTTAGTGATGGCAAAGTGACAGTTGAGAATTGTCAAACAGAAGAAATGGTGGCCAATGTCATGACTAAACCAGTAATAAAGTTGAAACTAGAAAAAAATTCAAGAGTTCTATGTTTGGTATGTAAGCCCAACACAAGGAAGGGAATGTATTTATGTTGTTATATGTTAAGGTGTAAGTGTGGTAATACTTACCATACGTAATGGTAAGTACAGTATGAGAGCAAGTGAGGGTGTTACTGTTTGTATCAGGTGTGCTTTCATAATGCTCATGTGATATGTGACCTATGTCTCATAAAAGATCATATGCAAATAAAAAGGAAGTTCTAGTTCTGGTTCAGCAGAATACAGAGTAGTGTTTATGCTTTTTCTCCTCATATAATTTAATGTAATTTATTGGTTATCATACGCAAGAATGGCTGCATCAACAAAGTAACCAGAACCAGTGGCCGAATTTGGTCAAGATAAGTAAGAAAAAAGGGAAAATCCTGGGGAGGAGACTGTGGAGTCCTTCGCTCAGCCAACAGTATATAGGACGTGTTAATTTAATTGTTTTTCGGTCTGCCCTTTGCCTGTTCCTGAAATAGTCTACTCTTTAGTCTGTTCTTAAGCTGGCACTTGGTTGACTTACTTGGGCTTTGTTGCTGCAATAAACTCCAGCTTACTTCATCCAGATCAACCGACCGCTGAGTCTTTTTCTGATACTATTATAATTTGAGTTACAGCTTATGTTTTAGTGCTAAGTGCCATTAACAGTGAAAGATGATCACGTGACCCACCGATGGCAATGGCAAACTTGGTTTACTTATACTAAAACTTCTTTTATTTTCAGTAAAACCTTCACCATTTGACTTAATTTCATCGTGGTGTTAACAGTGAACAAATGAATATGGAAAAACATCAACTAATGCTAGCCTCGCAGGGGAAAAAACAGGTTAAAGAACCTAGTAATATTCCTGAAGAGGAACGTTGCGCAGTTGTTGCTGACTAACTAAAGATGCACTAAATATGTTTGTAAACAAATTTGACAACATGCAGACACCTGTAACGTAAAGAATGACACAATGGAAGTTAAACTAGCCATGGATTAGCTTCTGGAAAAGTTAGCAAGAATTGAAGATAAGAACTGCCGGTCTAATATCCATCTAGTGGGGCTGAAATAAGGCGCAGAAGAAGATGACCGTATGCGGTCAATGGGAATTGAAGCAGCCGACTATATATAGTGGTGAACGCTCAAAAACAACCTATTGTACATTTATATTCAAGATGCTGCGCTATCAAGATCAGAATAGGATCCTGAATGGAGCTCGAGATGTTGGACAGATCTTGTATGTGGGAACATCGTTGCTGTTCTTCTCAGATTGCAGTACTACTATCAGCTGATGCACACCATTTTCAAATTATATATACTTTAAACTTTTTAACTTTAGATGGTATTAAAGCATAATTTGAATTTCTCAATTACGGAATCGGATGGAGATACAGAAGGTCGAACTACTTATGTTATTGGTTCCATAAATAATACTAAATTTGCATTTGTTTCTGTATATGCACCCACAGAGGGTTATCCTTTACTTTTTTCAAGAATTAATATGTATAGTTGCAAGTTTAGATGACTGTTCTGTGGTGTTTGGGGGTGATTTAATGCGGTCTTGGATCCCCAGTTAGACAGATCCCATGCTTCTAAGCCTGATCCAAATATTTCTGGTTGTTTTAATTCATGTTTGCAACACTCTAATATATCTGATGCTTGGCGTTTACAAAATGACTGAAGATTACAAATTTTTCTCAGCTCGTCATAAGAGCTATTCAAGGATCAATTATTTACTTTTGTTCACTTATTTTTGTATTAATTTATTAGTAAAGTTGATATTCTACCACTTCTTTTATCTGATCATTCTACAGTAATTATGTCTTTAACTGTATCTTTGGGTCCTAGACACAACCGTTGGAGATTTAATATGTCCCTGTGACAGGATGGCACATTTGTGGCTAAACTATGAAGCTCTTTGATGGAATTTTTGCAGATCAATGGGGATTCAGCCTCTAACAAGTATTGTGGGAAACTACTAAGTGTCAAATTAGAGGAAAATATATAAGTTTTTCATCCTTTAGTAAAAAACTTACAGTGGGCCATAAAATTAAATTAGAAATACAAATACATTTACTAGAAAAAGAATTAAAAGAGAAGGTCCAAAGCTAAATAATTTAATACTTTTAAATCATAATTAAAATCTATTTATTTACATGGAGCCGAATTCAACAAACATCGTCCTAGACCAGACATGGGCAAACTACGGCCCGGGGGTCACATGCGGCCTGTTAAATGTTTTGATTCGGCCCACCAAACTTGAAAAAATTAAATAAATTAACCTTGTTAATGTTTTATTTCCCCTGCAATTCTGATGTTTCCTCACTAGATAGCGCACTCTAGATATATTGGCTTTGTTGAGGTGAAACCTAGGCCGTTTGCACTTTACCCTTCGACCCACCGCCCCTCTATGAAGATGAGCGGACCCAAGAAAAGGAAAGTGGACAAAGAATGTCTAGTGTTCAATAAGGAGTGGACAACTAAATATTTTTCACTGAACATCGATCATCTGCTGTTTGCCTGATATGCCAAGAAACTGTGGCGGTTTTTAAAGAGTATAATATTAGCCGTCACTTTGCCACAAAGCACGCTAACTACTGTAGGCTAGCAAGCTGTCAACAAAAGAACGGGAAGCTGCTGCTGAGAAGTTGGCAGCTAATTTGAAGGCTCAGCAAAGTTTTTTTCACCGTCAAACTGCCATTCAAGAGTCAAGTACCAAGGTCAGTTTTATGCTTTCATTTAAAATAGCAAAGGCCAGCAAACCTCTGTCTGAAGGCGAGTTTCTAAAAGAATGTATGGTGGAGACCAAAGCATGCCATCTACAGTATCTGATCCAGTTCCAGCCCCTTTGTCAAATGTTAGAACTCAATGTGGCTCATGAATCAAAAAGTTTGCCCACCCCTGTCCTAGACAGTCCTATTATTTCCATCGCTGTTCGCTTTGAGGTTGAGAGATAATATTTTAAAGTCAAAAAGCTAACAGAGTCGAAAGCTACGGTGGCCCAGAAGGGCAAATCATCTTTCCCATATATGTGTGTTTTTTCCCTTGTAAAAGTTTTTTTTCCCTTGAAAGAAAATTTTTTTTCCTTGAAAAAAAAAATGTTTCCCTTGAAAATGTGTGCTTTTTCTCTTGAAAATGTGTGCTTTTTTTCTTGAAAAAAAATTTTTTTTTCTTGAGAAGGTTTTTTTTTTTCTTGGAACAAAATATTTTTTCTTGAAAATGTGTGTTTTTTCCTTGGAAATAAAAAGTTTTTTTTTCCTTGAAAAAAAGTTTTTTTTTCCTTGGAAAAAAATTTTTTTTTCCTTGTAGATGGGGCCAAATTCTGCAGCAATCCTTAATAACAAAACCCAATAATTGTACACAGCATTACTAAAAGCTTGCGTTCTATGAAATATATGAAATGTTGTGTGTGTGTGTCAACCTGCATAGTAACATCATGAAGTCTTTTTACTAGACACTTACATTAACATGTCTTTATTTCTTCCCTGTTGTAGATTGTCATGGAGAAGACATACCCTTGATGATCTGCCTTCTTGCACCACCAATACATGCATGTATTTAATTAATTTGTAAATAAAGGGTTTAATGTAATTTATAGTTGAGTATTTATTTCCAGTTTGCTTATTCTTTAGCAAAACAGTTAAAGTGCATGTAAAGCATTGCTGCAAATGACATTGAATAGAATCAGATGTTACTCCACTCTGTGTAAGGGTACAGGCTTATATAAAGTATGTGATTATAGCATCATTAATGTTGTTCTGCTAACTTGTACATGCTGCCTTGGAGATATTAGTTACATCTCTGTTTCAGTTCGAACAACATATTCCATAATATTTATGAATAAATTAATCCCATATGTTAAGCAGTTAAAACAGAGGTTCTTTGCATTTCCAAAAATTCATTTCTATGTTATTCAAAAAGTAAAACTTTTTGGTTTCATTTAAATGATTACTGCTTACACCTCCATGAAAATCAAAAATCCAGTATGTCAAAATATTAGAATATTTCACTGCGATCATGGGGAAGACTGCTGACCAAACAAGTTGTCCAGAAGATGATCATCTACACCTTCCAGAAGGAGTGTAAGCCCCCTAATGTCAAACACTACCACCAACTATTTTGCTGACCATTTAGTTGCTTGATTGGCCAGCCATCTCACCTGACCTGACGTTTCATGGGAAAGATGAGCTGAAATCTGGGATAAATTTACAAGCTGAATGCTTCAAGTGTTATCTGCACATTCATGCACACTTTTGCACTATAGATTTATATTTCCATTTATGGACCACAGCACAAATCACTTTAATAATAAGGCAATTTAAGAAGTCACTTTTATGCATATTTGCACACCCCAGTCATTTCTACATTTCTAATTTGGACAAATTTCTATTTTCTTCTTTTATATTTCTACAACCCCTGGCAAAAATTATGGAATCACCCTCTCAGATGTTCATTCAAATGTTTAATTGTGTAGACAAAAAACAAGCACATACATGCCACAAAACTATTTTCACTCAACAATCCAAACTTCTGGCTGTATAAAACACTTAAAAAAAAAAACAAAGAAAGATAACTATAGTCAATGACAACTGTTTTAACAACTCAAACAGAGGAAAAAAATATGGAACCACCAAATAAAAACACTACTTGTACTTTGTTGCAGCGCCTCTGGCTTTTATAACAGCTTGAATTCTCTGAGGCCTGGATTTAACTAATGTCCAACAGTATACTTCATCAGTCTGTCTCCAGCTTTGTCTTATTGCAGTTGCCAGATCAGCTTTGCAGGTTGGAGCCTTGTCCTGGACCATTTTCTTTAATTTCCACCACAGATTTTCAATTGGATTAAGGTCCGGACTATTTGCAGGCCATGCCATTGACATTATATGTCTTTCCTGTAGGAATGTTTTCACAGATTTTGCCCTATGGCACGATTATCAGATTATCATCCTGAATGATGCTACCATCACCAAACATCCTTTCAATTGATGGAATGAGAAAAGTGTCCAAAATCTCAACATAAACTTGTGCATTTATAGAAGATGTAATGACTGTCATGTCTCCCATACCTTTACCTGACATACAACCCCATATCAATAATGATTGTGGAAATTTGCATGTTTTCTTCAGGCAGTTCTCTTTATAAATTTCATTGGAACGGCACCAAACAAAAGTTCCAGCATCATCACCCTGCGCAATGCAGATTCTTGATTCATCACTGAATCTAACTCTCATCCAGTCATCCGCAGTCCAAGATTGTCTTTCTTTAGCCCACTGAAACCTTAAGTAGTTAATTTTATTTAACATATTTCTTTTATTCATATTTATTTCTTAAGTTTAAGCTTTTTATTTTTAAGGTCACTGGCAGTCGTATAAGCATTTCACTGCATATCGTACTACAGTGGTGTGAAAAACTATTTGCCCCCCCTCCTGATTTCTTATTCTTTTGCATGTTTGTCACACAAAATGTTTCTGATCATCAAACACATTTAACTATTAGTCAAAGATAACACAAGTAAACACAAAATGCAGTTTTTAAATGAGGGGTTTTATTATTTCGGGAGGAAAAAAATCCAAACCTACATAGCCCTGTGTGAAAAAGTAATTGCCCCCTGAACCTAATAACTGGTTGGGCCACCCTTAGCAGCAATAACTGCAATCAAGCGTTTGCGATAACTTGCAACGAGTCTTTTACAGCGCTCTGGAGGAATTTTGGCCCACTCATCTTTGCAGAATTGTTGTAATTCAGCTTTTTTTGAGGGTTTTCTAGCATGAACCGCCTTTTTAAGGTCATGCCACAACATCTCAATAGGATTCAGGTCGGGACTTTGACTAGGCCACTCCAAAGTCTTCATTTTGTTTTTCTTCAGCCATTCAGAGGTGGATTTGCTGGTGTGTTTTGGGTCATTGTCCTGCTGCAGCACCCAAGATCGCTTCAGCTTGAGTTGACGAACAGATGGCCGGACATTCTCCTTCAGGATTTTTTGGTAGACAGTAGAATTCATGGTTCCATCTATCACAGCAAGCCTTCCAGGTCCTGAAGCAGCAAAACAACCCCAGACCATCACACTACCACCACCATATTTTACTGTTGGTATGATGTTCTTTTTCTGAAATGCTGTGTTACTTTTACGCCAGATGTAACGGGACACGCACCTTCCAAAAAGTTCAACTTTTGTCTCGTCGGTCCACAAGGTATTTTCCCAAAAGTCTTGGCAATCATTGAGATGTTTTTTAGCAAAATTGAGACGAGCCTTAATGTTCTTTTTGCTTAAAAGTGGTTTGCGCCTTGGAAATCTGCCATGCAGGCCGTTTTTGCCCAGTCTCTTTCTTATGGTGGAGTCATGAACACTGACCTTAATTGAGGCAAGTGAGGCCTGCAGTTCTTTAGATGTTGTCCTGGGGTCTTTTGTGGCCTCTCGGATGAGTTGTCTCTGCGCTCTTGGGGTAATTTTGGTCGGCCGGCCACTCCTGGGAAGGTTCACCACTGTTCCATGTTTTGACATTTGTGGATAATGGCTCTCACTGTGGTTCGCTGGAGTCCCAAAGCTTTAGAAATGGCTTTATAACCTTTACCAGACTGATGGATCTCAATTACTTTTGTTCTCATTTGTTCCTGAATTTCTTTGGATCTTGGCATGATGTCTAGCTTTTGAGGTGCTTTTGGTCTACTTCTCTGTGTCAGGTAGCTCCTATTTAAGTGATTTCTTGATTGAAACAGGTGTGGCAGTAATCAGGCCTGGGGGTGACTACAGAAATTGAACTCAGGTGTCATAAACCACAGTTAAGTTATTTTTTAACAAGGGGGGCAATCACTTTTTCACACAGGGCCATGTAGATTTGGAGTTTTTTTTCTCCATTAATAACGTAAACCTTCATTTAAAAACTGCATTTTGTGTTCAATTATGTTATCTTTGACTAATAGTTAACGGTTTTTGATGAGCAGAAACATTTAAGTGTGACAAACATGCATAAGAATAAGAAATCAGGAAGGGGGCAAATAGTTTTTCACACAACTGTATGTATGACTCTGTACGTGACAAATTAAATTTTAGTTTTGAATTTGAAACATAACCAGGGTGTCATGCTTAACAGCTTAATGCAATGGGTTACATAAAAACATGTAGGCTTATGAATACTACTTATATATATGTACTGTGAATGAAATGTTCAAGAATAAAAGTATCATAAATTGCCAAATAATTAAAATACACATGTAAACAATGAGTGTGACATTTGAAATACAGTTTATCTAAAAAAAATTAGAATATCATGCAAAAGTGTTTAAATTATAAAATTATGGGGTGGAGGGGGGGCCCTTACAAGGGAAAAAACATACACATACGGGAAAGATGATTTGCCCTTCTGGGCGACCGTAAAAAAACGGTAGAAAATGAAATTAACTAGTAAAATATACTGTACAAATACGAACAAAATATCAATATAACAATAAGAAATATAAAAGAAGAAAATAGAAATTTGTCCAAATTAGAAATGTAGAAATGACTGGGGTGTGCAAATATGCATAAAAGTGACTTCTTAAATTGCCTTATTATTAAAGTGATTTGTGCTGTGGTCCATAAATGGAAATATAAATCTATAGTGCAAAAGTGTGCATGAATGTGCAGATAACACTTGAAGCATTCAGCTTGTAAATTTATCCCAGATTTCAGCTCATCTTTCCCATGAAACGTCAGGTCAGGTGAGATGGCTGGCCAATCAAGCAACTAAATGGTCAGCAAAATAGTTGGTGGTAGTGTTTGACATTAGGGGGCTTACACTCCTTCTGGAAGGTGTAGATGATCATCTTCTGGACAACTTGTTTGGTCAGCAGTCTTCCCCATGATCGCAGTGAAATATTCTAATATTTTGACATACTGGATTTTTGATTTTCATGGAGGTGTAAGCAGTAATCATTTAAATGAAACCAAAAAGTTTTACTTTTTGAATAACATAGAAATGAATTTTTGGAAATGCAAAGAACCTCTGTTTTAACTGCTTAACATATGGGATTAATTTATTCATAAATATTATGGAATATGTTGTTCGAACTGAAACAGAGATGTAACTAATATCTCCAAGGCAGCATGTACAAGTTAGCAGAACAACATTAATGATGCTAAAATCACATACTTTATATAAGCCTGTACCCTTACACAGAGTGGAGTAACATCTGATTCTATTCAATGTCATTTGCAGCAATGCTTTACATGCACTTTAACTGTTTTGCTAAAGAATAAGCAAACTGGAAATAAATACTCAACTATAAATTACATTAAACCCTTTATTTACAAATTAATTAAATACATGCATGTATTGGTGGTGCAAGAAGGCAGATCATCAAGGGTATGTCTTCTCCATGACAATCTACAACAGGGAAGAAATAAAGACATGTTAATGTAAGTATCTAGTAAAAAGACTTCATGATGTTACTATGCAGGTTGACACACACACACACACAACATTTTATATATTTCATAGAACGCAAGCTTTTAGTAATGCTGTGTATAATTATTGGGTTTTGTTATTAAGGATTGCTGCAGAATTTGGCCCCATCTACACCATTCGTTAACACACATCATGAAGAGAAATTTGCCCTGTCCCCAGATTAAGATGTGCTCAGTGGTGTTCTTGAAAAGAGAGGTGAATACTTCTGAACACTCACCTTCTGCTCAGGATGTACACCTGGTGTAGAAATCAGCTGATACACAGGCAGTTGATGATTTACATACAGTTCACTGTGAAAAGGAAAACACAAGCATACATGTTATAAGGAGTATAAACACATATTTAATGACTTTATAATAGAATAGATAGAACCTGAACAAAAGCCCCTTTTCTTGACTGTTACATACTGTACATTGTGTAAACACATAGCTAACTACTCAGAAGAGCTCTAGCTATGATAATACCACTACATTACACTGCAGTATTATACACTATATGGAACTCATGAGCTCCAATAAACTGCATACAACAATTCATTAACCATCTGTAACATTTAACCCATAACAGGAGCAGCTAAGAATTAGCTCAGGGATAATTAGCAATAGTTGATAGACAACAGCTGACATTCTGCTATCTTAGCTCTTTTAGTAAACTAGCACTTAGCATAATGATATTAACTTGCTTATGGCTCCATATTTGGACAGGTGTTTTACAGAAACAATGGAGCTAACTGTTTACATCACGTATATGTGTCCAAATACACTATTAAATTAATATATGTTAATGAACATGCTAGTTTCCCCATGCTAAGCGCTAGCGGTTAGCATAGTGATATTAGCTTGCTTATAAATCCATATGTGGATGTATATTACAGAGATGGCATGGAGCTGATGGTTTATATCAGTGTTTAATGGTCTAAATGAGATTATCTTCCTTTTAATCACTGACATTTACACTCGGCTCGGCATTTCCCCCAAACACTCCAAAAGTATTAACACTGCTACAAAGTTATCATTAGTGCCTAAAACAGTAACATCTAATTAATTTTATATATTAAACATTACCTGGTAAATGTGTCCAGTTGAAAAATTAGGGAAAATTATAACGTTATCGCGCTATAATTCACTGTACATTCCAATGGTGGTGTTGTGGAGCTTCCGTGTTTAATTGCGTTTGGACCTCAACTCCCATAGTCCTTTGCGCGTTAGCTTTAGCATTTAGCTTGCAAAATACGGGAGAAAGATAGTTTTTCACACGGGGAAAAGCGGTTGCGCACAAACGGGAAAACGCACACATTTTCAAGAAATTTTTTTTCAAGGAAAATAATTTTTTTTTCAAGGAAAAAAAAAAACTTTTTTTCAAGGAAAAAAAAACTTTTTCAAGAAAAAAATACTTTTTATTTCCAAGGAAAAAACACACATTTTCAAGAAAAAATATTTTGATCCAAGAAAAAAAAACCTTTTCAAGAAAAAAATTTTTTTTCAAGGAAAAAAAAAACTTTTTCAAGAAAAAAATACTTTTTATTTCCAAGGAAAAAACACACATTTTCAAGAAAAAATATTTTGTTCCAAGAAAAAAAAAACCTTTTCAAGAAAATTTTTTTTTTTCAAGAAAAAAAGCACACATTTTCAAGAGAAAAAGCACACATTTTCAAGGGAAACATTTTTTTTTTCAAGGAAAAAAAATTTTCTTTCAAGGGAAAAAAAACTTTTACAAGGGGAAAAAAACACACATATATGGGAAAGATGATTTGCCCTTCTGGGCCACCGTAGAAAGCTGATATTTCGGCTATTAGGCATGAGGGTTTAGTATATACTCAACCTAATGATGAAAATAGAGAATTTGAATCCTACTATCAGAAATTGTATATTTCAGAATCCAAAACTGACTTAACAAATCTTCCCAAGTTAAATGATTCTCAGCAACAAATACAGTAATGTACAGTCCTTTGACTATCAAGCAATTAAAATCTGCCCTGGATTCCATGAGTAATAAAGCCACTGGAGTGGAAGGGATTACCCCTCGAATTGTTGAAGACCTTTAATTCTTAATTAGAAAAAGGAATTTTACATAGGGACCAAAACACAGCATTAATAACAATGTTGCTGAAGAAAGGAAAATATCCACTTGAATGATCTAGTTACAGGCTAATTAGCCTCTTATCTACAGATTTAAAGCTAATAGCAAAGGTTTTGCCCTTAAGACTGGATAGATGTGTATGAGATTTGATTAATTATGATCAATAAGGATTTTTAAGGGAAAGATTTGCTGTGGACAATATATACACAGGCTTCTTCATATCTCAGCTAGGGTACTTACTGGTCCTTATATTTTACCCTTCCTTTTATCTTGGCAGAGGTACATGTCAAGGGTGCCCTTTATCATCTATGCTCTTTAATTTATTATTGATGCAATTAGACAATGCTCTTTACTAGCTTCTATAAGTTTTATGAATACTGTACAGTACATCCCACAAAATTTCACCAACAGTATGATGTGTTGTTATATATATCCAAAATTACAGATTCTGTCAATGAATGCTTAAAATTATTTAATGCATTTGGTAAACTTTAAGGGGCACCACACTCATGCCCCTTAATTTAGCTGCTAAATTAGATATTCAGTCCTTAACTACTATGATTCCAGTTAGTGACCAATTAAACAATCTCTTGGTAAGATTACAAGTAAGTTTCTCTGTTGGTCCCCACTCTGCTTGGCACTTCATGGCAGGATAGCCACTATTAGGATGAATATGCTAATTATTTTAGTCTTACCTCTAGCACCACCTATGGGTTTTAAATGCTCAATGCAACAGTATTTTTTTTTCTGTGGAATAATAAGCGACCTAGAATTAGTCACAAATCTATGTATCAGTTAAAACCTCATGGTGGCTTATCTCAGATTTTTGGTCCTATTATTTAGCATATCTAATGAGACCATTTACAGTACGACTTGGACATATGATGACTCCCCTGTGCCATGGCAAGCTTTGGAAATTAATATAATTTATCCAATATGTCTGCAAGATCAACTCTTTAAAGTAAAATCCAAGAAAGTTATGGAAAAGTTTGGTTCAACCCTAAGTAGTACATTTTGGAAAATGGTAGAAAAACTTATGTCTATAGCAGTGCAAACCAAGGTACATATTTACATATGTTCTGGGAATGTCCTCAAATTGAAATGCTCTGGTCCTCAGTTTGGGATATATTGACTGATCTTACCAGGACTCAAATTTAAAAAAGGACCCATTGCTTTTCCTTTTGATGGATGATTCCTCACTGTCACTATGTGCAAATCAAAAAAAGATAATGTTCATCGCCCTTACTGTTGCTAAAAAGGTTATTCTGAAATTGTGGATAGATCCAGTTTTCCCAACTATATATGACAACTGGCCAAGAAGAGGGTTGTACCTCAGCCTTGCTGCTATCTCTGGAGGTCTCTAGGATTGCTCCTCAATGAGTGACTTCCTCTAACCACTGCAAATTGCCTGTATAAAAATAATTTCTCAACCTCATGTTCCCTGTGTCTGTGTTCTGGCCTGCCCCTGCTAAACGCTTTACATTATATATACGTGTATACATTTATACATGTATCTACTGTATATATGTAACATGGGCAGATCTTGGGCTTTGATGTAAATAGTCATAATCAAAAAAATTCTGAAATAAAGAATAATAAATTAAAGCAGCTACACTGTTCAAGGAATAGTTTATGCACATAATCAACATTTATCTCATTGCAAAATAACTGAATAGTGAACAAGCCTTTCCTTAAGTGCCGAACGAGACATGATTCCAGCAAACGCAAGGCCTCATTTGTCATCGGTCATGTGACTCTCAGGCAAACGACATGTGCCTCAAAGTGAGGCTTTATTTGGACACACTTCCAAATTCTATTTTGTTCTATACAAGCTTTGGAGCTTCTGCGGCATACAGTAGTAACACCACTGCCTGTTGGGTTAAATTTGGATTAGTGACTAGCAAACTGAACGCGCTGGAAACTACTTTTTCTGCCTTCTTTGGGATTTCCAGTGAGTGTGCTTCCAACTGTACTGTATATTTTAGCACCTGAACCTCAGCTGCTTTGGTAATCTGCAATTACATGCTTTTATCAGACTTTTTGATAGATAACTAATCTGCTCTGAACCTGTTTGTGAATCTGTTGTGATCTCATACTGACTAGCACTAGCAAACCTGGCTGCTCTCACTATGTTTTGGCCTTCAAGCTTTCCCTTTGACGGAACTTTCTTCAGCTGCACGTGGGTCAAAAGCTGCCTCCACTTATTTGACTCTGATGCCTAGTCACAATGTGAGTACCTTTCTGATTGAAAACCAGTGTTGTTTCTCTAAATCTGTTAATCTCTCAGTCTCTCCCTGTGCACATGATTACCGTGCTTCAGGATTACCTCCATCTCCAGTTATCGGTTGCAAAACCTGACATTAAGTTCCATGTCTGTCACAAAATGTTTAAAAGTTATTGTATTCTTGCATCCACCATTATTTGCATTTTATCTAAAACGTTATTGAAAGTCTCTAAATCGCCCTCTGCGTCTGTTGTGCCCTTGTTGTGCGTCTGTTGTGCTTTTGGGTTGACCTGTCTACACCTGTTCTGACATCCGGTGTATTTTTGGAGATCTTAACATGCTCAAAAAGTCATGAAAATCAGCAAACAGCTTGAAATTTGCTGCCATTAGGATGCCTAAGAGTCTGGGCCCTTGGTGTGGCATGGGCCCTTCACATGAGATTTTGCTGCATTGCTCATTCGCACATGCATGTATGCATGCAAAACCTGGTACACATTTAGATCTCATTGAGCTGAACAACTATTACTATAACAACTATATATACTATACAACTTTATATACCTTTATATAACTTTATATATAACAACTTTATATACTATATATATAACAACTATAACAACAAACTATCTAACTTTTGCTTCCTTGCTATGCTCTACTCAACAAATGCAACCAAAGGGGGTCGCAATCCATCGTGCCAGTCCCAAGGCTGGATAAATGCAGAGGGTTGTGTCAAGAAGGGCATCCGACTTAAAACATTTGCCAAATCAATGATGCGAATCACAAATATAATTCCCATACCGGATCGGTCGTGGCCAGGGTTAACAACGACCGCCACTGGTGCTGTTGACCTACAGGGTGCCGGTGGAAATTGGGCTACTGTTGGTCAAAGAAGGAGAGGCGTGTTCAAAAGCAGAGAGAGAAGAGGAAAGGCAAGAGTTTAGGAGTGATAGTAGGGTCTTTGAATATTGGGACCATGACAGGGAAGGGAAGAGAGTTGGTTGATATGATGCAGAGAAGGAAGGTGGATATACTGTGTGTCCAGGAGACCAGGTGGAAAGTTAGCAAGGCCAGAAGCTTAGGATCAGGGTTCAAATTGTTTTACCATTGTGTGGATAGGAAAAGAAATGGAGTAGGAGTTATTCTGAAAGAGGACTTTGAAAGGAATGTTCTAGAGGTGAAAAGAGTATCAGATGATGATGAGTCTGAAGCTGGAAATTGAAGGGATAATGTTCAATGTTGTTAGTGGTTATGCCCCACAGGTAGGATGTGAGTTAGAAGAGAAGGAGAAATTCTGGACTGAGTTAGATGAAGTGATTCAGAGCATCTCCAGAGGTGAGAGAGTGGTGATTGGTGCAGACTTCAATGGACATGTTGGGGAAGGGTATAAAGTTGATGAAAATGTGATTGGCAGATTTGGTCTTCAGGACAGGAATGTAGAAAGACAGATGGTGGTGGACTTTGCAAAGAGGATGGAAATGGCAGTAGTAAATACTTTCTTCCAGAAGAGTCAGGAACATAGGCTGACATATAAGAGTGGAGGCAGAAGCACTCAGGTGGACTACATCTTTTGTCGATGTTGTAATCTGAAAGAGATCAGCGACTGCAAAGTGTTGGTAGGGGAGAGTGTAGCCAGACAACACAGAATGGTGGTGTGTAAAATAACCCTGGTGGTGAGGAAGGTGAAGAGGACAAAGGTAGAGCAGAGGACAAAGTGGTGGAAGCTGAGAGAGGAAGAATTTTGTGTAGTCATTAGGGAGGAGTTGAGACAAGCTATGGGTGGTCAGGAGGTGCTTTCAGTTGACTGGACTGGGAAAAGTGGACAAGGAGACTTGGTGGTGGAACGAGGAAGTCCAGGAGTGTATACAGGGAAAGAGGCTAGCTAAGAAGAACTGGGACACTGAGAGGACTGAAGAGAGTAGACAGGAGTACAGGGAGATGCAGCGTAAAGTGAAGGTAGAGGTGGCAAAGGCCAAACAAAGAGCATATGAGGACTTGTATGCTAGGCTGGACAGGAAGGAGGGTGAGGTGGATCTGTACAGGTTGGAGAGTCAGAAAGATAGAGATGGGAAGGATGTGCAGCAGGTTAGAGTGATTAAAGATAAGAGATGGAAATGTACTGACAGATGCCAGGAGGGTGATGGGAAGATGGAAGGAGTACTTTGAGGAGTTGATGAATGAGGAAAACAAAAGAGAACAAAGAGTAGAAGAGGTGACTGTTGTGGAGCAGGAAGTAGCAAATATTAGAAAAAGTGAGGTGAGAAGGGCGTTGAAGAGGATGAAGAGTGGAAAGGCTGTTAGTCCTGATGACATACCTGTGGAGGTGTGGAAATGCTTAAGAGAGGTGGCAGTAGAGTTTCTTACTAGTTTGTTTTACCAGATCTTGGAGAGTGAGAGGATTCCAGAGGAATGGAGGAGAAGTGTATTGGTGCAGATTTTTAAGAACAAGGGAGATGTGCAGAGCTGTGGCAATTACAGAGGCATAAAGCTAATGAGCCATAGAATGAAGCTGTGGGAAAGAGTAGTGAAAGCTAGATTAAATGCAGAGGTGAGCATTTCTGAGCAGCAATATGGTTTTATGCCTAGAAAGAGTACATCAGATGCAGTATTTGCTTTGAGTATGCTGATGGAGAAGTACAGAGAAGGTACTGTAATAAAGAGTTGCATTGTGTCTTTGTAGATTTAGAGAAAGCGTATGACAGGGTGCCAAGAGAGGAGCTGTGGTGTTGTATGAGGAAGTCTGGAATGGCAGAGAAGTATGTTAGAGTGGTACAGGACATGTATGAGAGTACTAAGACGGTAATGAGATGTGCTGTAGGTGTGACAGAAGAGTTCAAGGTGGAGGTGGGTCTGTATCAAGGATCGGCTCTAATCCCCTTTTTTTTTTGCTCTGGTGATGGACAGGATGAAAGATGAGGTAAGACAGGAGTCTCTGTGGACTATGGATGTTTGCAGATGACATTGTGCTTGTTAGCGAGAGTAGGGAACAGGTGGAGGAAAATTTGGAGAGGTGGAGGTATGCTCTGGAAAGCAGAGGAATGAAGGTTAGCCGCAGCAAGACGGAATACATGTGTGTGAATGAGAGGGACCCAAGAGGAATGGTGAGAATACAGGGAGCAGAGGTAAAGAAGGGGCAGGATTTTAAGTACTTAGGGTCAACAGTCCAAAGCAACGGAGAGTGTGGATAGGAGGTGAAGAGGCGGGTACAGGCAGGTTGGAATGGGTGGAGAAAAGTGTCAGGTGTGTTGTGCGATAAAAGAGTATCAGCGAGAATGAAAGGAAAGGTGTACAGGACAGTGGTGAGACCAGCGATGCTCTACGGCTTAGAGACACTTGCACTGAAGAAAAGACAGGAGGCAGAGCTGGAGGTAGCAGAGATGATGTTGAGGTTCTCTTTGAGAGTGACAAAGATGGATAGGATCGAGAATGAGTGCATCAGACGGACAACCCATGTTAGATGTTTTGGAGATACTTTAAAGTCAGAGAGGCCAGATTGAGGTGGTTTGGACGTGTTCAGAGGAGAGATTGTGAATATATCAGTAGAAGGATGCTGAGATTGAAACTGACAGGCAGGAGGTCTAAAGAAAGACCAAAGAGGAGATTTATGGATGCAGTGAGAGAGGACATGAAGTTAGTTGGTGTGAGAGAAGAGGATGCAGAGGATAGAGTTAGATGGAAGCAGATGATTCGCTGTGGCGACCCTTGAAAGGGAACAGCTGAAAGACAAAGGAGAAGAAGCTATGCTCTACTCAACAGGAGTTGTTATGGGTTGTTTCGTATAAAGTGGGCTTTCTCTCTTAGCTTTATTTCAACCAGAGATAATAATCTCTGAGAGAATGAGTTTGAGTAAGAGGTGGTATTGAATTGGTGATTTCTGCTGTTGTTCAATCTTAAAGGTCAAAATCTATACTGGATCAGGTGTATTCATTTCCACAACTCCATAGGTCTTAGGCCAGTACCCCAACAGTCTTCTCTGTTGAATATCTCTGTGAACACAGGTGCTAGCTGGTCTGCGCAGGCTCTGAGAATATGACCTGAGATGCTGTCTGCTTTCCTGGTGTTCACTCTCCTGAAGGCTCTCCTCATGTCGTGCTCGGTGATGATGAACGCGTTTCCGGTGGTGGCAGTGTCTTACTGTCTGCAGCCATTAGCACCACTAGCATTTGCATCACTAGCGTCTTTAGCTGCAGACTCGAAGCGAGCATAGAAAGTGTTCAGCTCGTCTGCCAGAGTCGCGTCCGCGTTCGTCATACCGGTTGTTGATGTTTTATAGTCCGTAATTGTCCTTAGTCCCTGCCACAGGCTCCTAGAGTCACTCTGTTGGAGTTGCCATGGCCTTCCGCACGTTATATGCTGCAGCCTTGTACGAGTCCATGTCCCCCGACGCAAGTCCCGTGTTGTAGGCAGTGGTGCAAGATCTCAGAGCATCTCGGATGGTTTTATCCACCCACGGCTTCTGGTTGGGAAACGTTCTGATAGTCTTTTTCTCCACGGTATCATCCACTAGTTTCCCGATGAATCCCTCAACCGCATCCGTATCGAGTGCGTCCTGTAACGTGGCCACTGATTGGTCCGTCCAGTGCGCGACCTCCCTCTGAACCGGAACTTCCTGTTTCATCCTTTGTTTGTATTTTGGCATGAGGAAGATGGTGGCTTGGTCGGATTTACCAAACGGTGGACGAGATTGTGCCTTGTAGCTGTCCTTGACTGTAGTGTAACAGTGGTCCAGTGTCCTTTCGCCCCTGGTGGGGCAGGTGATATGCTGATTAAAGTTTGGCGCTGCATGTTGAGGTTGGCACTATTAAAGTCCCCTGCCACAATAAGCACAGCGTCCCGGTGTTGTGCTTGGTGCTGTGTGAGTGCCTCATGCACATAAGGCAGTGTCCGTGTCCGCTTGAGACGGGATATAAACGGCACTGATTATGACCGATGTAAACTCCCGAGGTAGATAAAAAGGACGACACATGATGGACAGTAGTTCCAGGTTTGGTGTGCAGGAGCATGTAAGTTGAACAACGCTCGCGCTGTTGCACCAACTGCTGTTCACCATTAAACACACGCTGCCTCTCCTTGACTTTCCCGAGTCCCGTGTCCTGTCCATGCGGTGAACCGAAAAGAACTCGGCCGGCTGGATGGCGTGGTCCGGCACCGCTGGGTTCAGCCATGTCTCGGTGAAGCAGAGGAGATTGCAGTCCCGAATGTCTCTCTGGAACTTTTTCCTGGCCCTGAGGTCATGTTCTCCAATGACTGGACGTTGGCAAGCAGGATGCTAGGCAGAGGTGTGCGGTGTGCACGGGCTCTCAACCTGTTCCTGGCGCCGTGTCGTTTCACTCAGGGCCGCCGCTTCGCGTGGCATCCTTTGTTCTCCCTCAGGATCTCACTCAACCAGCTCGGGTCCAGAGTTAAAAACGTCGAATTGTGAGTACATTGTATACCAATGGAAACAAGAGTGTCTCTATCGTACCTAATGCACTCAATGGTGGTGATTTTGACGATTTTAAAACGTTGGAAACTAACTTAAAAAACAAAAACAAAGAAAACTGGGTCGGAGCAGTCGTGACGGCAGCCGTGACGGCGCCATCTTCGTTCCTCCTTAACTTCAGTTTTCTATCAGAAGAGGTTTTGTGACAACATTAACTGGTATTTGGAACTGTTCATAATGCTCTCCACCTTGACTAATGGCTAAAGAAAAACAGCATGTTCCACCATGCTTCACTGTGGGTATGGTGTTTTGTTGGTGATGTGCAGTGTTGTACCAAACATACCATTTGGAATTATGGCAAAAAACGTTAAAAGTTGGTTTCATCAGGCAATAGCACTTTTTCCCACATACTTTTGGGGGACTCCAAATGTGTTTTTGTAAAAATTTTGCCAGGCTTGGCCAGACATATGAAGAATTGTTCAAAAGCTTCTTTAATGTTGCTGTAGGCCTCTTACCAGCCTACCTGACCCATTTTCTCATCTTTTCACCAATTTTGAAGGGTCACGCATTCTTGGTAATGTCACTGTTTATCCACTTGATGATCACTGTGTTCCATGTTATATCAAATGCCTTGGAAATTATTTTATAGCCTCCTCCTGATTGATACATTTTAACAATGAGATACCTCTGATGCATTGGAAGCTCTCTATGGCTTTAACTGTAAGATGTGACAATGTCAGGAAAAGCCACCTGGAACACTCATTCATTTATCTTCAATACACTTATCATCTATACTGCTTTATCGTGTATTCAGTGGGCCTGGAGCTCATTCCAGAAGGCTTAGGGCATGAGGTGAGGTACTCCTGGGCAGGGTGCCAATCCATTGTGGGGGACACAAACATACATTCACACACTACGGCAATTTGGGAACGCCAATTAATCTAATCTGTATGTCTTTGGACTGTGAGAGGAAACCGGAGTACCTGGAGCACCAAGCATGGGGAGAACATGCAAACACCATGCACACAGAGACAGAAATCGAACCTGGCTGCGATTCGTACCCGGACCCTGAAGGTGCAAGGCGACAGTGCTAACCACTACACCACTGGCCTGTACTAGGACAGCTTAACTTTATTTGGGATTATTCAGACGCACTTTAAATGATGGCAGGTATGTACTGACTTCTATTTTATATGAGTGTAAATGTGATTGCTTAATTCCATGCTTATGCAACCACATTATTTTTTTCTTTTTATCTTTTATTAATATATTTTTTTCTGATCTTCAATTGAGTTGTACAGATTATAGATCACATTAAATTGAAAAAGTTTCTAAAATCACTCATTCATCGTCCAGATCACTTTATCCTATATTCAGGGTCGTGGGGGGCCTGGACCCTATCCCAGGAGGCTTAGGGCATGATGCAGGGTTCACCCTAGACAGAATACCATTCTATCACAGGGCACACACACTCACACACTACGGACAATTTGGAAATGCCAATTAGCCTAATACGCAGGCCTTTGGACTGTGGGAGGAAACCACAGTTCCCACCAAGCACGTGGAGAACATCCAAACCTATAATAATCAAACCCTGGACTCTGGAGGTGCAAGGCGACTTAAAGTTTTGATAATTTTGAAGTTGAAAGTCAAGAGATAAAAGGAGAATACATTTTGCTTATTTGTTTTAATATTATGGGTGTAGTGTTTAACACTTTGTGTCTAACTGGATCCAGACTGCTATGATAAGAGACGGCCGCGGATCTGCATCCTGCAGACCTCAGCACCCACTTTCCACTGGACAACGCGTTATCTGGGACTTGAGCACTATTTGCTTGTCACATCTCCTTTCATGTCTGTCTGTCTGGTGATTGTCTTCCTCAAATGTGCTAACTGTTCACAGATGATTCCTATTCCCAGTCCTGATTATCTGTGAGTCTAAACGATCATTGTCTTTCTGCAAAGTGTTGAGTTTTTGAACTCAGTGTTTGCGGATTACACGGAGGGACTCTTGTCTGTTTATTGATCTTGCTCTTTGAACAATGTTTTGCTTTCATATCGGCTTCTCTTAATAAAAGCAAAAAACCTGCATCTCACTTGGATGGCAACATGTTGTTAATGTTGTTAATTTATGTTGTTAAAATTTTCAGGTCAATCTGTCTTGTCTCCGCTAGCCAGCTAACTAGGCCTCTTAGTTAGCTAGTTTTAGCTCTTCTGTTAATTTATGCTGTAAATTTATGTTGCATGTACTGTACTGTAGCACCTTGGTCCTGGAGGAACGTTGTTTCGTTTCACTGTGTACTAACTGTATATGGTTGAAGTGACAATAAAGCCTACTTGTGGCACACACACACAATCATAAAATTGCACATCTTACAGCTTAAATTGAGTCTATGATGTTTCTGAATAGTGTTTTTATAAAAATATTTACATACGCAGAAAAGTCATACATTAACATAGAGTATATCAAAACATCATAGATGTACATACTGAATATGAAGAGGTCTTATATTAAAACTTTGTATAGATGGTGCATACAGTAGATGGTGAATTCATATATATTCAGATATAGTACAGGCAATAAATATATTTAAATCCCCCATATACAAAAAGGCCAAATCGAATATGCAAATATATATATATATATATATATATATATATATATATATATATATATATATATATATAAATTATATATATATATATATATATATAATATATATATATATATATATATATATATATATTATTTTTTATATATATATTTAAACTATTTATTTTTTTATATTTAATACATTTAAATATGTGTAAAATATATACAAGCTGTATATCTGACACCACCGCTGTATAAACCTGGTCCAAGTTGATACGGTATCTATTTTTGAAAAAGCCGACCTCACCCAGTGCTATCTCTCTAGACCTCCTTTGCCTCTAGCAGACATTGTGACAGTGCCAAATAAATCCCATGTATAAAGTATTTGATTTGAATACACCCCTGTTTAATATATGCTACAAATAACCTAAAAATAATCAGACACTTTTGTTGCAGTTTTTTTATTTTTAGACAGGCTTTGTTATTGAAAGGAATCAAATTTTTTATTACCAGTCAAAAGTTTAGGGTCACTTGCAAATTTCTTCTTTCTACATTCTACAACAATACTGGGGATTTCAAAACTATAAAATAACACATATGGAATTAGGTAAATTAAGCCGTCCCAGGAGGGCGAGACCAAAACCTACCTCTGCTGCAGACGAGAAGTTCATTTAGAGTTATCAGCCTGAAAAATGACCAATTAACAGCAGCTCAGATTAGAGGCGTTTCATGCATTCATGCATTTTTTTGGATGCCTTCAGCATTCCTTTACAATAAAAATAAAAAAATATTTAAAAAATTATAAAAAGTCAGGAACCATCATGGAGTTAGAAAGTGATCTAAAACTTTTGAACGGTAGTGTATATATATACACTTCCTGGCACTGGTTCCATCTGGGAGATGCTTATTCTTCCGGAATTGTGCTGCAACTCGGCGGCCCTCCTGGATCTTCCGCAGGTCCTCCGCCGTTCACTCCAACTCGAAACTTTCCATCCCACTTCTGACACCAATGTAGCGTTTTTTCGCCCCTAGCAGGGATCTTGGAGTACGAGTGAGCTTACTTGCTCCCCAATGCAAATGGCTGGGGAGTAGTTTATTAAACTCAGCACAAGCACACATACACAGGTCAAGCACACACACATACTGTACACATGCCCAACTTGGCCGAAGCCACTAACCCAAAAACCCCTTCTCTCTCATGGTAGACACAGAGAACCCCCGCAAGGCATGATGGCCGTCAGCCGCCGCCCCGCCCACGCCACACTGCCCCCACCCGAGCTGTGACCGTCCCCGGTCACCATGACTCTCAGTCTTGGAGGCGTGAAGGCGGTCGACGCTGGCACTGTGAACGCCGGGGTCCTTTTGTAGAGAAGTGCAACATTGTCCCGGAGGCGGTCCGGCCTCCGCAGATTTCAATGTCTCGCCAGCGTGCGGCTGGTATTGGTAAGGCGCAAGACGGTCTCGGTGGAGCCCGAAAGTCCTGCAGCGGTGCCCGGTGGTGAAGGGTGGAGCCCTTCTTTGCCGTGTAGTGCCATTCACTGTCCCGCTGCGGCGCAGGCGAAATTACTGCGGGCGATGCTCTCGGCGAGGGAGTAACTCGGCACACGCGCTCTTCACCTCGCTCGCAGTACCGACGACGCGCTTTGCTGCACGGATATTCAGCTGGCACGACCACCGGCGCTCGTTCGACGGCTGCTGGGGTACGCTGTCCCTCAGTCCTAAGAACGTTGCCACGGTAGTCTCGAGGTCCCGTGCCTCGGCATTGCCTCGAAACCCCGGAGACTAGTTCGTGGCCTAGCCGTGACGGGTAGCCCTGTCCCCGGCTAGATTCACCTACCGAGTGCCCCCGAGCTGCGGGCGGTCGCTCGGCTCTTTCGCCGTGATGCACCGCAATTATGGGTTCAGCTCGCTGTGCTGCGCGTAGCGCCTCGGTAAGGGAAGCTGGTGCTGCTAACCTGATGTGCTCACGGAGCCGTGGCGGTTGGAGTCCTCGAAGAAAAGCACGATAAGCTAACTCTTCCTGCTTATTGGGCTCGCACTCTGGATAGCCCCGGCGCACCAGGCCTCTTAAGTCCATGGCGAACGCGCCCAGTGGCTCAGACACGCGCCGCTCGCGGACCGCCAGCTCCTCGCACGCTGCTTCTTGCCGGTCACCGGCGCCGAACCGGAGGTGAAGCGACTCGCGGAGCTTTGCCCAGTCCTTCCGCTTATCGGCCCGGAGGTCTTCCAGTGCCCGGAGCGCGTCGCCCTTCAGCGAGAGTGCCACCTTTACAGCCGTTTCTGCCGGAGACCAGCCTGCAAAGTCGGCGGCTAGCTCCACTTGGGCGAAGAACGCGTAGGGCTCGACGGCGCCGTTGTAGGAGGGAAGGCGGAGCTGCGGCGCACATCGCCGGCACGGAGCTGTAGCTTGCTCCGGCACTTGCGCAGCGTCAACGTTGGGCTCCGCTCCGAGATCCAGTGCCGGGATCCTCATCTCGCCGCTCCGCTTTCGTCGTGCCGCCTTGCTGGCACTGGTTCCATCTGGGAGATGCTTATTCTTCCGGAGTTGTGCTGCAACTCGGCGGCCCTCCTGGATCTTCCGCAGGTCCTCCGCCGTTCGCTCCAACTCGAAACTTTCCATCCCACTTCTGACACCAATGTAGCGTTTTTTCGCCGCTAGCAGGGATCTTGGAGTACGAGTGAGCTTACTTGCTCCCCAATGCAAATGGCTGGGGAGTAGTTTATTAAACTCAGCACAAGCACACATACACAGGTCAAGCACACACACATACACACGCCCAACTTGGCCGAAGCCACTAACCCAAAAACCCCTTCTCTCTCATGGTAGACACAGAGAACCCCCGCAAGGCATGATGGTTGTCAGCCGCCGCCCCGCCCACGCCACAATATATATATATATATATATATATTTATATACTGTATATATATATATATATATATATATATATATATATATATATATATATTTATATACTGTATATATATATATATATATATATATATAATTATATATATATATAATAATCCAGTGGCGGCTGCTCTAAGACTAAAAGGGAAGCTCCGCTTCCTCTACTATGTCAGAATTTTGTATTTATATTGGTTTTAATAAAAGTGCGCTAGAACGCATTCAACTTCATGACTAGCTCGTTCAGAATCAGGTATTTATCGTGATTTTCTTGTCATACATTTCCGTGCAGCACAGCGCGTTAAACCCCGCGGAACCCCTTTTTTGATTGACAGCCTGTCTTAAGTATACATCAGCGCTACAGAGATTCAAGTTCAGTTCCATGCGAATTTGCAGGTGAAGTGGTACGACGAACTGCTGCACTCTGTATTGTTTGCTGGTGATATGAATAATTTTTGTTTGTACAAATCATTCTTTAAATAAAAAAAAACATATAGCGTTCTTGACTTTGCTCCTTGTTTCAGCATTAAAGTTAAAGTTAGTTCGTTCATATAAATAAAGTAGCTTGTGGAAGGGGAAACTAGCCAGCTAGCTTCCCCTGTTTCAAAAGCTAGAAGCCCCACTGATATAATCTAAATTCTCGGGATACATCTAAACCAGTCTGCTATATTAAGGTAAATTAGTTAAGCTTTTATTTGTCACATATACATTACAGCACAGTGAAATTCCTTCTTCGCATATCCCACACCCTAAAAAATGCTGGGTTAAAAACAACCCAGTCTGGGTTGTTTTTAACCCAGCTGCTGGGTAAATATAGGACTAACTAAATACTGGGTTAATTTAACCCAGCAAGATGGGTTATTTGTTTAACCCAGCAAGATGGGTTAAATATTCAATCCAAATGCTACGTCAGATTTAACTATAATGCTGGGTTAATTCTTCCACATCAACTGGTCAAATGTTCTACTCATATGTTTGGGGTTTGTTGGTTCATTTTAACTGGAATGTTGGGTTAATTCTACCTCACAAATAGGTTATTATTATTTTCATGTTTTACAGTAAATCTGTAAAAAAAAAAAAAAAACACCCATGTCTATTAAACAGTTAAATTACTTTGATATACTGGTCTATTACAAAAAAAAAATACATATATGCAATAAACAACATCCTATTACATGTTCTTAGAAAAAAATATTTATTTTTCAAAAGCACAAGAGCAGATAATCAACAGTGACATCATTCCTATACTATTTTGCACAAATAGACTGAGGCAGCTTCTACAGAGCAGGATCTCTCTGTGACTTAAGATATCTTTTCTGCAGAACAAAACTATCCAGCCCTGGTCTCATTTTAACATACAAACACTGTCTATGACTTTTCAGGTAGGCCTCTGTATTTCATAGCAACATTACAACATTACTGAGAGCAGCGCTGGTCATTATCTCCCAACGTCAGGATGTAGGGGTACGGCCTCGACACTTCAGCCTGCTGGAGGTATTACACCATGAAAGAAACATTAGAAAGAAAGAAATGAAAAAGTTAAAATTTTGTTGAATAGCAAAGATTAAACTGAATAAGACTATTAATTTAGTGTGAAATAGGATTGATACTAAAAAATTACAAAGCTGCCCATTAAGATAGGGTATACGTAACCTGAAACAAAAACATGGAGACAGCTACTACCAAACATAAAACAGCAAAATAAGCACGACTTTTAGGATACAGCTCTTTATGTCAGACTAGTTGATATTGTGGTCTGCATTGATTTTAAGCTAATTACCGAAAACATTTCACAGCTGGTGTCATACTGGTACATTACAGTCACCAAAATATTAATACTTCCATCTAGTAGTTATCTGTACCGCTGTGGTACTTTTTCTTGTAGTTGGCGCGCTGACTGATAGTTAATTTAACTTTGGTTAAAGAGAGCTACCTGGTTAGCTTACATGCTATTACTGGTGATACATTTGCATACTTGCCAAAGGGGGAAAGGTGTAAAATATTGTTATAACTCAGGAGAAACGCAGGAGAAATTTGACCGCAGAGTAAATTACTAGCTAGTGAAAAACGGGAGGGTTAGCAGGTCTGTATATTTGTGAGAGGGTCAGTGTTTTGTAACACACCAGCATTTTATTGTCTCAAGCAGTGAGATTAATAAAGTTCTAAAGTGGTTGCTAACTAACTAAATGCCTCCGTCATGCTAGCAATACAGTTAACAGTTTAGCATTCATTCATCACTTCACCATCTTCGTAACCCTGCAAACATTCTACAGAGAAGCTAAAAAGCTCAGACATCTTAGCCGTTTCTTTCATACACAGGTGGGGCGGCTAGCAGCTATTCTCAGCTAAATTATCATCCAGTACCTCAGACCAGCCGGAAAGTTTGTGTGTAACCTTAACACGGTAACAGTAATAAATGTTACATATAGTAATCATTTTTCAATCATATGTGAATTAGGTGAGTGAACAGCGCCCCTGGAGCAGATAGCGTTAAGGGCCTTGCTCAAGGGCCCAACAGTGGCAACCTGGTGGAGCTGGGGATCGAACCGCCGATCTTCCGATCAGTAACTCAGTGCCTTTGCCCTCTGAGCCACCACTGCCCCTTATGTTTCCAGATACTGTGTCATACTGTACTTAAATAAAGCAAGCACCTAACCACTGAATATCATGTGGCCTAAAATGAAACTGGTCCCCAATTTGGTGTCATAATGCATTCCACTCTTCTGAGAAGGCTTTGAATTTTGGATCACTGCTTTAAGGATTTATGTTCGTTGGTAGGAGCATTAGTAGGGTCATGCTAGGTTAGGAGACCTGATAGGACCCAAAATAATTCAATACATGCTAAATGCACATTTCTGAAAAAAGGAGGAAGCTATAACAAAGTGAAGATTTATTTAGGAAGGTAACAGTAATAATTACAAATGAGTAATAGGTCCCAAAAAGACATACAGTGCATTGCAAAAGTATTCACACCCTTTAAATGTTTCCACTTTTGGTCATATTTCAACCACAAATGTAAATGTATTTCTTTGGGATTTTATAAGATAGGCTAACACAAAGTGGCAAATAATTGAGAACTGGAAGGAAAATTACAGTACAGTATATAGTAAAAAAAATTATAAATAAATATTTGTAACATGTGGCAAGATTAAGAAAGACAAATTTTATACTATACTAAAAGGGCATTTCATAACGCAATGTACAGTATAAGTGATAAGTGTAATGTGTTTACCTTTACAGTATATTATATGTTCACATGCATGTGGGCACCTGACCATTAATTATCCTTTTACAAAACCATATGCACCCTTATTATGGCTATCTAAGGGTAAGACTCATATCTAACAGTGCTTATATCTAAAACAAAACCTTCATCATCAGACTATCATAATTATCACACTTACTGTACTGTGGAATCATCAGAGATCATTTGACCAGTAATGTAAAGTAATGGATCTCAATATCTTGCTAATTCTGTTAATTATTCTGATGATGGAGTTTTCGACCTGAGCATTGTCTGAAACTTACCCTTACATTACCAATATATCTCAAATTATTACTAAATTTAAAATATTTTTTGCCTCTTGCATATATTCCTTCATTATTATCTACCTGATAAAATATTTATTTACTGTAATAATTAAACAAAGTCGCCGTACACTTCTACAGAGAAATATAGGATCTGATCATTGAAATCAATTTGTAGTTACATAAGAATTTTGGTTAGTTTTTCAATATACTTATTTAAAGCAAGACACTAAATGTTACAGAGTCATTCGAGGTTGACCCCATAACCTATGAGATCTAAATAGCTAAAAATATAAAAAGTGAAGACAATTAAAATAAGATATAGAATACATTAAAGCATCATAAATATTACAAATCAACAGAAATGATTATATCCAGGTAGTTTATTGTAACAAATTTAAAAAATATCTCAAATTGGAACCTATGGTATTTGAATTTGTATTATGAACAGTGTTGAGGGACGTTACTTTTAATTATGGTACGTGCATCACGATTCGCAGCGAGTTTTGGCGCAGTGGTTAGGTTTCCATCGGTCCTCACGGAAGCTCATAGTTGCGATAGGGGTATACTGTAACAGCAGGAATAACAGAGGTGGGCGGGTTATCGGGGGCGGAGATTGTAGAACGATTTTCATATACATACACACACACACACACACTAATGGAATCATGTCACGAGTCACGGTCTGTCGGCCGTTTGTTTTCCCACGCTGTCACTTTCCCCATGTGCTCATGTTTACTCCTGTCTGACTGTATCCTTTCCCATGCCCCTGTTTCCGCCCCGTCTGCACACCTGTCTCTAATCACTGTCTGATTACTCCAGCATTTAAGCACGCGCTGTGCGCTGCTTAAATCGCTGGATTATCTTGTGTATTTTTGCCTCGATTCTCTCGCGTTTATTTTTCCATGCTTTCACGTTGCCAAGCCCGCTTTTGTCTCTCGTTTTTGCTTTCGGTTTCTCGTCTCGATTTTGTTTGCCTCGTCCTTTGATCTCCCGGTTTTGACTACGGCTCTCGTTTTACGATTTGGCTTCGACGCAATGCTGACTGATCTCCCGGTAATCCGCTTCCGCATTCCGACCGTATTCTCGTTTTACGTTGCTGTCATTCATCTGCGCCTGGATTCACCTCGTCCGCTCCGCCTCGTGACAGAATAATCCAGCCAGCGAAATGAATCCAGCAGATATTGACTGCATGAAATCGACGCTGGAGAGTCAAGGTGCACTTCTCGGAGCTCACCAGCAGGAGCTGCTCAACACCAAGCAAACCCTGGCTGATGTTATTTCCCAACTCCAACGGCTCCATCTCTCTCCGGCACAAAGTGGGGGCCCCTGCACGCAACGGGAACCACGACTGCCTGCCCCCCCCCACCTATGAAGGAGATCCAAGCACCTGTCGCTCCTTCCTCTCTCAGTGCACGCTGATATTTGAGCTCCAGCCATCCACATTTCCCACTGAACGCTCCAAGGTCGCATACGTGATAACTCTCCTCTCAGGACGGGCTCGGGAATGGAGCACTGCACTCTGGGATGCTCATGACTTCTGCTGCACCAGCTACGAGCACTTCGCTAAAGAGATGAGGAGGGTGTTTAATCGCTCATGTCATGGCAGGGAGGCAGGCCACAAGCTGTTAAAACTTCACCAAGGTTCACGTTCAGCCTATGACTATGCCATAGAGTTCCAGACCCTAGCTCTCTCCAGCGGGTGGAATGGTCCACCTTCATGGAATACCTTCTTCGAAGGCCTGACTGCGACGCTCCAGGATACGCTGATCTCCCAAGAACTTCCCTCGTCGTTCCAAGACCTCATGGATCTGGCCGGCCGAGTAGATTCACGTCTCCGCCTGGGAAAGTCAACCAGATTCTCACCACCCAGAGACCGCCCACAATCTCACTCCCCTCAAACTAATCCTCAGGAGAGACCCATGTGACTGGACAGGACCCGCGTTTCCCCTGAAGAACGACGACGACGTAGATGGTGCGTGCTTCTACTGTGGAAAATCATGTCATCAGCTCAAGAACTGTCCTGTTAAAAGGGGGCGTCTTCTAGTCCAGCTGGGAGGATTGGAGGGTGTGTCACCAGGAAGATTCCCAGATCAACGCCGCCTGTTTCCAGTTTTTCTCATCCACGAGCAACGGACCCACCTGGTGCAGGCACTGATTGATTCAGGTTCAGACCGCAACCTGATCAATGCGACTTCTGCCAAGACCCTAGGAATCCCCGCGCTACCCTTGGAGACCCACCTCAAAGTTCAGGCACTCGACGGCAGCCCACTCCCATCTATCACACACAGAACTCCCCTTATCGGGCTAAGGGTCTCGGGCAACCATTTAGAACAAACTTCTTTGTTCATCATGGAGGGATCACATGCTACTGTTGTCCTGGGCCTGCCCTGGCTAACCCGTCACAATCCTCAACTCGATTGGGTCAGGAACACAATCATAGCCTGGAACCCGTCATGCGCCACTACCTGCCTGCGAGCTGCAGCCACGTCCTGCCTCAGCCCTGCATCTGTGGAGGAACCACCGGACCTCACCGCCGTCCCGCCAGAGTACCATGATCTCAAGGAGGTCTTCAGTAAATCTCGTGCTGTCTCTCTGCCCCCCCACCGACCATATGACTGCGCTATCGACCTGCTCCCAGGTACCACGCCCCCCAAGGGCTGCCTATATTCTCTGTCACCCAGGGAGCGTGAAGCTATGAATCATTATATCTCGGAGTCCCTTGCGGCGGGGATCATTCGCCCCTCCTCCTCCCCGGCGGGAGCCGGCTTCTTCTTCGTGGGTAAAAAAGATGGGTCCCTTCGTCCATGTATCGATTATAGGGGCCTAAACCAGATCACAGTGAAGAACCGCTATCCCCTTCCGTTAATGGCGACCGCCTTTGAACTGCTCCAGGAAGCAAAGATTTTTACCAAACTGGACCTATGCAACGCATATCACCTCGTCCGAGTCCGAGAGGGTGACGAATGGAAAACTGCTTTCAATATCCCAACAGGACACTATGAATACCTGGTGGTCCCGTTTGGCCTGACCAACGCCCCGGCCGTCTTTCAGGCCCTCATCAATGATGTCTTCAGGGACTTTCTGAATTTATTTGTGTTTATTTATCTGGACGATATTTTAATCTTCTCCCGAGACCTAGGAGAGCACCAACATCATGTTCGACAGGTGCTACAAAGACTGTTAGAGAACAATCTTTTCGTCAAAGCAGAGAAGTGCGAATTTCACACTACAACCACCACTTTCCTGGGGTTCGTCATTGGTCCCTCAGGCATTGAAATGGAGCCTGCTAAACTCCATGCAGTCACGAACTGGCCTACGCCCACCACAAGACCGGAACTTCAGAGATTCTTGGGTTTTGCCAACTTTTACCGTCGCTTCATCCGAGGCTACAGCTCCATTGCTGCCCCCTTAACAGCCCTGACTTCCCCAAGACACGTTTCCGTTGGGACATGAACTCTGAAAAAGCCTTCTCGGAACTCAAGAAACGGTTCACGTCTGCCCCAATCCTGACTATTCCAGATCCGTCACGCCAGTTTGTTGTGGAAGTCGATGCCTCCAGCACGGGGGTAGGAGGTGTCCTTTCCCAGAGAGCTGCACACGACAACAAGCTACACCCCTGCTCTTTCTTCTCTCACCGCTTAACTCCTGCTGAGGTCAATTATGGCATCGGCGATCGAGAACTTCTAGCCATCAAGCTGGCCCTAGAAGAATGGAGACACTGGTTAGAGGGGACGGAGACCCCATTTTTGGTCTGGACTGACCACAAGAACCTCGAATACCTGCAGAATGCCAAGAGGCTAAACTCTCGCCAGGCTCGGTGGTCACTGTTCTTTGCCAGATTCAACTTCGTCCTCTCCTATCATCCTGGGTCCAAGAATTCCAAGCCAGATGCACTTTCCAGACAGTTTTCACCTACTCACGACTCCACTGCCATCGAAACCATCATTCCCCCATCATGCTTGCTCGCAGCAGCTGAGCTTGATATCAAGACCAAGGTCCAGCAAGCCCTGTCTCATGAACCCGGACCAAGCAATGTGCCTCCTAATTGCCTGTTTGTTCCACTTCCTCTACGTTCTCAAGTTCTGGAATGGGCACACAGCTCCAAGCTCTCCTGTCATCCTGGCTCAGCTCGAACCCTGTCTCAAGTCCAACAATGTTTCTGGTGGCCCACGGTCAAGGAAGACACCTCCATCTTCGTGGCAGCATGTGACACCTGTGCTAGATGCAAACATACCAACACCGCGCCGGCAGGCCTCCTCAGACCATTACCTATCCCATCTCGTCCATGGTCCAACATTGCACTGGACTTTGTCACAGGGTTACCTTCCTCCAACGGCCACTCATGCATCATGACCGTGGTGGATCGGTTCTCTAAGGCTGCCCATTTCATTCCGCTACCCAAGCTCCCATCCACCAAGGAAACCGCTGATCTCATGATAACGCACGTTTTCAGGCTGCATGGTCTTCCCAATGACATTGTCTCTGACCGTGGGCCCCAATTCACATCACAATTTTGGAAGGCATTCTGCAGACTCATTGGAGCCACCCCCAGTCTGTCCTCAGGCTTTCACCCCCAGTCCAACGGGCAGACCGAAAGAAAGAACCAGTCCCTCGAGGTAGCCTTAAGGTGCATGGCCTCCCGAGATGTCGCTTCCTGGAGCAAGTTTCTGCCATGGGTGGAATACGCCCACAACTCCCAAGTATCTTCATCTACTGGTTTGTCTCCATTCCAGTGCTGCCTAGGCTATCAGCCACCCTTATTCCCATCTCAGGAGGAGGAGGTCAGTGTCCCATTCGTCCAAGCTTTTGTCAGGCGATGCATAAAGACCTGGCTGCAAGCGAGGAGAACGCTGTTACGGGTCGGCAGAAGATATAAGACACAGGCCGACCGCAGACGCTCCCAGGCTCCCAAGTACAGGGTGGGGCAGAGAGTCATGCTCGCCGCCAGAGATATCCCCCTAAAGACCTCCTGCCACAAGCTTTCCCCTCGTTACCTCGGCCCCTTCACCATCACTAAGATAGTCAACCCCTGCGCTGTTAAACTCTTGCTCCCCTCAACCATGCGGCGAATCAATCCTACGTTCCACGTGTCCCAGCTACGTCGCCTCATCTCATGCCCATTAAGTCCCCCTACCCACCCTCTGCCTCCTCCCCGTATCATTGACGGCAGTGAAGCCTACACCGTCCGCCGCCTCCTGAAAGCTCGCCGCCGTGGTAGAGGCATTCAGTACCTGGTGGACTGGGAGGGCTATGGACCTGAGGAGAGAAGCTGGCTCCCCGCCAAGTTCATCCTAGACCCCAAGCTAATCTCTGACTTTCAGAAACGCTTCCCTGAGGCTCCCCGTCCTAACGCCCAGAGGCGTTCGTAAGGGGGGGGGTACTGTCACGAGTCACGGTCTGTCGGCCGTTTGTTTTCCCACGCTGTCACTTTCCCCATGTGCTCATGTTTACTCCTGTCTGACTGCATCCTTTCCCACGCCCCTGTTTCCGCCCCGTCTGCACACCTGTCTCTAATCCCTGTCTGATTACTCCAGCATTTAAGCACGCGCTGTGTGCTGCTTAAATCGCTGGATTATCTTGTGTATTTTTGCCTCGATTCTCTCGCGTTTATTTTTCCATGCTTTCACGTTGCCAAGCCCGCTTTTGTCTCTCGTTTTTGCTTTCGGTTTCTCGTCTCGATTTTGTTTGCCTCGTCCTTTGATCTCCCGGTTTTGACCTTGCGCTTCCCCTTCTGACTACGGCTCTCCTTTTACGATTTGGCTTCGACGCAACGCTGACTGATCTCCCGGTATTGACCTCTGCTTCCGCATTCCGACCGTATTCTCGTTTTACGTTGCTGTCATTCATCTGCGCCTGGATTCACCTCGTCCGCTCCGCCTCGTGACAGAATCACTGCTGTCTGGCTCACGGATTACATAAATTGTCTGAATAGTGGATTGCATTTTTGACAATATAACTAAATAACTGAGTAGTAAATGGCAGACCTACAGTAACACATTAGATTACTCGTTACATTGAAAACATAATCCAAGTACTTTGTAACGCATTACACCCAACACTAGTAATGAAAATGAAAATCTTTAGTCTTTAAATTTGCAAAAAAGTGGTTACAAAATGTGTTTCAACAGTTAGAACAAGATGTGTATAACTGTATAAAATCTTTAAAATTTACGTTTACTGAATAGATACTGTATGATTCGATATATTTCAAAATATGACGGCTGACCTGGCAAGAACCAAGAGCGATATTGTATGTTGCTGGAATGAAAAGTGAAAAATCACAAAAGACTTTGTCTTGGTTTTCTTTCACAAACGTCTTTGATGACTGCACTGATGATTAAGGTTCATGTGACAAATAAAATATGAAGAAAATAAAAAAAATCTTTTTTTTTTTCTTATTTACTCTAATGGTTAGAGTCGAACACTAAACCTGTTTACTAAAGTCTCCAGGTAAAAAAAACTTTACTTATCATATAAATTGATATTTTATATTATGTTTGTTACTGTATGTTAAAATACCATCGAGCAATTCAATTAAAGCTTTTTTGCACAGAAATAAACATGACCGGTCAGGTTCTTCAATCGAAAACACAATTCTGAAATTCTTTTGGTTACTTCATGTAGTCATTTATTTGCATTCAGATGTACAGAGTCAGTTTTAAAACTGAATTGGTTTGTTGGTTCTCTCCGTCAAAACATATTCAGCATTTAATGGTACTGTTTTCCGAGTGCGGAGACGACGACAGCCAGGAACTTCTGCAGAGCTGCCTGCACTTCAGCTGTGAAGCCAGAACCCAGGGTCGAGGCAACGACAATGGTGATGCAGTCAGCCAGCAGCTGGAGGAGGAAACAGGGGAAACACAATGAACACAAGTCCAGGTAGAAAACAGATGATTCAAGTAGATTTAGTTTAAAGCTGCCAGTGGATTAGTTAAAAAAAAATAGGACATACTGTATAAAGAAATTTAAGTGTAATTCAGGATATAAATAAGTCTTAAGTAAAATGAAGACGCACCCTGAAGTTATCGGGATCCACGTGCAGTTGTTCAGAGTGCAGCACACTCAGTTCAGCATAGGTGCCCTTAATGTTGTCCAGGTTCTTCACAGCTTTCTCCAGACTACGCATTACAGTCAAGCCGTGGGCAGCAACATTGGGATTTCCTTCGATGGCAGCGGCGTTATACAGGTTTCCAAATTTACTGAAATACCTCTGGGTCCATGGGTACACGACCAGACACCTGAGTAGCGTTGAAAAAACGTCATTAGAATTTTATTAAACGGTTATTTTCCAAAATATTTACACATGAACGTACCTTGTCAGTGCCTGGAGACCAGCAGACTCGTAATCGATCTTGGAAAAGATGTTCTGGATGGTAGTGCGCTCGAAATCTGTCCACGCAACCATGTTGACTTTTGTTGTTTCAGAATGTTCTGCTGAACTAGGAGTCCTGTCATTTCTGTCTTTGTATTCTGCTTATATATGTGTCTGACCCCGCCTCCCAGGACCCGGCCACAATGGGTGTGTTCAGTCTCGCAGTCTGAACGGTTCTGATTAGATGTGAACAGATCATTTTATCTTTCAAATAAGTGTGTTGTCATGGTGCCGGATCCTCCTTTTAGATTGTTTTGTAGAAACTAGTATTATTATTATTATTATTATTGTTAATGGGATCATTTGTAGTCAATGGTTTTATATAATGTTACGCAACAACCGAAAACATAGGAAGCTCATGCAATACATCTTTAGAAGATCACGCCCATGGAAACCTGTTGATAATGTATTTAAACTAAAATACCAACATTTTCTTTCACAAGATTCCACTAGTTTAATTGTCAAGACAAATAGTCTTTTCTATTGAACTGATAAATCACTGCTTTTACCCATTTACAGCCGTGTTTGTGTTGTGAAAAAGCAAAGAATATATAAATACAGAAACAAATGTAATTATTCATTTTATTGTGCAATTAGTACAATTAATCTAAATGACTCTATGCCAATAAAAAAAACTTTTATCTTTCCAGTTAAAACAGTGGTCACAGAATTAACCTCAGAAAATGAGTAGAAATAACAAATGAAAAAACAAACAAATAATAATAATAACAATAATAATAATCATAATAATAATAATAATAATAATAAGCAAATCATTCGTTTATGTTAATTTCACAGCAGTTGTCAGGGAAAGCAACATAGAATGAAGAGGGTGTACCAAAGCAAAAGAAGAGAGAAGATTTATAGAATAAAAGGACACATAAGAAGGCAAACTCTAAAACACAAGTGATCTGAATAAAAGATAAAAAAGCATAGAAGCAGAAAAAATTAATGATTAAAAATGGTTTGAGTTTGGTGTAACCTATTGTTATAGATAAGACATATTTCCTTTCATGTTTTTTTTCTCTGTTCAATTTAACAGTTACAGGAGTACATTGAGTTGTAATGTTGAATCATTTACATACTGTAGTGGTTTTCAAAAAGAAATTTAGTGTTTCTGTTATAATATTTTAAGTCCTAGATCACAATTCAGTAGTTTTAAAAATATGAAACTGGATTTGAAAAAATACTTTGTGAAAGTGTGAAAGTTGTTTACAAGAAAATGTAAATTAGTAAAAATGTTGATACAATCTCTTTCAATGGTCACCTACATCAGGTAGGAATGTTTGGTAGGAGATATTTATTCTTAATGTATTGTGACAGTGCGGACCACCACACCACCGTGCCACCAAGACAGTCTTTATCCTAATTAAATACTAGTAAAATGGGCTGTATTAAATTTAAATTAATTATATGACAAAAGCAAATAAAGTGGTTATTAAACAAAACACGTTTTCAAGAAAATAAATATAAATGAAATACATTTTTTAATGTGTGACAGAGTTAACAAAATGACCTGTACTGCACTGAATTCTTACAGCTGAGAGGTTGTTTCTAAATAGGGTTTGATGAACCACACCTCACTGTTCAACAATAATTTATTATGTTTTCAGATTTTTTTCTTTCGAATGAAAGACAAAATTTGTCCACACCTCAAAAATTACTGTAATAATAATAATAATAAAAAAATAAAAATTATTTAAAAAAATATATATATAATAATAGATGATATTAAAATAAGACTGGATTTCCCTTGAGTTATTGGGTTTTCTTTAACTGGACAATGAAACAATTTTAAACAGCCTGTTTCAGGTAAAATGACCAAAATGACAGGGTAATTTATCAGGTTGTTTCCTATCAGGCGAGAACATTATCTATGACAAGCAGCAGAAGCCTTGTCTAATCTGGTCATATGAGACATTAGTCCAAGTTGCTACGTTGTTGAGGTGGGTCGGGGGTGTGCCCGGTCTGAGTCCTTGTATAAAAGGGTTATTGGTTTTTGAGGCAGTTCACAGAAGTCTTCTCCAAAACCACTCTGTAACCATGAGTCTCTCTGCTAAGGACAAAGATGCCATCAAGGCCTTCTGGGCTAAGATCGCCCCAAAGGCTGAAGAAATCGGTAGTGAAGCTCTGTACAGGTAGGAGCTCGAGTTACTCTTCTATTTTAATATTCATTTCAATTCTTTCCCCAATACCGAGGGCTAACTTTATGCAATGTGTCTATGCAGGATGCTGACTGTTTACCCCCAGACCAAGATCTATTTTTCCCATTGGAAGGACTTGAGCTATGGCTCCGTCCAAGTGAAGAAGCACGGAAAGGTTATTATGTCTGGAGTGGGAGAAGCTGTGAGTAAAATCGATGACCTGACCAGTGGGTTGGTCAGCCTGAGCGAGCTGCATGCTTACCAGCTGCGTGTTGACCCGGCCAACTTCAAGGCAAATACATTTTAATCCCACTTCATTTTCCTCTTAATATTTAAATCTTGTTTTGCATGCTGGTTAATTACTGGTGTTCTTTCCCTTTACGTTGTAGATCCTGTCCCACAATTTGCTTGTGGTTCTGGCCATGCTGTTCCCCACTGACTTTACTCCTGAGATACATGTGGCTATGGATAAGTTTCTCGTTGCCGTGTCCCTGGCTCTCTCCGAGAAGTACAGATAAGATGCTCTGCAAGCAACAGAACTGAGACACCCACACGCACAATATGTCGTTTTCAGATACTGAATGTACATGTTTGATCTAAATAAAAGCCAAAACGATTGTTGGCATGTTAAAGAAAATATCACTGTATTCTGTGTCTTCTTTAAATCTTATTTAACATAACCAGGGGCTGACTGGCAACAAAAATCAATCCGGGAATTTACTGTCAAAAATATCTGGTCATTTTATTTTATTGTGTGAGTACTGCTTTATTGAATCAAAAAATATGGAAGTAAAGTCAACAAATGTAAGGAAATGTGTATAACTTTTGTAAAATGTTCAGACAGCTTCCTCAACTGTAATGGAATTGAATAATCTACAACAACGGTACACTTATATAATATAATATTTATATAAAATTATAAACGTATAAGTTAGATAGCTTATCTAACAACTCCCAACTATGTCTCCTGACTGTCTCTGCGTCCCTTCCACCGTGCAATCTATTTTCTGATGTCAATCTTCAGGAGTAAATAATATTTGAGTGGGAATAATATCATCATTATGGGTTATTAAAATTAGTCTCATGCTGGTATCTTGCTTAATCCAGATTCTTGTTTGGGCAACAACACATTGTTAGGTATGCATTAAGGTTCTTGTATTTTGGAGTAAAATGCATTGTGGATTATACAACCAGTTAAATGACACTACTGCTGAACTAGAGCTTGTTAAAATTCAATTGTGGGATTTGACAGGGGCATAGCGAATTCTTTAACTGTCATATCACTGTGAAGTTAGTTTGATATTCGGACATTTGGAAGCTGTATTTTAGGGATCATCGAAAAATTTCTGTACGAATAAAGTGTGTTACTTGTTATAAATTATTATAATTTCTTATTAAATATACATATGCCATGTGCCATTACATACATCTGGTGTAAATGTATTATTAATAATTTAATGAATACATAGCTCATAAGAATTATATATACTATATATATATATAGAATATATTTCTTCAGTTCATTCTAGGTCATGTGACCCTATGACCCCAAACTAGGACTAAAATATTGTACTTGGACACCCCCACAAAGTACACCTTTTGGTACCCTAAATTATGTCTTCACTGATTTTTATGCAACTTTTTACTATAAAACAATCACTATTTCTTCAATGCCTTCATGGTCATGTGACTCCAAATTTGTACCTCAATAATCTCTACTTGGTGACTCCCACAAAGTATTCAATTCAATTCAATTTTATTTATATAGCGCTTTTAACAATGGTCATTGTCTCAAAGCAGCTTCACAAAAATTAAAGAAATTTAACAAAAAAAAAAAAAAAACTATATATAGAATAATTATATATAAAATAATAAATAAATATATAAAATTATAATAGAAAATAGATAAATAAAAACAAATAATAATAATAATTATAGAAAAGAAAATATTTGGAAGTGTGGATGTGTGAGAAAAATGTGCAGATAATAATAATGAGACGAATGAATGAAATTTCTCTGATGAGCAAGCCAAGGGTGACGGCAACGGTGGCAAGGAAAAACTCCCTGAGATGGAATTAGGAAGAAACCTTGAGAGGAACCAGACTCAACAGGGAACCCATCCTCATTTGGGCGATAACAGATAGAAATGATATAACATCTTGTGTGTTGTGCAGGTGAAAATTCAATATGACAGAAATTATTTAAATTGACATGAAGACCAGTTCAGCATAGGGACGAGTCAGTAGGTGCAGAGGGCAGATGAGGTCTGGATCACTGGAAGCACAGGAGCAGCATGTGTAGCTCCAACCATCATAAAGCTGAATCCAGCTGGAGCTGCTCCTTCTCTGGATGCCTCAGGAACCTCGCAGGGTCGGCCTTTGTCTACTGAAGCTGGCAAAATCTCCCGATGCCTCGGGATGGGTAGAGAAATACAGAACAGATGGGGAGAATTAGCGTAGTTGCCATTCGGTATAGGTGTACTGGAGTATGAGTACTGGGATGAGTTATGTGTATGCCAGATTAAAAAGATGCGTCTTGAGTCTACTTTTGAACTGAGAAACCGTGTCTGCTCCCCGAACACTGTCTGGAAGGCTATTCCAAAACTTTGGAGCTAAATATGAACAAAGTACACTTCTTACATGTTAAAAAGCAGTATAGATCCTGACTGTGGTAATGATGATGAAGCAAAAACCACAGAGTAACCAATAATGGTAGACACTACAGGTACAGGTCTGTAAACACAATGATTTGCTGAGAAATGTGTCAATCACCTGCACCCGCTTTCTTCATCTGCCTCCCAGCCCCAGAGGGTTGTCTGGCTAACCCTTAAGGGAAAAAAAATTGGCAATATATTGTAAAATATTATGTAAAATATTAAATTATACATTTCCATATATAGAAAACTTTTGCTTATATATTTATTTATTGCAATGAAGACAAAAACTATTATATTCATATCGTCTTTTTCTCCTAGACAGAAATGAGCCATCTTTGAGACTTGAATGAGATTTAGATGTTTTCTGGATCTTCTCAAAGGTCTCTCAAATGTGGCTCATTACCTCTAAATCACAGATAGTTTATATTTGTCTTGTTTGCAACTCTTATATTTTTTTGTTTCCCCAAAGCAGTGTTTCTCACACATAAAGTATACAGAGCTTGTAACCTGGGCATTTGGGTTTTCTGATATATTGTGTAGAATTAAAACTTTAAAAAAAAAAAAATTTTACTACTACCGGAATAACAAACTCACAAAATACACATATTATTATATATTATATCCTTGAAAATTTACTGTACGTTGGCCGACAGAGGGGGTTTTAATCACATTTGTCAATTTATTTTAGACTGAATAGTTAATGTGTGTGTGTTCAATTAAGATATGTAAATATGTAAGTTGATAAAGACTAAACTCCATTAAAAAAAAATTGTAATAGTTAATGTTTTATTTTGAAATCTAGTTAATTTATTTTAAAAAAAATTAATTCAACGACCCAGATGTCCCTAGTTGATCAACGTTTTACAAATGTGTACACCCTATTATTTACTTATTCTATTTTATTCTGTTTTCCTGATGCACATACAGTAAGTCACTTTAAATATGACACTTTCTGGCATATTTGCACACCACCTGACATTTTGATTTATATTCAACTTTTCCATAGATTCTATATTGTCTATATTGTACAGCTAGGTTTTTCTTATTTTTCTTATATTTCTCTTATATTTTACTTATATTGTATTAAAATTTTTATTTGAATTGAATGAAATTATTCAAATTAAACTGGCAATTAGCAATCTTTCTTTACATTCTGTACAAATGTCATTACCAATAAAGAACTTTAATATTGCAAAATGCAGAATATTTTTTTTATATCATAAAGTGAAGCAATGAGAAGCACTGATTTGAGGACAAACATATATTTGTTTATACATTTATGACTGAATGTTCAACATTTTCTCATGGCCAACCCAATTAAGCCTACAACACATATACAGTAGATTCTAATAAATATATAATTTCCCACACAAGCTCCAAGCCTGCAAATGTTCAAGAGGTCAGTGTGTTAGAGAAATGTGAAGGGCATCGCCAGGCCTATAAGCATATTGTAAAAGAATATAAAGAAATAAATATATTGAATCAAGTTCAATATATTATGAAGTATATTGTTGAATATAAAATTACAATACATTAAGATATTCATTTGAATATATTTCTCAATATATCATAAGCAACAATTCCTTATGTATTTTTCACTATATTGTAATATATTAATACAATATATTATTTTGTATATTGTGAATATATTTTGGAATATTTTATTAATTATTAGTTAGTATCAGCTAGTGTAGCAATGAGGAATATTAACATTATAAAATCTTTTTAATTTACCAGTAGATCAAAACACTAAATCATTTAATATATTGACAGTTAGTTAATATACAGAGAAATATATTTTCTTTCTGCAAATGAAGTGTTGCTGTAATACTGCTGTAAGCAGCAGTGGAGGTGTATCCCAGGAGCCAGGTCAGAGGACTTACAGTAGGAGGTAATCTTTGGGCTTTAAGAATAGGTTCTCAAAAAGTGATACATGCTACGATATACAGTGGTGTGAAAAACTATTTGCCCCCCTCCTGATTTCTTATTCTTTTGCATGTTTGTCACACAAAATGTTTCTGATCATCAAACACATTTAACTATTAGTCAAAGATAACACAAGTAAACACAAAATGCAGTTTTTAAATGAGGGGTTTTATTATTTAGGGAGAAAATAAATCCCAAACTACATGGCCCTGTGTGAAAAAGTAATTGCCCCCTGAACCTAATAACTGGTTGGGCCACCCTTAGCAGCAATAACTGCAATCAAGCGTTTGCGATAACTGGCAACGAGTCTTTTACAGCGCTCTGGAGGAATTTTGGCCCACTCATCTTTGCAGAATTGTTGTAATTCAGCTTTATTTGAGGGTTTTCTAGCATGAACCGCCTTTTTAAGGTCATGCCACAACATCTCAATAGGATTCAGGTCAGGACTTTGACTAGGCCACTCCAAAGTCTTCATTTTGTTTTTCTTCAGCCATTCAGAGGTGGATTTGCTGGTGTGTTTTGGGTCATTGTCCTGCTGCAGCACCCAAGATCGCTTCAGCTTGAGTTGACGAACAGATGGCCGGACATTCTCCTTCAGGATTTTTTGGTAGACAGTAGAATTCATGGTTCCATCTATCACAGCAAGCCTTCCAGTTCCTGAAGCAGCAAAACAACCCCAGACCATCACACTACCACCACCATATTTTACTGTTGGTATGATGTTCTTTTTCTGAAATGATGTGTTACTTTTACGCCAGATGTAACCGGACACGCACCTTCCAAAAAGTTCAACTTTTGTCTCGTCGGTCCACAAGGTATTTTCCCAAAAGTCTTGGCGATCATTGAGATGTTTTTTAGCAAAATTGAGACGAGCCTTAATGTTCTTTTTGCTTAAAAGTGGTTTGCGCCTTGGAAATCTGCCACGCAGGCCGTTTTTGCCCAGTCTCTTTCTTATGGTGGAGTCGTGAACACTGACCTTAATTGAGGCAAGTGAGGCCTGCAGTTCTTTAGATGTTGTCCTGGGGTCTTTTGTGGCCTCTCGGATGAGTCGTCTCTGCGCTCTTGGGGTAATTTTGGTCGGCCGGCCACTCCTGGGAAGGTTCACCACTGTTCCATGTTTTTGCCATTTGTGGATAATGGCTCTCACTGTGGTTCGCTGGAGTCCCAAAGCTTTAGAATTGGCTTTATAACCTTTACCAGACTGATAGATCTCAATTACTTTTGTTCTCATTTGTTCCTGAATTTCTTTGGATCTTGGCATGATGTCTAGCTTTTGAGGTGCTTTTGGTCTACTTCTCTGTGTCAGGTAGCTCCTATTTAAGTGATTTCTTGATTGAAACAGGTGTGGCAGTAATCAGGCCTGGGGGTGACTACAGAAATTGAACTCAGGTGTGATAAACCACAGTTAAGTTATTTTTTAACAAGGGGGGCAATCACTTTTTCACACAGGGCCATGTAGATTTGGAGTTTTTTTTCTCCCTTAATAACGTAAACCTTCATTTAAAAACTGCATTTTGTGTTCAATTATGTTATCTTTGACTAATAGTTAACGGTTTTTGATGAGCAGAAACATTTAAGTGTGACAAACATGCAAAAGAATAAGAAATCAGGAAGGGGGCAAATAGTTTTTCACACCACTGTATATGATATATGATCTATATATGATGATATGACATACAGTCAGAGGTTAATAAGAGTAACTTTTCAAAGGTGTTTAAATTAGCAAAAGCGATGTCTGATGCAGTCGCTCTGACCCCATCCCAATTAAATAATTGGAGTACCTTTAAGGGAAAAGCTGGTATGTTTGGGATGCGAGTGGTGACTGGGGATGATTCAACTTTACCATGAAGACGATTCTGACTGCAGTCCCTCAATAGTTCAGGACTGGAGTTTCTTACAGTCTACCTGAGCCTCCAATAACGAACTGAATTCCATATTAACTTAAACACATCTCCTGTTATACTGAACTTCCAGTCTTTTAACACACAGTATGACAATCCCTGCTATCCGTTATCTCCCAGATAAATCTGGAGAACTGGTGCCAGAGGAGCAATCTCCTTCTAAACATCAGCAAGGCAAAGGAATTGATAGTGGACTTCAGTACAAATCAGGAGAGGAACTACCACACCCTCGTCATTCACGAGAGCCCAGTGGAGGGAGTGGACAGCTTACAATAACTCTGTGTTCACATCACGCAGGACCTGTCACGTCAACACCGTGGTGAAAAAGGCCCGGCAGCGTCTCTACCACTTAAGACGCTTGAGATACTTTAGACTGCCCTCCAGGGTACTTAGGAACTTTTACTCCTACACCATAGAGAACATCCTGATGGGAAATATCACGACCTGGTTTGGGAACAGCACCATGCAGGACAGACCTGCTCCCTGACCTGCTCTCAATCTACAGCAAGCGGTGCTGGACCAAAGCCAGGAAGATGGTGAAGGACCTCAGCCACCCCAATAATGTATTGTTTTCTCTGTTGCAGTCAGGTAAGTGCTTCTGCTTCCTGAAGGCCAACACAAAGAGACTGAGAATGAGCTTCTTCCCGCAGGCAATATGGTTTCTCAATCAGAAAACCACACAGGACTAAACCATTTTTGCACATTTATGGACATTTGCACTCACCCTGGACATGTATGAACATTATGAACACTTATGGACATTGCACATCTACACATCCATGCATATTTGCACACTGCCCGGACATTTCTATTTAAATTCTATTTCACTTCCACAACTAAAGTTTTCTATATTTTCTAGATTTGTACAGCAAAATGTTTTTCTAGATTTGTACAGTTTGTCTTATATTTAATATTTTATTCTTATCCTCTATAACTATATTTTCTATAGCTGGAGTTTTTCCTTATTTATTATTTTATTTTATTCCATATTTGTTTCTTATTGATAATCTTGAGTGTGACTGTGTACTGTATTTGACACATTTTTAGTTATTTTTTTAATAAGGATGGGTTTTGTTGAGTCTGGTTCCTCTCAAGGTTTCTTTCTAGTTTTACCTTCAGCGCCATCGCCCTCGGCTTCAGGAATAATCTCATCATTTTTTACTCTTACACAATTTAAAAATTTACTATTTTTTTTCATAATTTTCTTTTGATTCTGTAACGTTACTTTGCGACAATGATCATTGTTAAAAGTGCTATAGAAATAAAATTTTATTGAATTCTCTACCTTAGTAGATTTTCAAATTCAAATTCAAATTCAAATTCAAATTTTATTAGTCACATACACAATCATACACAGTATAATATGCAGTGAAATGCTTTTATACGACCGCCAGTGACCTTAAAAAAAAAGAAAATAAGAAAATAAAATCTTGTACGTAAAATAAATAATCAATAAAAAGGAAATACTAAAGAAATAATTTTAACTAGTAAAATTTGTAAAATTAACTGTGCATAAGGGCATAATAAAATATTGCAAAAATATAGAAATATGGTATTAAAGTGTCAGTGGTTGTGCAAATATGCCTGAAAGGTGACATGTGCAATTGTCCAGATGTATAAATATTTAGTGCAAGTGTGTATGAATGTGTCCATGATTGTCCAGTCAGTGTTGTGAGCTTAAAAGATGTTATTAGTCCTGTGTGGAGGTGTGATTGAGAGACCTTATCGCCTGCGGGAAGAAGCTCCTCCTCAGTCTCTCTGTATTGGCCTTTAGGGAGCGGAATCTCTTCCCAGACCGCAACAAAGAGAACAGTCCATTACTGGGGTGACTGAGGTCCTTCATGATCTTCCTGGCCTTAGTCCAGCACCGCTTGCTGTAGATGGAGTGCAGGTCAGGGAGCTCAGTGCGGATGATGCGTTCGGCTGATCGCACCACCCTCTGTAGAGCTCGTCTGTCCTGCATGGTGCTGTTCCCGAACCAGGTCGTGATGTTTCCCGTCAGGATGCTCTCTATGGTGCAGGAGTAGAAGTTCCTGAGCACCTTGGAGGGCAGTCTAAAGTCTCTCAAGCGTCTGAGGTGGTAGAGACGCTGCCGGGCTTTTTTCACCACGGTGTTGATGTGACAGGACCATGATAGGTCCTGCGTGATGTGAACACCGAGGTATCTGAAGCTGTCCACTCTCTCCACTGGGCTCCTGTTGATGACGGGGGTCTGGTAGTTCCTCTCCTGCTTTGTACTAAAGTCCACTATCAGCTCCTTTGTCTTACTGACGTTCAGGAGGAGATTGTTCCTCTGGCACCAGTTCTCCAGATTTCCAATCTCCTCTAGGTAGTCCGACTCATCATTGTTGGTGATCAGTCCGACCACGACGGTGTCGTCAGCAAACTTGATGATGGAGGTGGAGTTGGTAGTGGCCACGCAGTCGTGGGTGTACAAAGAGTACAGCAGGGGGCTCAGAACACAACCCTGGGGGGCTCCAGTGCTGAGAGTGAGTGTGGCTGAGACATGTCCACCCATCCTTACTGCCTGTGGTCTGCCAGTCAGAAAATTGGAGATCCACTGACATATAGATGAGCTCAGTCCCAGGTGCTCCAGCTTGGTTGTGAGTGTGGAAGGAATTATTGTGTTAAAAGCAGAGCTGTAGTCGATGAAGAGCATTTTAACATAATTCCCTTTCCTAGTGTCCAGGTGAGTGAGTGATGTGTGGAGGAGATGAGAGATTGCATCGTCTGTGGAGCGGTTCTGACGGTATGCAAACTGTAGTGGGTCCAGTGTGTCGGGTAGTGAAGAAATGATGAAGTCTCTGATAAGGCGTTCAAAGCACTTCATCACTACTGAGGTGAGGGCTACAGGGCGATAGTCATTGAGAGAAGCAGGATGTGGTTTCTTTGGAACAGGAACAATAATGGACTCTTTGAAGCATGTGGGGATCACCGACTGAGATAAAGAGATGTTGAATATCTCAGTGAACACAGGTGCTAGCTGGTCTGCGCAGGCTCTGAGAATACGACCTGAGATGCCGTCTGGTCCTGCTGCTTTCCTGGTGTTCACTCTCTTGAAGGCTCTCCTCACGTCGTGCTCGGAGATGATGAGCGCGTTCCCGGTGCTGACTGTGTCTTCCTGTCTGCAGCCGTTAGCGCCGCTAGCATTAGCGCCGTTAGCATTAGCGCCGTTAGCATTAGCATTGCTAGCGTCTTTAGCTGCAGCCTCGAAGCGAGCGTAAAATGTGTTCAGCTCGTCTGCCAGAGTCGCGTCCGCGTTCGTCATACCGGATGTTGGTGCTTTATAGAAGAATTTTATCAGTTCTTCTATTGTAAGACCAGAAGTTTCATTTCTCTCATCATTATATACCTCTTGTCCAAATTCCATCCATTGTTTTACTATTTTATTATCTTCAAATGCATGCTCTGCGTTCCATTTACAATATACCGGGTGTCCTCAAATCCTCGAGTGCGTACTTACAGTACAAGTCAAGTCTGTTCTTTTTCGTTCTTGGAATTGAGACACAGCATGACGAACTTTCTGGACTCTTCACTTCTGAAGCGAGGGGCAAGCCACTTAAAGCTAGTAGTATTTTATGGTAAGTTAATATGAATTTTTACCTACATTTTAAATGTTGTAGTTGTGGTAGGAGCAAGCTCATTTCCATGTTCATTTGCTTTTCCACCTTATAAGTCACACTTTGATATGGGAGTGTGGGGAGTTCAAGTTTTTACTATTCTCTGCCAATAGTCGGCTATACTGTAATTATACTTAATTTTATGAGAAAGGTGCATTTGTAGCACACAAATAATAACCTAAATTTACTAAATGTAATCTTAAATGTAATTTTAGGTAACTTAGTAATCTTCACTGAAGCTATGTGTGGAAAGTCTGTTGGCAAATTTTACAATATTGTATAGTTGTCAGAAGAAGCCACCACAGTACGTTTAATGATGACAGTCTTAATATGTCTTCTGTTTCTGTCTGTTTGAAAAAAAAAAACCTGGTTGTGTTATTTTCACTCTGCAGTTGGTTTATTCTTTGGCGAACTTTCTGGATTCTTCACTTCTGACTGGATCATACTCTGAGTACTTAGTATTTTATGGTAAGTTAATGTGAATTTTTACTTATTTTTAAGTAAGTTCTGGTAGGAGCAAGCATGTTTTATTGTTCAAATTAAATACTTTGATATGGGGGTGTGGGGTTAATGTTTTTTTCTCACTCTGTTTTTTATTATTAAAAAATGAGTGCGTCATCATTGAGTCATACAGTGGAACCTTGGATTACGAGAATAATTCGTTCTGGAAGTAGGCTCGCATTCCAAAATACTCGTAAACCAAAGCAAATTGTCCCATAAGAAATAATGGAAATTCAAAGTATTCGTTCTACAGCCCCCAAAAAATAAATACATAAAAACTGTTAATACAATATATAAAGTAAAAATAAAACAAATTAACCTGCACTTTGCCTTTTAAAAAAGTAAAAAAAATAAATCCTGACAGATAAGTGCATCTGTTTATGCGCGGAGGCGCTGGTTGTGTGTGTGTGTGTGTATGTGTGTGTGTGTGTGTGTGTGCAGAGGTGTCAAGTAACGAAGTACAAAAACTTCGTTACCTTACTTAAGTAGAAATTTTAGGTATCCATACTTTACTGGAGTAATTATTTTTCAGCCGACTTTTTACTTCTACTCCTTACATTTTAAAAATAACCTCGTTACTCTATTTTTATGATCAGAACGCACAACCCCCCCCCCCTCCCCCCCCCACAATTAAGGTGTGCGCGTAATTTGACACCTTGCCCCTTCACACACTCTCTCTCTCTCTCTCCTTTATGCGCGCAGGCGCTGTGTGTGTGTGTGTGTGTGTGTGTGTGTGAGAATTTGACACCATGCCCCTTCACACACACAGCGCCTGCACGCATAAAGGTGAGGGAGAAAGAGAGATTGTGTGATGGAACATGGTGTCAAATTATGCAGCAGGTCAAAATTTATTAAAAATCTTTACTCGTCTTGCAGAACACTTGCAAACCGCGTTACTTGTAATCCGAGATTTCACTGTAGTTTAAAATGAGCCATTCTGCATTCTTATGAAATATTCATTATTTATAAGTTGTAAATTCATCATTTAAATATCGTATTTATCTCGGAATTGTTGGTAAATTAGTCAGAAATATACACTAAATTCATGTTCACATTATGTATTCTTGTGTATTTACATGATAATTTTTTTGTTGTTGCATTAAATACATTAGTAGCTGTACGTCCTTAACAAAAATGTTTGATGTAAATGTTGGTTATATAGGTGGGGACCAGCATGATAGGAATGATATCTGTAAAATATGGAGATGACTGGAGAATTGCTTCATGTTTTGTGTCTTGGGGATGCGACACAAGAGCAAACTGATATACCTTTCCCATTGTTGGCGGCAGTGCTATTGATCCAGACTTGGAGGCCATTGATGTTTGTTTTAAAGTTTTTTATTTGTTTTTTGATGTTACCTACACAAAGCAGTGTCTTCTCACCTGCCAGTTTCTCCAGAATATTGTACTGTACATCATATTGATGGACACGAGTATTCATCTGTTAATTTTTTGAGCCAAATTTAATCGATAATATTTAAACCGCACTCGGTTAAACCCAGCACTAGACTAGACTAGAATTTCCAGCATTAGACTCATCAGTAACGAAGTAAGACAATATTACATATCTGTATTAATATTGTAATAATTACAATATTACATACATAGATTACTGTATTAATTGTGAAATATTTGCCAGTGTCTTTGTCTCATATTTAGTGTGCAATAAGATATTCAAAAGTTTAGTGTGCAATATGATACTGTAAGGGTTAACCCCTAGAGGGCGCCAAACGCCCATTTAATTTCGCTTGTTTACTGTTATTTAGAGTGTATACAGTATTTAAAGGAAATTACATCATTACAACGCATCAAAATAACCCACGATAATGCAGTACTTGCAGAGCTTACCTTACTTAAGCTTTACTAACTGGGTACATTGCTTTGGGTGACTTTATATCACTCTTTATCAGCTCAGCTTTGCATGATGGTTTGTGACCCTCTATACGTCAGTTCAGATTTGCTGTATTAAATTGCAGCTGTTTGACAATAAATTCCCAGGTTGATTTTTGTTGTCAGTTGGCTCCTGGTTCTGCCCAAGTTTCACGTAAACCACAGTGAGATTTTATCACTAAACACACTTCTGGGTAGTTCTGTTTTTTCAGTATGTGTTAAAAGTCCTTTGTGGGATCTGTGTACAATATCTGTACAGCATTCGTTGTCTTTCCCATCCACTATCATTATCACCTATGGGTGTATTAATAATACAGTACGCAATAATCCTTATTTACAGATGTTTAAAAAATACACAGAATACAGTGATATTTTCTTTAACATGCCAAAAATAATTTTGGCTTTTATTTAGATCAAACATGTACATTCAGTATCTGAAAAAGACATATTGTGCGTGTGTGTGTCTCAGTTCTATGCTTGCAGAGCATCTTATCTGTACTTCTCGGAGAGAGCCAGGGACACGGCAACGAGAAACTTATCCATAGCCACATGTATCTCAGGAGTAAAGTCAGTGGGGAACAGCATGGCCAGAACCACAAGCAAATTGTGGGACAGGATCTACAACGTAAAGGGAAAGAACACCAGTAATTAACCAGCATGCAAAACAAGATTTAAATATTACGAGGAAAATGAAGTGGGATTAAAATGTATTTGCCTTGAAGTTGGCCGGGTCAACACGCAGCTGGTAAGCATGCAGCTCGCTCAGGCTGACCAACCCACTGGTCAGGTCATCGATTTTACTCACAGCTTCTCCCACTCCAGACATAATAACCTTTCCGTGCTTCTTCACTTGGACGGAGCCATAGCTCAAGTCCTTCCAATGGGAAAAATAGATCTTGGTCTGGGGGTAAACAGTCAGCATCCTGCATAGACACATTGCATAAAGTTAGCCCTCGGTATTGGGGAAAGAATTGAAATGAATATTAAAATAGAAGAGTAACTCGAGCTCCTACCTGTACAGAGCTTCACTACCGATTTCTTCAGCCTTTGGGGCGATCTTAGCCCAGAAGGCCTTGATGGCATCTTTGTCCTTAGCAGAGAGACTCATGGTTACAGAGTGGTTTTGGAGAAGACTTCTGTGAACTGCCTCAAAAACCAATAACCCTTTTATACAAGGACTCAGACCGGGCACACCCCCGACCCACCTCAACAACGTAGCAACTTGGACTAATGTCTCATATGACCAGATTAGACAAGGCTTCTGCTGCTTGTCATAGATAATGTTCTCGCCTGATAGGAAACAACCTGATAAATTACCCTGTCATTTTGGTCATTTTACCTGAAACAGGCTGTTTAAAATTGTTTCATTGTCCAGTTAAAGAAAACCCAATAACTCAAGGGAAATCCAGTCTTATTTTAATATCTATTATTATTTTATTATTATTATTACAGTAATTTTTGAGGTGTGGACAAATTTTGAAAAAAAAATCTGAAAACATAATAAATTATTGTTGAACAGTGAGGTGTGGTTCATCAAACCCTATTTAGAAACAACCTCTCAGCTGTAAGAATTCAGTGCAGTACAGGTCATTTTGTTAACTCTGTCACACATTAAAAAATGTATTTCATTTATATTTATTTTCTTGAAAACGTGTTTTGTTTAATAACCACTTTATTTGCTTTTGTCATATAATTAATTTAAATTTAATACAGCCCATTTTACTAGTATTTAATTAGGATAAAGACTGTCTTGGTGGCACGGTGGTGTGGTGGTCCGCACTGTCACAATACATTAAGAATAAATATCTCCTACCAAACATTCCTACCTGATGTAGGTGACCATTGAAAGAGATTGTATCAACATTTTTACTAATTTACCTTTTATTGTAAACAACTTTCACAAACTATTTTTTCAAATCCAGTTTCATATTTTTAAAACTACTGAATTGTGATCTAGGACTTAAAATATTATAACAGAAACACTAAATTTCTTTTTGAAAACCACTACAGTATGTAAATGATTCAACATTACAACTCAATGTACTCCTGTAACTGTTAAATTGAACAGAGAAAAAAAACATGAAAGGAAATATGTCTTATCTATAACAATAGGTTACACCAAACTCAAACCATTTTTAATCATTAATTCTTTCTGCTTCTATGCTTTTTTATCTTTTATTCAGATCACTTGTGTTTTAGAGTTTGCCTTCTTATGTGTCCTTTTATTCTATAAATCTCTCTTCTTTTGCTTTGGTACACCCTCTTCATTCTATGTTGCTTTCCCTGACAACTGCTGTGAAATTAACATAAACGAATGATTTGCTTATTATTATTATTATTATTATTATTATTATTATTGGTGCTGTTATTTGTTTGTTTTTTCATTTGTTATTTCTACTCATTTTCTGAGGTTAATTCTTTGACCACTGTTTTAACTGGAAAGATAAAAGTGTTTTTTTTGTTATATGCATAGAGTCATTTAGATTAATTGTATTAATTGCACAATAAAATGAATAATTACATTTGTTTCTGTATTTATATATTCTTTGCTTTTTCACAACACAAACACGGCTGTAAATGGGTAAAAGCAATTATTTATCAGTTCAATAGAAAAGACTATTTGTCTTGACAATTAAACTAGTGGAATCTTGTGAAAGAAAATGTTGGTATTTTAGTTTAAATACATTATCAACAGGTTTCCATGGGCGTGATCTTCTAAAGATGTATTGCATGGGCTTCCTATGTTTTCGGTTGTTGCGTAACATTATTTAAAACCATTGACTACAAATGATCCCATTAATAATAATAATAATAATAGTAATAATAACAAGAAGAATGACTAGTTTCTACGAAACAATCTAAAAGCAGGACCCGGCACTATGACAACACACTTATTTGAAAGATAAAATGATCTGTTCACATCTAATCAGAACCGTTCAGACTGCGAGACTGAACACACCCATTGTGGCCGGGTCCTGGGAGGCGGGGTCAGACACATATATAAGCAGAATACAAAGACAGAAATGACAGGACCCCTACTTCAGCAGGACATTTTGAAACACCAAAAGTCAACATGGTTGCGTGGACAGATTTCGAGCGCACTACCATCCAGAACATCTTTTCCAAGATCGATTACGAGTCTGCTGGTCTCCAGGCACTGACAAGGTACGTTCATGTATAAATATTTTGGAAAATAACCGTTTAATAAAATTCTAATGACGTTTTTTCAACGCTACTCAGGTGTCTGGTCGTGTACCCATGGACCCAGAGGTATTTCAGTAAATTTGGAAACCTGTATAACGCCGCTGCCATCGAAGGAAATCCCAATGTTGCTGCCCACGGCTTGACTGTAATGCGTAGTCTGGAGAAAGCTGTGAAGAACCTGGACAACATTAAGGGCACCTACGCTGAACTGAGTGTGCTGCACTCTGAACAACTGCACGTGGATCCCGATAACTTCAGGGTGCGTCTTCATTTTACTTATAACTTATTTATATCCTAATTTACACTTACATTTCTTTATACAGTATGTCCTATTTTTTTAAACTAATCCACTGGCAGCTTTACACTTAATCTACTCGAATCATCCGTTTTCTACCTGGACTTGTGTTCATTGTTTTTCCCCTGTTTCCTCCTCCAGCTGCTGGCTGATTGCATCACCATTGTCGTTGCCTCGACCCTGGGTTCTGGCTTCACAGCTGAAGTGCAGGCAGCTCTGCAGAAGTTCCTGGCTGTCGTCGTCTCCGCACTCGGAAAACAGTACCATTAAATGTTAAATGTGAAACTGACCCTGTACATGTGAATGCAAATAAATGCCTTCATAAAATAACCAATATAATTTCAGAGTTGTTTTTGATTATATTAATCTAATTGCTATGTATTTTACCATAACTCTCAACAAACATAATACAATATATAAATTCATATGATCAGAAATGTCTAGATCATACCTGCATATTTAGCTAATTGTTTTAGGGTTACATGCTAACCATTAGAGTAAATTTAAAAAGGTTTTTTTTTTTTTTTGTAATATGAACCTTAATCATCAGTACAGTTTTTAAAGAAGTTTGTTAACGTTAAAACTTATGTCATTCTCCATCCAAAACTTTTTCTGAGACTGGTCCTCTGAGGTTTCTGGTCCTTCTATTTATGAAATGTAAAGATATCATTGGAAGAGTGAGTTCTGACCAATTTACAGACAAAACCTTTCTTTAATTTATATACTGTAGACAAAGTGCATCCTCGTTAGTGCTCTAGACTAGAACAGGCAGACTAAATTACATTTTAGTCGATTAATCAAACAGACACAAAACAGTTTATAACATTCATTCATTCATTTTCTATACCGCTTAATCCTGTGTTCAGGGTCGCGGGGGGCCTGGAGCCTATCCCAGGAGACTTCAGGCACTAGGCGGGGTACACCCTGGACAGGGTGCCAATCCATCGCAGGGCACACACACACACATCCAATCACACACTACGGGCAATTTAGGAACGCCAATTAGCCTAACCTGCATATCTGCATAACTGTGGGAGGAAACCGGAGTACCCGGAGGAAACCCACCAAGCACGGGGAGAACATGCAAACTCCATGCACACAGAGATGGGAATCGAGCCTGGCCGGGGAATCGAACCCAGACCCTGGAAGTGCAAGGCGACAGTGCTAACCACTACACCAGTTTATAACATGATTTTTACACTACGCTCAAACGTTTGGTCGTTCTTGCTTTTTATTTCTTTCTACACTGTTTACCCAAAATCCACAATAATCTCCTTTGAACAGTTGATATTGAGATGTTTATCTGCTACTTCTGCTCTGTAAAGCTTCATAACGGCTCTAATCTGAGCTGCTGGTTGTTAATTGGCGATTTCTGAGGCTGGTGACTCTAAATTCAATTCAATTTTATTTGTATAGCGCTTTTAACAATTGACATTGTCTCAAAACAGCTTTACACAATCAAAAGAATTATTTAAGTTTGTATGGAATGTGAATGTGTATGAATCAAAATGGTCAGATATTCCCTGGTGAGCAAGCCGAGGGCGACAGTGGCAAGGAAAAACTCCCTGAGACGGTAATAGGAAGAAACCTTGAGAGGAACCAGACTCAACAGGGAACCCATCCTCATCTGGGTGAAACAGATAGCAGGAAATTATCTGCATTTATACAGTGTGTTAGGTTCAGCTATAATAGTTGATGTTAATTGATGTTATAATAGTTGATGTAAAATGGAGTCCAGTAGTTATTGGAGACTCAGATAGACTTGTAGAAAGTTCCAGTCCTGAACTATCGAATTGTCAAGTCCTCAGAGAAACAGCTGACAACACCAGTCGAGGCCAGAACCATCTTGTAAGTAGATAGAATCATCCCCAGACACCAGACGCATCCCAAAGAGACACACGGGGCATCCATGTGACGAGATCTACAACCAGAAACGGGGCACCAGGATGGATCAGACAGGTCCGGAGGGTAATGAACGAACGTTTCCTCTGCAGCAGAGCTCAGTTTTGGTCTTGCTTTCCTGTGAAGGTCTTCATGAGGCACAGTTTCATCATCATGGAGCTTGATGGGTTTTGCAAATGCACTTGACACAATACTGTTCTATTTCAGACAGGCTGACCTCTGTGCCTTAAAATAACATTCATTCATTCATTCATTTTCTGCACCGCTTTATCCTGTATTTAGGGTCGCGGGGACCTGGAGCCTATCCCAGGAGACTCAGGGCACGAGGCGGGGTACACCCTGGACAGCGTGCCAATCCATCACAGAGCACACACACACTCATTCACACACTATGGTCAATTTTGGGAACGCCAATTAGCCTAATCTGCATGTCTTTGGACTGTGGGAGGAAACCGGAGTACCCGGAGGAAACCCATCAAGCACAGGGAGAACATGCAAACTCCATGCACACAGAGACGAGAATCGAGCCTGGCCGGGGAATCGAGCCCGGACCCTGGAGTGCAAGGCGACAGTGCTAACCACTACACCACCGTGCTGCCACCTTAAAATAACAACTGACTGTTTTTGTTGTTCCGTATGTTCCATATATAATTCCATGTGTTATTTAATAGTTTTGAAATATTCAGTATTGTTGTAGAATGTAGAAAATAAATCACTAAACAAAAACTAAGAAATTTGCAAATGATCCTAAACTTTTGAGTACAGTAGTGTATGAAGCGTAAAAATACCATTGAAAGAGAGAGTTCTGACCAATGTACAGACAAAACCTTTCTATGGACACAAATTACCATCATAATCATTTGAATTATATCAGCCTTAACAAAACTCATTTTAAAATTTAATCTTCATTAGAAAGAATTAAAAAGTCTTCATTTCAAACCACATTTATTATAATATTCTAAAATTCAGGTAGAAATATTCACGCATGGGAATTCAATACAGGAAAAGCAATCGTGGTAGAATTCATCCATCAATCACGTGTCCCAAAGAAGTGGACGTCTTCGATACCGACTTCTAATGACATCTAGCCAGAAGACAGAACAGACCTGCAGGAGAAAGTGCTTCACAGTGATGTTGGAGGGCAGCGGCCCGGTCAGTGCACCTGCAGTGTGTTACACTAATTATATACTGTCAGATGTTCTAGTCATTTTACTGATAGTCAAAGTTTAATTAAAGTTGGGCTAGCTAACATGAGATCCACACACACACACACACACACACACACACACGAGAAAGAGATACACTGTGGTGGCTAAAAGTATTAAGACAGCATATGCCATGTATTAGTTCTCTCTGTGCACAAAATAGGTGACATCACCAATTAGTTCAGGGTGAAGAGTATTAATTCAAATCAGCTGCTTTAGATAACTGATGGAAAAATTAAGTGGCAAGACTTTTACTTTCTGAAGCCGGGGTGTCCACCACTGTACAAAATCTTTAAGTTTAGAAGAAAATTAATTAATACTAAATACTGATTGTGTAAAATAACGCAGTATTTGTATTTTCTGTATTGTTATTAAATGTTTGAGATTGTCATGAAAACGGTGACTTTGGTTTTTGTAAATACTTTTGGCCACCACTGTATATATTTATTATAAAGTTAAATATAATGATATTGAACTCATGTATGTGTGTATATAATACCTCAGCACAAAGTAATTTGGTGTCTGCTCTTTTTGTTTTTGCTTTCAATATAGGTTGTTCTTGTCACACCTGTACCCAGTGGTGGTTCTACACTGAATTGCTCCCTGGGCGAGACTCCCTCCCGGCGTAAATATACTGTGTACAAACAAATATTATATAAATATAGAATTAATATAGAAATAGAACAAATCACACTAAAGAAAAATAACTTTTTTACTTCACTGCAGAACAGAAACCACAAACTGAAACTAAAATCTGACTTTTCTGACCTTTCTAGATGCAAAGTCATCAATAAAGTCATCATATGAGATCTGCTCCCCTATTGCATGATTTATGCTTATGACAGCGAGGCCATTGAGGCGTTCCTGAGACATGGTTGACCTCAGGTATGTCTTGATTAACCTGAGTTTGGAAAAGCTCCTCTCTGCTTGAGCTACAGTCACTGGCAGTGTAAGTGCAATCCTGAGAGCAGTCCAAAAGTTGGGGTAGATCTCAGATAGATCCTTATCGTGCAGAAAAGTGATGAGCTCAAAGAGGCTCATGGTTTTTGATGGCAGTCATTAGACACTTAATTTAATCTAATCTAATCTAATCTAAGGGAGGAACAATTAGCTCCTTGGTTGCCTCAAATTATATGCTACGTAACAGAGTTATAGCAAATGGAAAATGCCGTTTAAACTATCTACACATATGTAAATTAAACTGGCTATTTACAGTATACTGTAAATATATTGTAAATATATTGGCTATAGCCAACATTAACATAATAAACAATGGAAATAAATAACTGTACTTGCAACAGTCTTGCTGCAAAGCATAATTTTGTGGTTACATTTTGTGGTATTTAATAGAAACCATTAGAAGTTCTGTGATGGTTTGTAAATTAGGCTTTTTTTATTTTAACTTGGCGTAAATAAGTGCGCACCGTAAGGATGCTCTTGACCGTGCGTGTGCACTCTTTTAGAAGAGTATGTGTTTTGGCGACACCAACTGGCCCCAAATAGCAATAACTATTAAAATGAAAAACTTCTAAATTAGATTTTAACATTCATTGTGAGAATCCAGAAGACCCTCTGAGAACAGCATTTATGTCCATACTGGACTCTGTAGGCATAAATCAGTGTGTAGTAGGACCCACTCATAAAGCAGGTCACACTTTAGATTTAATAATATTTTTCGGATTAAGTATAAGAAATGTATTCACAATTCTGAAATTATCTCAGATCACTATCTTGTCTCCATTCAAGTGTGTCACAGTGATAATGTACGCACAGCACCGCGCTACCGTATTAAACGTACTTTCACATCAACTACCACACAGAGTTTTATCAGTAATCTCCCAGAGTTACCAACTTCGATTAGGTCACCGTCTGACCCCACAGAACTCGATCAGGCGACTGAATATTTAGAGTCGACATTTCGTTGTACCTTAGATAATGTAGCTCCAGCTAAAAGAAAAATTATTAGAGATAAGAAACTCGCTCCCTGGTATAACGATCACACGCGCACTTTAAAATAGACCGCTCGGAAATTAGAGCGTAAATGGCGTCAAACTAAATTGTTGGTATTTCAAATAGCATGGAAAGAGAGCATCCTGAACTACAGGAAAGCTCTTAGTGTAGCTAGATCAACGTATCTCTCCACTCTTATAGAAGAAAATAAAAATAATCCTAGATTTTTATTTAATACCGTAGCCAAATTAACCAGAAATAAGACCACTACAGAAATCTCCACAACAACATCATGCAATAGTGAGGACTTCATGAACTTTTTTAATAATAAAATTGTAAATATCAGGCATAAAATTGAGGCTTTGAAACCGAACAATGTAATTGATACAGATGTTAACCTAGCCATGTCAGATTCAAACCTAGAATACTTTACTCCCCTTGAAGAGAATGAACTAATTTCACTCATCTCTTCTGCAAATTCATCAACCTGTATATTAGATCCTATACCGACACATTTTCTTAAACAGATAGTACCAGTAATAACAGAACCGCTGTTGAGAATAATTAATTAATCACTCAGCATTGGTTATGTTCCAAAATCTTTTAAATTAGCAGTTATCAAACCAATAATTAAGAAACCTGACCTCGACCCCTGTCAGCTGTCCAATTACAGGCCAATATCAAACCTCCCCTTTATCTCTAAGATTCTGGAAAAGATAGTAGCAGAGCAGCTATGCTCATATCTACATAGAAATGGCATACATGAACTGTATCAGTCAGGATTTAGGCCTCATCACAGCACAGAAACAGCACTCGTTAAAGTAGTAAATGACCTCCTATTGACCTCTGATCAGGGTTGTGTAACTATGCTTGTATTACTCGACCTCAGTGCAGCTTTTGACACCATTGATCATGCTATTCTTCTTCACAGATTAGAAAATGTAGTAGGAATTAAGGGTACAGCCCTCTCCTGGCTCAGATCCTATTTGACAGATCGTTATCAGTATGTAGACTTAAATGGTGATTATTCTGCATGTTCTCTAGTGGAGTTTGGCGTTCCACAGGGTTCAGTTTTAGGCCCACTGCTTTTTTCCCTTTACATGATTCCTCTGGGCAACATAATCCGTAAGCATGGTATTAGTTTTCATTGTTATGCTGACGACACACAAATATACGTCTCATCAAAACCTGATGAGAAAAACCATCTTACTAAAGTTGAGCAATGTGTGCAGGACATAAGAAATTGGATGCTAATTAACTTCCTTCTGCTTAATCCGGATAAGACAGAAGTTCTAGTCATAGGACCGCATACAGCTAGAAGTAAAATCTTAGATCACACCGTAACTTTAGATAGCCTTTCTGTTCCATCAAGTGCAACAGTAAAAGACCTCAGTGTGATTATAGATTCCAGCCTTTCATTTGAAGCTCATGTAGGTAATATCACCAGGATAGCATTCTTTCACCTCAGAAATATTGCCAAGATAAGAAATATATTGTCGGTAAACGATGCAGAAAAACTAGTTCATGCTTTTATCACCTCTAGATCAACACCTGCGTTGTAATGCCTTACTGTCTGGTTGTTCAGCTAGGTGCATAAACAAGCTTCAGCTAGTCCAGAATGCAGAGTCCTAACGAGAGTCCTCACTAGAACCAGAAGATATGAGCACATCACCCCTATCCTATCTTCACTACATTGGCTCCCTGTGTAATTACGCATTGATTTTAAAATACTACTCTTGACATATAAAGCTTTAAATGGTCTCGCGCCGCAGTGTGTAAGCGAACTGCTAGTGTCTTACGATCCGCCACGCCTACTTCGATCAAAGGATGCAGGCTGCTTGTCAGTACTGCGTATTATGAAAACTACAGCTGGGGACAGAGCTTTTTCTTACAAAGCCCTAAAATTATGGAATAGTCTTCCAAATAGTGTTCGGGACTCAGACACAGTCTCAGTGTTTAAGTCTAGGCTAAAAACCTATTTATTTAGTCAAGCATTTTTATAAATAGATTTGCCTTAGGTAAAGGAGCAGATCTGGGGGATTCATGGACGTAGAGTACGCACATTCCAATTTGTCATCCGGACACCCCGGTGGCCTAAAATGAGGGAAACCGTGAGAACAGTCGTTTTATCTTGTACAATCTGTGCGACAACAAAAAAAACCTGTTGTTTGCCTGTTGGTAAATTAATGCCCCTACCAACACCGAATAGAGCGTGGTCTCACATTGCTGTGGATTTTGTCACAGATCTGCCGGTGTCTAAAGGGTATACAACAGTTTTAGTAGTAGTGGATCAATTCTCGAAGGGATGTCGTTTCATCCTGTTTAGCTCCCTTCCATCAGCTCTCCAGCTACTGTAGCAGAAACCCTATTTGAGTCAGTGTTTCGTTTCTATGCCATCCCGGAGGATATTGTTTCAGATTGTGGTCTCCAATTTATCGCCAAGGTCTGAAAAGCATTCTTCCAGATGTTGGGGACCACTGTTAGCCTAACGTCGGGCTATCATCCTGAGTCGACTGCGGACTGTTCAAAAACTCGGGGGAGATTTCTTCGTGCATATTGTAGCAGTCGACAACATGAATGGGCGGACTGTTTAATCTGGGCGGAATATGCTCAAAACTCTTTGTGCCACTCCGCAACCGGCCTGACGCTGTTTCAGTGTGTGCTTGGGCATCAGCCACCGCTTTGTCCCTGGGATGCCACTCCTATTGATGTACCCATGGTGGATCAGTGGTTCAAAAGAGCGGAAAAAGTATGGGAGGATGCACACACGAAGATCTCCCAAGCAGTTTGTTGTTTTAAAAAATTAGCTGATAGGCGACGAAGGGAAAGTCCTCCGCTCCAGGTACTGTAGGCGATCGGGTGTGGCTCTCCACATGGGATCTTCACCTCAACCTCCCCTGTCGGAAATTTACACCTAAATACATCTGTCCATTCCCCATACTCTCGCAAATAAACCCTGTGTCTTATAAGTTAAAACTTCCCACCCATATGAGAATTAACCCAGTTTTCCATGTCTCTCTTCTCAGGCCAGTGATCTGGGGTCCGCTAGACAAAGGCTCAACAGAGCCTTCGCTCCCAGGGGCTGTGGAAATTGACAGCGCGCCGGCGTTCCGAGTCAAAGAACTACTGGACTCACGGAGGAGGAGGGGGTTCCCCCCTCGTGGATTGGGAAGGGTACGGTCCTGAGGAACGAAGCTGGGTCCCAGCCCCGAGCCCCGAGCTCACCGCAGCGTTCCACCAATCACGGCCGGATCGCCCAGCACCACGACCTCCGTGCCACCCCACCCGCCGGCAATCCCATCCGGTCGGCGGTCCATACTCCCTCCGACAACGCACCTCCCTCAGGAAGCCGGTCCTGAATTGGGGTGGGGGGGGGGGTTGGTTTAATGTACCACCACGGTCCCGGGGAATAAGATCTGGTTCTCAGGATTACTGAGCCACCGCTTTGTCTCCCCCTAGTGTGTTGGTATATGTCTCACGAAAACACTAAATCAGTTTCTGTGATTTTCATTTGTATGATTGATGTCTTACTCTCTATTGTCTCTTGTTTTCCTCAGGACTGAACAGTGTCTGCAGGGGCGAGGTCGGCTTTGTGCATCATCGAATCTAATCTGAGTTTTCAGCTGAGGAGCACTCAGCTATTTCGGTACAACGCAACCCTCATTGTGATTTTCCTTTAGTCCAGTTTTGTTTTCTGCCAAGCCGACAACCTGCAGTCCCAGTCTGGGGAGTTCCCGGAATGCCTTGTTTATTTTGCCTAAACTTGAACTTGAATAAAGAAAGCCTCACTGAAATCACTGCCTGCATCTGTGTCTGTCTATCCTAACACAGGAAATCATGACAGTTCTACAGCGCATCACCTGGCGTCACAATGGAGATAAGGATGACGATTGTTTACTTGATGCCAAATGCCATTTGTCATGCTATCATAGTCAGTTTTATTTGATTATTTGATTTATTCAATGTGTGCAGGACATAAGAGATTGGATGCTAATTAAATTCCTTCTGCTTAATCCTGATAAGACAGAAGTTCTAGTCATAGGACCACATTCAGCTAGAAGTAAGATTTTAGATCACACCGTAACTTTAGATGGCCTTTCTGTTCCATCAAGTGCAACATTAAAAGACCTCTGCGTGATTATAGATTCCAGCCTTTCATTTGAAGCTCAAATGAATTACCAGGATAGCATTCTTTCACCTCAGAAATATTGCCAAGATAAGAAATATATGTCACTAAACGATGCAGAAAAACTAGTTCATGCTTTTATCACCTCTAGGTTGGACTATTGTAACGCCTTACGGTCTGGTTGTTCAGCTAGGTGCATAAACAAGCTTCAGCTAGTCCAGAATGCAGCAGCGAGAGTCCTCACTAGAACCAGAAGATATGAGCACATCACCCCTATCCTATCTTCACTACATTGGCTCCCTGTGAAATTTCGTTGATTTTAAAATACTACTCTTGACATATAAAGCATTAAATGGTCTCGCGCCGCAGTATCTGAGCGAACTGTTAGTGTCTTACGATCCGCCACGCCTACTTCGATCAAAGGATGCAGGCTGCTTGTCAGTATTATGAAAACTACAGCTGAGGCGGAGCTTTTTCTTACAAAACCCCAAAATTATGGAATAGTCTTCCAAATAGTGTTCGGGATTCAGACTCAAATCAAGTATTTTTGTAAATAGATTTATCTTGGGTAAAGGAGCAGATCTGGGGGACTCATGGACGTAGAGTATTATGGTGAACTGGTATGTTTAGATGCTGTCTTCCTCACTCTCATTTGATCACTCAGGTTTGTTGACGGTGAGGTGATTGTTTGCTTTACACTTCAGTTCCCCCTCAGTGTTTCCTTCTGGCTCTCCCTTTTAGTTCTGCTGTTATAGTTAGTCCTGCCGGAGTCCCTGCTTACACGCTACACTAAATACACATTCACTTTACACATTATGTGACTATTATGTGACCATACCTAACTGCCATCTCTCCTCTTCTGCTCTCCCCTCTCCTGTTCTCTCCCCCTCTCTCTCTTCCCTCTCTCTGTCCAGCTACATATGTCATCCCTGAGCTGCCAGTGATCCAGACTTCCTCTGCCCTCCGGACCTGTCTGATCCATCCTGGTGCCCCACTTCTGGTTGGAGATCTTGTCGCATGGATGCCCCGTGTGAAAAAGAATACCTAACCACCTTTCGTCAAACTCGATTTTGACAGTTTTATTACCCCCTTGACCTTTAGATGACCTTTAGGAATTTTTATGACCGGGAGGTTTCGTGATAAAAAGGGAGGGGTTTATGCGTTAATTCATTTATATACGTATTTATTTATATACGTATTTATTTCATTTATTAATTCATTTTATATACGTATTTATTTATATACGTATTTATTTCATTTATTAATTCATTTATATACGTACTTATTTCATTTATTTATTTATATACGTATTTATTTCATTTATTGTAAGAATTTGTTCAGTGTGTTTTTATTTGAAAAATATGCTTGATGAGGGGACTCATTTCAAGGTGTTTGTGCGTAACTATTAAGACAGGGAGAATGTATTTTATTAACAAGGGGCAAACAGTGAAACATTTATTCACTTTGGTAAAAACTCGGAGCATTTTTTAATGACTGAGGACTAGCGAAGTTACTTTTTAAAGAGAAGAAGCATAAACGTTACCAGAGGGCGAAAGCCCCGAGTCGTTGAAGAAGATGAAGAAACGACAAAAAAAAAACGTTGTTGCGCGCATACCCTCGCGAAAAAGTACAAGAGACATAAGCGAGGTCCGCGAGTTTGTCCGATGTCAAGAGCGTGTAGCGCACGAGTAGCAAAGTCTTGTCTGGTACGGAATGCGTTCAGAGTTTGAGTTTGTGAAAGGGGAATCGAATGGGGTTCCTCCCGGGCCTTGTGATTGGACGGATCTGCGCGTGACGAAACCCCGCCTCCGCCTTTTCAGCTTAGTCATAAAATGTGTTTATTTTTTGAGTGCTCATCTAAATCTGTTGTTTTATCCACATTATTTTTTTTTAGGTAGGACTGTGCTTATTTTGTCTTTTTAAAAAGTTCCCTAAGACTAAAGCTGGGGTGACCGTGTGTGTAGTGATTAGTAATAATGTAATGGAAGAAAACAAAAAAAGCTGCTCCGTGACTCATCAGTTCACTGTGTGCCATGATCATTTTTGTTAGGAATTACATGCTGAACTGATCCAACAGATCGGTTAAAAGTCTAGCCGATTTTACATATGCTTATATATACGAGGACCATGTGTTAAAAACCTGGTCCTTTACTTTTCTTGAAAAGAAAAAAAAATCTGTTTTTTCTGGTTGTCATAGCAGGCCTTGTAATGGCGCAGGGGTGTTAGTTAACATCTATTGTCAGATTAGGATGTAATAAACGTTTGACCAGATATTTTTCCATGGGGAGATGGGGCTAATGTTTATTAGCTTTGTTTAGAAAATGTTTACGCCAGGTGAGTGTGTGTGTGTGTGTGTGTGTGTGTATGCATATGTGTTTACGTCCATGCATGTGGAGCAGATACTATATTTACATATATTTTAACTCAAAATCTGTCTTTTTTGGTTATTTCTTTCATATTTTTTATATTTTATACTTTGGAAATCATTAGTTTATTGCTAATTTATTTATTGTTTTTCACTAGTGTTAAAATATTCGGTTATGCTTGTGACTGCTAAAAAAAAAATGGGACACGGCCCCTTTTAGAGTTACCGCTTCTTCCGGTTTCGGCTGGTCTCCTTCAGTGCGCACGCGGTAAGCGTAGCTGGAGAGAGGTGAGTTCTGACGGAGCTCTAGTTTAAAAATAAATAAAATGTTTAGTTAAAGTTGGTTTATTGCGAGTAAGATGTATGTTTGGTGATAAAAAAAATGCAGTTTATTTGTAAGGAAGCACAAATAGAGGTTGTTTAACGCATGTTTTCTTTGGAAGTGACACTATGTATGCATGTTTGAACTCCATGGCTAAAATTATCTGTTTTGACTCGCAAACACAGAGTTATAAGCAAACATGAAGTTTTTTATTCATTTGGTTTTTAATTCATTCATAATAATAAAAGTGGCTTGTGGAATATTTGTTGTCCGGCCTCGTTAAATCCACAACACAGCGCAGAGTTCGGGACAAACCGTGGGGTTTGTATTATTATTATCTCTGTAGGGAAACATTCACACAGGGGTAGGAATAAACCCTTACAGTTTTATTCTGGATGTTTCAAAAGACCCTAACATATAAGTTGAGTTAGCTCTGAATGCTCTCAAAATAACCGGTAATGTGAGTTACACAAAGTATTTTCTTCAAAATCTTAACAAAAAAAAAACTGATCTGAAGTAAACAGCTCAGTAAATGTTCTTGGGTTGTTCTTGAGGGTTTGAGTCTTTTCTTTTTCTTTCGGTCACTAAACCTTCACGCTGGAAAGTTCAGTTAGCTGCCACTGCTAGGTGTAAATATAATGTCATTTTAGAAACGTTTCAGAAAACTCTTACAAAAACATCTGAGCTAAAAGTTGTTTTTCTTCTCTCTCATAAGTTTTGTCTTCCATTACAATATTTCTTCACCTAAGTTAAAAGTAATTAGACTGGAAACTTCGTTACACAAAAAAATGTTGTCGTCGTCAAAATCTAACAACATACTGTATCAGAGTTAGAAGTTGATACTGTTGAATGATTAGACTTGTTTCATCGGCATTAACCTTACACATGACATTTCTTTTAGGTTCTATTAGTAAATGTTGTGAGCAGTACGTTTTATTTTAGAAACTCAAATTTTTTTTTTACAAAATGTTAAAGTAGAAGTTCTTCATTGTTTGGACATGGTTCCTCTGGCACTAAACCTTCACGCTTTAAAGATCTGGTGCATCAAGGCTATGTGTAAGTATAATATCATTTTTAGAAACCTTTCAGAAAAACTAACACATCTTGGGCAATAGTTTCTGTTCTCAAAGGTTTTGTCTTCCATTACAACATTTCTCCACCTATGAAAGTTAATTACTTACACAAATTATTATTTTTAAACAACGTATTTGAGTTAAGAAGTTGATACTGTTGAATGATTAGACTTGTTTCATCGGTCATTAAACTTACACATATGAAATTTCTTTTAGTAAATGTTGTGAGCAATACTTTTTTATTTTAGAAACTCAAAAAAAAATCTAACAAAATGTAAAAGTAGAAGTTCTTGATTGTTTAGACATGGTTCATGCGTCACTAAACCTTCACGCTTTAAAAGATCTGTTAAGCATCAGGGCTATGTGTAAGTATAATATCATTTTAGAACTTTTCAGAAAACTCTAACACATCATAGGCAATAGTTGTTGTCTTTGATTACAATGTTACTTCACCTATGAAAGTTAATAGTTATTGCACCAGAATTTTAGCCGTGCAATTAAATTTTTTCATAAAAATCAAACAACATATCAGAATAAAAGCTGAAAGCATCAAAGTGTTATTTATAATGTCGTTTAACAAACTTTTTCAGAAAAACTAACATCTTGGGCAATAGGTTTTTGTCATCCATTACAATATTTCTACACCTATGAAATTTAATTACTTACACAATTTTTTTAAACAACGTATTTGAGTTAAGAAGTTGATAATTGTTAAATGATTAGACTTGATTCATTGGTAATTAAACTTACATGTATGAAATTTATTTATTTTTTTCTTGTATGTGTGTGTGTGTATGTGGGTGTTTGTAAGGATGTAACAAGAGGAAGGATTTAAAAAAAACAAACAAGGAGTTGTTAAACTTCTGTTACAAACCTAATTTAAAGTCAACGTTTCTTTATGGTTTTGCCCTGTGTTGCTATGCCTTAACTTTTTGAAAGTTCGGGCAACTAATTGTGAATATTAAATCTTTATATACGTTGCAATTTTGACTACATAGTCTTTTTTTTTTAAAATAAATATTTAGCAAAATACTTAATTCGAGGGAATTGTTCATGTTTTTTCATGTTTCCTCTGTCACTAATGCCTGAAAGTTCTGTCAGGGGTCATGGGGTGATAGTTAATAGAAGATAAGGGTTGAGGAGCTTTTATGACTGGTGAGTGTCCTTGTGCCAGATGTCGCAAACGCTTGGCCGGACAACGTTCAGTTCAAAGGAGATGCTAAATTTCTGTTAGAAACTCTTCTCAAAAAAAAATCTAAGGTAAAAGTCAGCATTCTTTAGGTATTTGTCTTGTTTTTCCCTGCATCGCCATGCCTTCACTTGTGAAAGTTAGGGTAGCTAAATGTGATTAATAAAGTTTATGTGCATTGTAATTTTGAATACAGTCTTTTTTTCCCCCATAAACTTTTAGCAACATAGTGTATTTGATGGAATTGTTTTTTCACGGTGTCTATCGCCAAACCTTCATGTATGAAAGATCTGTTAAACGTCAAGTCTATGTGTTATTTATAATGTCATTTTAGAAACTTTTCAGAAAACTCTAAACACATCCTAGGCAACAGTTGTTGTTTTTGATGTTTTTTTTTTAATTCCATGACATTATTTCTTCACATATGAAAGTTGAAAGTTAATGCACCGGAATTTTAGCTACACAAATTATTTTTTTTAAAAAATCAAACAACGTATCTGGAAAAAAAAAAAACTATTATCCTTTATATTTTTTTGTCTTGTTTTCGAGTAGTTGTGTCTGTGTACCCGTGTTTTTGGGGATGTAACAAGAGGATGGATTAAAAAAATGCACATTGAGGTGTTAAACTTCTGTTACAAACTTTTCCTAAAATCTAAGTTAAAGTCAACATTCTTTATGCTTTTGCCATGTTTTCCCAGTGTCACTAAGCCTTCACTCGTGAAAGCCCAGATGGCTTAATGTGAATATTAAAGTTTATATGCAGTGCAATTTTTGACTATGTAGTCTTTCTTTTTTTCTTTCATAAACTTTTACCAGCATACTTTATCTGAGGGAATTGTTCGTGTTGTCTGCCCCTAAACCTTCATGTTTGAAAGATCTGTTAAGTGGCAAGGCTAAGTCTAGTATATTGTCGTTTTAGAAACGTTTTCAGAAAAACTAACATCTTGGGGCAATAGTTTTTGTTCTCAAAGGTTTTGTCTTCCATTACAATATTTCTTCACCTATGAAAGTTAGTTACACAAATAATTTTTTAAAACAACGTATTTGAGTTAAGAAGTTGATAACTGTTGAATGATTAGACTTGATTCCTCTGTCATTAAACTTACATGTATGAAGTTTCTTTTAGTAATTGTTGTGAGTAATAATTTTATTTCAGAAACTTAAAAAAAACAAAACAAAAAAAAACATTAACAATGTAAAAATAGAAGTTCTTGATTGTTTAGACTTGGTTACTCGGTCACTAAACCTTCACACTTGAAAGATCTGTTAAGCATCAAGGCTATGTGTAAGTATATCATCATTTTAGAACTTTTCAGAAAACTCTTAACACGTCATGGGCATTCGTTGTTGTTCTTGACGGTTTCGTCTTTGATTACAATATTACTTCACCTATGAAAGTTAAGTTATTGCACCAGAATTTTAGCTATGCAAATAAAATCATTCATAAAAATCAAACAACGTATCGGAAAAAAAAAGCCGACGTCTTTTACGTTGTCTTTTTTTTTCTTGTATATGTGTGGGCGGGTGTTTGTAAGGATGTAACAAGAGGATGGATTTAAAACAAAAAACAATGCACAATGAGTTGTTAAACTCCTGTGCCTTTACTTTTGAACGTTCGGGTAATTAATTGTGAATATTAAATCTTTATATGCATTACAATTTTGACTACAGTCTTTTTTTTTTTTTCATAAACATTTCTTCATGTTTCCACGGTCACTAGTGCATTTAAGTTCTGTCAGGGGTCATAGAGGTCATAGAGTTAATAGAAGATAAGGGTTTAGGAGCATTTACGACAGGTGACTGTCCTTGTGCCAGATGTACTAAAAGCCTGGACAGGCAACTATCAGTTCAAAGGAGATGCTAAACTTTTCTCAAAAAAAAAATCTAAGGTAAAAGTCAACATTCTTTAGGGTTTTGTCTTGTTTTCCCTGCATCACTATGCCTTCACTTGTGAAAGTTCTGTTAGCTAAATGTGAATATTAAAGTTTATAGGCATTGCAATTTTGATTACACAGTCTTTTTTCATAAACTTTTAGCATCATACTGTATCTGAGGGAATTGTTTACGATGTCTGTCGCTAAACCTTCATGCATGCATGAAAGATCTTGTTAACGCTAGGGGTAAGTACGACGTCAGTTTAGAAACTTTTTTCAGAAAAAACTCTTAACACATCAGAGGCAACATTTGTCTTCCATTAAAATATTTCACCTATGAAAAGATTTCTTTATTTTAAGGTATATTATGTCTTTCCTGTCGGATGGAGTGAATGGGCCCTGCAGGTCAAAAAGAACATAATACAGGTCCTTCTCAAAAAAATTAGCATATTGTGATAAAGTTCATTATTTTCTGTAATGTACTGATAAACATTAGACTTTCATATATTTTACATTCATTACACACAACTGAAGTAGTTCAAGCCTTTTATTGTTTTAATATTGATGATTGTGGCATACAGCTCATGAAAACCCAAAATCTAAAAAAATTTGCATATTTCATCCGACCAATAAAAGAAAAGTGTTTTTAATACAAAAAAAAAAAAAGTCAACCTTCAAATAATTATGTTCAGTTAAGCAATCAATACCTGGTCGGGAATCCTTTTGCAGATTCTTGTGTCAACTTTCTCTTCACAATATCCCACAGATTCTCTATGGGGTTCAGGTCAGGAGAGTTGGCCGGCCAATTGAGCACAGTAATACCATGGTCAGTGGACCAACACCAGCAGCTGACATGGTACCTGCTCAATTGGCCGGCCAACTCTCCTGACCTGAACCCCATAGAGAATCTGTGGGATATTGTGAAGAGAAAGTTGACACAAGAATCTGCAAAAGGATTCCCGACCAGGTATTGATTGCTTAACTGAACATAATTATTTGAAGGTTGACTTTTTTTTTTTTTGTATTAAAAACACTTTTCTTTTATTGGTCGGATGAAATATGCAAATTTTTTTAGATTTTGGGTTTTCATGAGCTGTATGCCACAATCATCAATATTAAAACAATAAAAGGCTTGAACTACTTCAGTTGTGTGTAATGAATGTAAAATATATGAAAGTCTAATGTTTATCAGTACATTACAGAAAATAATGAACTTTATCACAATATGCTAATTTTTTTGAGAAGGACCTGTATTATGTTCTTTTTGACCTGCAGGGCCCATTCACTCCATCCGACAGGAAAGACATAATATACCTTAAAATAAAGAAATCTTTTCATAGGTGAAATATTTTAATGGAAGACAAATGTTGCCTCTGATGTGTTAAGAGTTTTTTCTGAAAAAAGTTTCTAAACTGACGTCGTACTTACCCCTAGCGTTAACAAGATCTTTCATGCATGCATGAAGGTTTAGCGACAGACATCGTAAACAATTCCCTCAGATACAGTATGATGCTAAAAGTTTATGAAAAAAGACTGTGTAATCAAAATTGCAATGCCTATAAACTTTAATATTCACATTTAGCTAACAGAACTTTCACAAGTGAAGGCATAGTGATGCAGGGAAAACAAGACAAAACCCTAAAGAATGTTGACTTTTACCTTAGATTTTTTTTTTGAGAAAAGTTTAGCATCTCCTTTGAACTGATAGTTGCCTGTCCAGGCTTTTAGTACATCTGGCACAAGGACAGTCACCTGTCGTAAATGCTCCTAAACCCTTATCTTCTATTAACTCTATGACCTCTATGACCCCTGACAGAACTTAAATGCACTAGTGACCGTGGAAACATGAAGAAATGTTTATGAAAAAAAAAAAAAGACTGTAGTCAAAATTGTAATGCATATAAAGATTTAATATTCACAATTAATTACCCGAACGTTCAAAAGTAAAGGCACAGGAGTTTAACAACTCATTGTGCATTGTTTTTTGTTTTAAATCCATCCTCTTGTTACATCCTTACAAACACCCGCCCACACATATACAAGAAAAAAAAAGACAACGTAAAAGACGTCGGCTTTTTTTTTCCGATACGTTGTTTGATTTTTATGAATGATTTTATTTGCATAGCTAAAATTCTGGTGCAATAACTTAACTTTCATAGGTGAAGTAATATTGTAATCAAAGACGAAACCGTCAAGAACAACAACGAATGCCCATGACGTGTTAAGAGTTTTCTGAAAAGTTCTAAAATGATGATATACTTACACATAGCCTTGATGCTTAACAGATCTTTCAAGTGTGAAGGTTTAGTGACCGAGTAACCAAGTCTAAACAATCAAGAACTTCTATTTTTACATTGTTAATGTTTTTTTTTGTTTTGTTTTTTTTAAGTTTCTGAAATAAAATTATTACTCACAACAATTACTAAAAGAAACTTCATACATGTAAGTTTAATGACAGAGGAATCAAGTCTAATCATTCAACAGTTATCAACTTCTTAACTCAAATACGTTGTTTTAAAAAATTATTTGTGTAACTAACTTTCATAGGTGAAGAAATATTGTAATGGAAGACAAAACCTTTGAGAACAAAAACTATTGCCCCAAGATGTTAGTTTTTCTGAAAACGTTTCTAAAACGACAATATACTAGACTTAGCCTTGCCACTTAACAGATCTTTCAAACATGAAGGTTTAGGGGCAGACAACACGAACAATTCCCTCAGATAAAGTATGCTGGTAAAAGTTTATGAAAGAAAAAAAGAAAGACTACATAGTCAAAAATTGCACTGCATATAAACTTTAATATTCACATTAAGCCATCTGGGCTTTCACGAGTGAAGGCTTAGTGACACTGGGAAAACATGGCAAAAGCATAAAGAATGTTGACTTTAACTTAGATTTTAGGAAAAGTTTGTAACAGAAGTTTAACACCTCAATGTGCATTTTTTTAATCCATCCTCTTGTTACATCCCCAAAAACACGGGTACACAGACACAACTACTCGAAAACAAGACAAAAAAATATAAAGGATAATAGTTTTTTTTTTTTCCAGATACGTTGTTTGATTTTTTAAAAAAAATAATTTGTGTAGCTAAAATTCCGGTGCATTAACTTTCAACTTTCATATGTGAAGAAATAATGTCATGGAATTAAAAAAAAAACATCAAAAACAACAACTGTTGCCTAGGATGTGTTTAGAGTTTTCTGAAAAGTTTCTAAAATGACATTATAAATAACACATAGACTTGACGTTTAACAGATCTTTCATACATGAAGGTTTGGCGATAGACACCGTGAAAAAACAATTCCATCAAATACACTATGTTGCTAAAAGTTTATGGGGGAAAAAAAGACTGTATTCAAAATTACAATGCACATAAACTTTATTAATCACATTTAGCTACCCTAACTTTCACAAGTGAAGGCATGGCGATGCAGGGAAAAACAAGACAAATACCTAAAGAATGCTGACTTTTACCTTAGATTTTTTTTTGAGAAGAGTTTCTAACAGAAATTTAGCATCTCCTTTGAACTGAACGTTGTCCGGCCAAGCGTTTGCGACATCTGGCACAAGGACACTCACCAGTCATAAAAGCTCCTCAACCCTTATCTTCTATTAACTATCACCCCATGACCCCTGACAGAACTTTCAGGCATTAGTGACAGAGGAAACATGAAAAAACATGAACAATTCCCTCGAATTAAGTATTTTGCTAAATATTTATTTTAAAAAAAAAAGACTATGTAGTCAAAATTGCAACGTATATAAAGATTTAATATTCACAATTAGTTGCCCGAACTTTCAAAAAGTTAAGGCATAGCAACACAGGGCAAAACCATAAAGAAACGTTGACTTTAAATTAGGTTTGTAACAGAAGTTTAACAACTCCTTGTTTGTTTTTTTTAAATCCTTCCTCTTGTTACATCCTTACAAACACCCACATACACACACACACATACAAGAAAAAAATAAATAAATTTCATACATGTAAGTTTAATTACCAATGAATCAAGTCTAATCATTTAACAATTATCAACTTCTTAACTCAAATACGTTGTTTAAAAAAATTGTGTAAGTAATTAAATTTCATAGGTGTAGAAATATTGTAATGGATGACAAAAACCTATTGCCCAAGATGTTAGTTTTTCTGAAAAAGTTTGTTAAACGACATTATAAATAACACTTTGATGCTTTCAGCTTTTATTCTGATATGTTGTTTGATTTTTATGAAAAAATTTAATTGCACGGCTAAAATTCTGGTGCAATAACTATTAACTTTCATAGGTGAAGTAACATTGTAATCAAAGACAACAACTATTGCCTATGATGTGTTAGAGTTTTCTGAAAAGTTCTAAAATGATATTATACTTACACATAGCCCTGATGCTTAACAGATCTTTTAAAGCGTGAAGGTTTAGTGACGCATGAACCATGTCTAAACAATCAAGAACTTCTACTTTTACATTTTGTTAGATTTTTTTTGAGTTTCTAAAATAAAAAAGTATTGCTCACAACATTTACTAAAAGAAATTTCATATGTGTAAGTTTAATGACCGATGAAACAAGTCTAATCATTCAACAGTATCAACTTCTTAACTCAAATACGTTGTTTAAAAATAATAATTTGTGTAAGTAATTAACTTTCATAGGTGGAGAAATGTTGTAATGGAAGACAAAACCTTTGAGAACAGAAACTATTGCCCAAGATGTGTTAGTTTTTCTGAAAGGTTTCTAAAAATGATATTATACTTACACATAGCCTTGATGCACCAGATCTTTAAAGCGTGAAGGTTTAGTGCCAGAGGAACCATGTCCAAACAATGAAGAACTTCTACTTTAACATTTTGTAAAAAAAAAATTTGAGTTTCTAAAATAAAACGTACTGCTCACAACATTTACTAATAGAACCTAAAAG